>QEPC01000545.1:126069-155074 GCA_003113815.1 Sphenodon punctatus
TGTGCGAGAGGCGGAAGGAGTGTGTACGGAGAGAGAACGGTGAGTGCTTGGTGGTTGAGAGGTGAGTGGCTGGACGGTGGGGGGAGTGAGGTTGTTACACGTGGAGTGCACATCCCTGTTACTATTCCCAGGTGCCCTGACTACCTTCCCTGTGTGACAGGAACTAGACCCTTCCACTCCTATACCCTTGGTGCTTCCCTGATACCCTCACTAGGACCACACAAGGGGCTACCCCCTTTTCTGGCACAGTGTGTGTGGGGTGATTGTTTTGGGGTAGGAACTTTGTTCCCTTGGCAAGGACAGAGCTTGGCTCCCACATTCCGCTGATCGCACCTCTATGATGACACGGTCACAGCTCTCTTGAGAGCACCTCGGCCAACTACTATCCTGAGGGGTCTAATTTCTCGGAGGAACTGTGAGCATCCTTCTTTGCAGGAGTCCCCAGGGGGTGGGTAAGAGTGTGGTTCCAGGTCTGTGGGTCTCCCACACTCCACTTCCCGTTCCTAGAACCTCACAGTATCACTGGCATCCAACCATGGATCTGGCACAGCAGGTTGCAGACATGGAGTGGGCCATTCAGACCCTAGCCTTGGAACTTAAAGACATTAAGGAACAAGGAGCAGCTGGGGGTGCAGGAGTCCAGGGAGGGGTAGTGGCCCCTCCACCCCCAGCAGGGGGACAACCTCCTCCACCCATGGCCGCTGAGGTGGAGCCACAGGGGAGAGAGCCACGACATCCCCCCATTCAAAAGTTCGGAGGGGATCGAAAGCAATTCCAGGGGTTTTTAGCCTTATGCAAGTTGGCCTTCCAAGTCCAACCCCGTACCTACACTTCTGATGTGGCCAAAGTGGCCTTTATTATTGGGCACCTAGAAGGCCTTGCAACAACTAGCTGTGTTGCCTTGCAACAACTAGGCGGAAGGAGTGTGTACGGAGAGTGAACGGTGAGTGCTTGGTGATTGAGAGGTGAGTGGCTGGATGGTGGGGGGGGGAGTGAGGTTGTTACACATGGAGTTCACATCCCTGTTACACTTACCAGGTGCCCTGACTACCTTCCCTGTGTGACAGGAACTAGACCCTTCCACTCCTATACCCTTGGTGCTTCCCTGATACCCTCACTAGGACCACACAAGGGGCTACCCCCTTTTCTGGCACAGTGTGTGTGGGGTGATTGTTTTGGGGCAGGAACTTTGTTCCCCTGCGCAAGGACAGAGGTCGGCTCCCACATTCCGCTGATCGCACCCCTATGATGACACGGCCACAGTTCTCTTGAGAGCACCTCGTCCAACTACTATCCTGAGGGGTCTAATTTCTCAGAGGAATTGTGAGCATCCCTCTTCGCAGGAGTCCCCTGGGGTGAGAGTGTGGTGCCAGGTCTGTGGGTCTCCCACACTCCACTTCCCATTCCTAGAACCTCACACTTTGGTTCCTTCATCCTCCTGTATAGTGAGGCAGGTATCATAGTGACATTGGTCCCTGTATCTATTTTAAATTCAACTTGGAGATCTCCCACAGTAATGGAGGTGGTCCATGATGGCTCATTTTCTTCATATCCGCCAACCATTCCCAGGTAGGATATTTCGGAGTCACCAGGGTGATCTTCTTTGGAGACCGTTGCAACTGTATGTTTGGAGTGGTACACTGCAGCCTAATGTCCCCTCTTCTTACACTTTCTGCAGATTATCTCTTGAGCTGGGCACTCTCTTTTCATGTAGGATGACCTGCCACACCATTGACATTCTGTTGAATCTTTATTATTTTTGTTCCCATTCCAGGGCGAAGTCTGTGGGTTTGTGTGGGGCAGCTGGATGTGTAGCGTCTCTCTAGCCCTTGGGGTGTCTTCCTTGCACAATCAATGGTTTCAACGGTGGGGCCCTCTGTAAAGTTGTTTCCGAGAAGAGCCTGTTATTCCTTGATATAGGAGCTTGGGATAACCTTGACCTTAGCTGTCTCTAGTGTGAGACTAAGGTCATTTTGCAATGTCTCAGACAGGTGGCTGTCTTCAAGCCCTACTACTAGTCTGTCCCTGATCAGTTCCTTCACTAACCTCCCCATATCCACAGTGTTGGATGAGGGAGTACAGAGCTGTAATAAAGTCAGATACTGACTCCCCTTGCTGTTGCTTGCGAGAGTGAAATCGGGCCCATTGAAAAATGATATTGCAGCGTGGTAGGAAGTGCTTATTTAGCTCCTCTTTGACTGTTTTGAATTGTTTCATCTGGGTTACTGTGAGTGCCCTAGAGATGATGATATTCTCTGCTGTGGGGGCCATGATATATAATTGAGTATTTACTTGCTTTTCCTCTGACTGCTGATTCAGGCCAGAGGTTTGGGAGAATCTTTGGAATCTGCTTATCCAAACTGGCCAGCTTTCAGGGTTCTGGAAATCAAATTCTGTTGGGGGTGCTACCTGGAATCAGGCAGGGGGTGGGCTGATCATGCCTGCAGATCCTAGTATTTTAATATGGTTTGGACTCACCCTTAGTTTCCTGCAGACTGGGTTCTCTCTATGGTCTAGGCCTCTCCTTTGTCTGGTGCTGTAGCAGTGATGATCTAGTTATGGCTGCAGCAGCTAGGCTTCCAAGTGTTTTTGATGTTGTCATCTGTGTCCCCTTGACTTCCTTGTCAAGCCTTCCGTACTCTGCAGAGGCTACAGTCAGTCTCCACTCTGACACCATCTGGATTTAATAGATAATGATATTCTGGACTCCATGTTAAGGTAAAAGTGTAACCACTTTTTCTTCCTCCCTCCAACCTCCTCTCTGGTGCAACCTAGTGTCCCTAGTACTTATACAGCTATGACCACACAGACCATTCTGGGCCCCCCTCTGCAAGTTGAAGCATTGTCCTTGTGATAGCTAGGGTTCTGGAAAGGTGAGGGATTGGCAGTGGCTGACCATGCTATTCACCAGAATCAAGAGAGAGAGACACACAATCTGATGCTAGAACAGAGAGAGGGGCACACTCCCTGCCCAAGCTACCACCCACCAGAACTAGAGATACACACCCTACTGCTAGATTGAGAGAGGCACACACCCTGCCCACGTCAGAACCAGAGAGAGAGAGACCCTATTGCTAGAATGAGAGAGAGGAGCACACCCTTCCTACACTGGAACCAGAGAGAGACATATACCCTACTGCTAGAACGAGAAAGAGGCACAAAGTCTGCCCATGCTACCACCCACCCACCAGAACCAGAGAGAGAGATCACATATGTGCCCCCACCAGTTGCCACCCACCAGAACATGTGTGAGAGAGAGACTGTCTGTGCCCACACCTTCTGCCACCAATCAGGATGAATGAATGAAGCCACGCTACCTCTCCTATGTCCTGTACCCCCCACCCCCAGGGGTTCCCTACAAGCTGAAGATGCCCTCCCAATCTGCAGGGTTCCAATGCTTTCCCCCTGGGGTGATATGTATGAGCTGAAGATGTTCTGCCACTCAAAGAGGATTCCAATGCTGCCCCTGGGGTGGTCTCTGCGAGCTGAAGGTGCCCTGCCAGTCTGGGGGGTTACATTGCTGCCCTCCCATGGCATTTTCTCTGCAAGTTGATACCCTGCCAGCCTTTGGGGTGCCAGTGCCAATGCCTACTCTGCTCCTCCACCACCATAGCCACCAGTGTCTGCTCCTGCCAGTGCATCTCTCTCTCTCTCTCTCTCTCTCACACACACACTTACTTCAAGGTTATACCCTGCCAGACTTTGGGTTGTCAACAGTAGTGCCACTACCTGCTGTCTCTCCTCCTCCTCTGCCTGCCTTGCACTGTCCACTGCTGTTGCTCCTCCTGCCAGTACCCCTCTCTCACACACAAGTCCTGCCCCCTGAGGTGCTCTCTTCAGTTGATTCCCTCCCAGAATTTGGGGTGCCAACACCAGTGCAACTACCTGCTGCCTCTTTTCCTCCTGCCTGGCACTTCCCACTGCTGCTGTTCCTGTCAATACATCTCTCTCTCTCTCTCTCTCTCTCTCTCTCTCTCTCTCTCTCTCTCACACACACACACACACTCCTAGGGCACTCTCTGAAACTTGACTCCCTGCCAGACTCTGGGGTGCCACTGCCTGCAGCCTCTGCTCCTCTGCCACCAGTCCCTGCTCCTGCCAGTGCATATTCCTTTCACACAAGCCTGCTTCCCAGGGCAACTGCTGCAAGTTGATGCCCCAACACACTTTCGGGTGCCAAGGACAGTACCAAATTCCCAGAACTGTTTGCTGCAAGTGCTTGCCATCCTTCCAGTCTGTATTTATATTCTCTCTCTCTCTCTCTCTCTCTCTCACATATATGAGTCTTGCCTCCCTGGGGCAGTTTCTGCTAGTTTAAGCTCAACAGACTTGGGACAACAGTCCCTGCTGCTTCTCAGTGCCAGCCTTCCCACTGTCTACCCATACCCTTGAGGCTCCATCTTTTGCCTGCCTGCTGCATGCCAGTCTCACTCTCTTCCTCATATTCTGCTTCCAAAAAGTTGAAACCTTCCTGGGGCACGCACCACTGTCTGTGTCCTCATTCCTCTGTGGGTCACAGTGCCTGCTGCTTCAGTGCCTCCCCCCCCCCTCCCAGTGCCCACTGCCTGCCAGTATTTACTCTTTCTCTGTCTCCTGCCCGCATGGTATGTACCAGTCCCTCAATAATATTTCTGACACTCTGAAGCACTCTCGGCAACTTTGGGGAAGGGGGAAATTGCTTTGGAAGCAACATACAAGTGCTTCCTAAGCCTTAGGAACCCCTACAGTGACCCCCCTTGAAATCCAATGCGAAAACAAAAAATGAAACCATAAAAAAAAAAGATTTCTTTTATAACATAAAACAAAACAAAAACAAAAACAAAAATGACATGGGCCCCTTGTGCACTACCCTAGTTTGAAACGTATCCCGGGGTGGAACTCAACATCCCACCCCACCTTCCCTGCTTCATGCACAGACAGTTTTGCTTGCTGAGATTCTGAAGAACAGCTGCAATCCAGCTGCTGAGACTCAAGTGTAATGACACGGGGCACAGGACCATTAATGCATAATGAGGCCCACGACAGCCCATGGCCAAGAGCTGCACTTAAACTGGCCAAAGCCACAGTTTGGCCACTGTTTCTATATACCATCTTCCCTACAACAGAGTACATAAAACATCTTTTTTCCCCATGAAATACGACTAGTAAGTGCACATGTGCCAACATAATCTAATGGATTCTTTGCCAATGTTTTGAATGAAGCAATTAACAATTTGTTCCTTACATCAAAGCCTTTTGGTGGAGAGTGGGATGTTTAATTTCTTTATAGCTACATAAGTAACATTAACAATTTCAGCGTTCCAATAAATAGCTTCTTTCTTACATTGAACAAGCGTATGTTTCTCTTGCTTCTATGTCCTTGACTTTCTTTGCTGATTTCACTCGCCTCTGATTTATGCAATGCCGTTGCCAGAAGATGAGGTGGATAGTTCTGTTGCATTCCCATCCTCATTATTAGTAATGGATTCAATTTCAGTTTCATCACTAAAAAACAGTTCATTATCTGCAAAGATAAAATTATGTCTGTATACATTTTCCAGTGATTGATTCCCCCTCTGTTTATATACTTAGTGGAAAAGCTCCCTCCCCCAGACTGGAAGTGAACATTTTTCTTTTGCAAGTACAATAGTGACCCAAATCAACTTCTGTAATACGCAGAGATAATATGAAAGCTTTTAGCGATAAAGCAAATTTGGTCATTCCCATATGGCATTATTCCCTAGGGCTAAGCAGTTTCCTACTGCTATGGCTCAGCTAATGTGTCCATAATGCACACTGTCCTACACCATTTAAAAAAAAATTAAAAAAAAATTAGAAACAGCCTTGGAAATTGCCATCTTATTTATTATCTGGCTTTACCAATTTCTTCCTGGCAACACAGGGGTGCTTTCAGGTGTGCAAAAATGCAGCTTTAAAAGCCAACAGAAGTACTGGCCATTTTTACACACACGTTAAAGTTCTGGATTTTTCAATCTCTGGGTTTACAAGTCCACAAGTAAGTTCCAGATGCATTCCTCACACACACACTGTCTTGAGGCATTTCCTGGATGCATTCTTCACACACACACACACACACTGCCCTGAGGCAGCCTAAAGTAGTCCCAGCTGTAAATGTGACAAGCTGCCATGGAAACCAAGTGACCACAGCTGCCTGGAGCAAAGCAGTTTACCAGGAGATCTTTTTACACACAAAAGTTCTGGGAGAAGTTCTACGCAGAAGTTCAAATATCCGGATGTTTAAGATCTGGGTGAGTGATTTAGACACACAGAAAGTTCAGGATGTAACAGCAAATATGCAGGAGAAATGTGTGTGTAAAAACACCCACTGTTTCGAAATGCTGCTACTTTCACGATGTAGGGATTTCGTGGCTGAGACAAATATCTGAAGAGAAGCACGTTCCACACTGAGGGGCCTGCCACATAAGAAACGGATAACAATAACGCATGAAGATTATTGAACTTTATCCTCTATTTATCCTCTATTGATAGAAGGAGAATTAAATCAAAGGTTAAGATCCATATAAGGTCTTACTGACTGATAACAAAGCAGACACTAGGAGAGTGTCCAATTATCCCAAGAATGCAATTTTTACCATCTAGGAGGAGATGAAGATGAGTTTTTAGTTTGCCCACTAGATGAATCAAAGACGGTGAGCTGCTATCACATCTGTTTTTACCCATAGTTAAGTTTAAATCATATATGCATTCCCACTAGCATTGGTGCTGTTTTCTATTATCAAATAGGATTTAAAGCAGGGGAGCAGGTTGTCTTGCAGGTTGGACACAACCTTGTGCTGACTACCATGCTTTCATTCAGGATAACACTCTCATATCCCAGGCTAAGGCCCGCCTGAGTGGGCTAACGTGGGCTACCTTGCCTGTTCATGAGTCAACAACCAAGCCTGGGTCAGGGCCACCATAGACAGCAGCCAAGGCTGGCAATCATTGGCTGCCATGACTGCTTGTCATGGTGGGGGTGGGGTGCTGGGCATAGTAAAGGGGCAAGGACACCTGGCTGCACATTTGTGTTTCTTCCTGCCCTCCCGGTGCCCTGGCTTCCACGGCCCGACTCAGCCCATACCATGTCTTCTATAATTTCCTTCCCCAGGCCAGATCAGGCCACCACCTCACAGCTATCATGTGTGCTTTTACCCTATATGGCTATTCAGGGCAAATAAGGTTAAAATATCCCTATGTCTAAATCACAACTTTTATCTTACTTAACCCTTTCATTTGTGACACGAGTCATTTGACAGCATCTTCTCAAACTGGTCCTGGGATTGTTTCATGCTAACAACAGTTGTGCTTGTTTCTTGTTTCTATGCCTCATGCCATATGGCAGGGATGGACAAGGTTCCAAAACCCAAGAGTTTGTACCAAAATCATCTTGTGGCTGGAAGCCACAGACATACGTGCCTACATGCACATGCACGTGTGCGTCCACACAAAACTCTCCTGCTTTGTGGATGGTTGGCAGAACCAGTTCTCTGTGAACCTGGCTGCTGAGATTCTGAGGAACAGCTGAAAATCAGCTGCTGGCACTTGGGTGCCATGAAATAAAAGAGAAGACCATTAAGGTAGCACAGGGCCCACGAGGACGAGACGTGTCTGAGAGCCACACTTGCACTGGCCAAGAAGTAGATTCGACTCCTGAGCCACAGCTTGCCCAAATGCCCACATCTGCTATGTGCTATATAAGCTAAAGAAACTATAAAGGATCAGCCAACCACAATAGCAGCATCCTAAAATGATGGACTTTCAGAAGCAAGTCCAGCTAATATGTATATTCCTTAAAACCAGTCTACAATGGGGTTACCACAGGGTGTTTTCTGTGGGTAAAATCTGAATATTCGGAAGCACCTATGATGCCTTTTTTTTCTCTCCACCTTCTTCTAAAAAGGTTTTAAGTTCTTGAAGCACAGAACATGATTTAACAGTTTCAGTCATATTAGAATTTACAGCATAAAAATAAAGCCTACTGAAAGGCTTTTATTTCTCTTAAGAGAAGGGTGGGAAAAGACTGAATAAGCACTCAAACGTTCTGAGCATTTCCAATAAATTGGATCCCCAAATCCCTCCCCTCACCTATATTAAGTTGTATTTATGCATTCCTTCCTTTGACTGGGGTAAATGGGTGCACAAGTGACTTGGCTTTATGTTTGTTTTGAGGCTTAGAGATGACAGTCGCACTCTGCATCAAGCATACCTTCAAAGCCATTATTTCTAGGCATCACTAAATCTCTTCCTTCATTAAATATATAAGCATAATAAAGCATATGCATTTTTGCACAGAAAGCTTTTAGAAACAACGTTAGCACAAAATATTACACAAAATACTGTATTGATACTGACCCATGGATACCCCTTATTACGTTTAAAAGTTAATAAAATAAAATAAACCACTAGCACCTTATTCATCTGTTATCTGCTACTCAGATTATCAATTTAACAACCAGCCTAAGGTTCACTGCTATGAACATTCAGAGAGAGAGAGAGAGAGAGAGATTTCCCTGCCACAAGGACTTACCATCTAGGAAAGACATATGGAGAGACAGGGATACAGGTGCACAAGCTTAACTTAGCCAACAGGAAGAGGGAAACCCTGAATGAAGGATGGAATAGGAGGCCTCAGTAACAAGTCTATGGGGATAAGGAGCTAGGAAAAGCCTGACAATGTAAGTAGGTTTTAGAGGTGTGTCATTTTCATTATTGTTATTGCAACAATGAAAAAGACAAATAATAATAATGACAATAGAAATGAAAACAGCATTTTGTTTTTGAAATAAAGGTAAAACACTGAAAATCGTATTTCTGGCTATAACCTTTTTGTTTCTTATTCAATTCTAACAAAACTTAGGGAGGCTGTGCCCCCAACAGAGGGCACTATGAGTACTGCTCATTGAAAAAATTAGATAAAGGAAACCCCAATTTAAGAAGCAATTGACTATTGTGATTTTATTAATAGCACCATACACATTCATGGCTACATCTTCTTTATTCTCCATCCAATTTGCATGAAACCTCTGGATATTATGTCCCCTCACTAGCTTAAAAAGCATGCTAATTTTCAGAAAAATTGGATAAAGGATCCTGATGGTATAATTCATTAACTTCAAAATACATTTCCAGCTTTAACATGTTTATATTCCATCCTGTTTACGGGCTATTTTAGCAGGAATGTATCATATACCTTCCCTGTCCCCTCTGCCAAACTAAAGAACAATTTGATAAAGGAACCCAATTTTATAAGCAATTTATGTTGTCCCCTTGAAGACCATTATTCAGATAAACAGCACATGCAGTGCCAGTCAGAAGCAGACACTTAGCGTGGCAGGAGAAGAGAGGGTGTAGGTGGGAGTATGTGAAGCAAACCAAAAGACTGACAGACACATTCACTGGCCAATTACTGCATGCTTTTAGCTTTACATGACCAATTGGTAGTGGCTTTGAGGCCGGCATAGTGGGCAGTCCTGAGGCGAGCATAGAAGGGACATAACTGGGACTTTAGGGATAGAGTCCCAAAAATCAGGAGACAGTGAGCACATTCCCACATACTGAAACATGCTGGTGTTTGTGAATGCAGGCAATTTAAAAATGTGCCTACATTCATTCACACCAGCATGTCACTAGTGCATTCAAACTACTTTACAAAATGTGCTAGTGACATTCTGAACTTACCAGATTCATGCAGGGAAGGAGGCAGTGGGGGCAGCTCCATAAGCAGCAGCGGGGGAACCCGGAAGTGAAGAGAGGACTTCCGGCCAAGCGCAAGAGGAATGCAGCGTTCTCACAGCAGGAGCCATGTGGGTCTCTGGACATGCACTTCTATAAAGGTAGGTTTTCGCTCCCCTCTCATGCATTTGTTTAACAAATGCAAGTACAGCAAATTAAGCTCATGGAGACTTTCCCACAGCATTAAATTATGCGGGGGAAAGAAACAAGCTCTTATTTGCTGTATGTGGGAATGTGCTCATAGTTTAAAAATCCAGGCTGGCCAGTTATCATCACAATCACATCCTGCAGCACTGTGACAGAGGACATAAGAGAATCTCTATTGGCTCTTTCCTAAACAGATGCTTCTGACTTCCCAATAACAAGTGTAGGAGAGAAGTTGGGATGGTCACAGCACAGATGAGGATATTTGGTTGACATTTCTGCTGGACAATTGGCATCAGAAACCAATCTTATACCACAAAAACACGTAAGAGAATCCCTGGCATAGGCTCCTTCTCTGCATATACTGTGCAGGCATATGAAATTGCGACCCTTTATCAAGTCTTTCTGATATTTGTCAGAGATGATCATGAAAGTGTGTTATACAGCTCTGCCAAATTTCATGTATACTGGTTGGACTACACCGATGTTACAGTCAGATATATCTTTATAAGTTAATTACTTATACCACCAGTATAAGTAATTAACTTTTATCATCCAGTGCATCTGAAAGTTGTCAGAGATAGTAAATGTATGAAGGGGTATAAACTTGCCAAGTTTCATCTACATTAAATGTGAGTCACAAAGGTTACAGGTAAGAACGTATATGAAGATTTTTGCAAAATAATATAATTAAACTGCTTATAAAATTTGATTCCTTTATCCAATCTTTTTGTAATTTGGTAAACTTAATGCCTTCCATTGGAGGGATAATCCTTCCAAGATTCAGTCAAATATAATTTTAAATAAAAATTCTGAAGCCACAAATGTGTTTTCCATTTAAACCAATAGAAAATGAAAACAAAAGCAAAAATGATCGGAGTGTTAGAAATGGAATGACATTTAGTAACGTGAAGTGCAAGTTTATGCATTTAGGGATTAAGAATAAGCATTTTAGATACTTGGGTCGATCCCATGTCATGTGCATGCAAACCACATGCATCTTTTATTTTTTTATTTTTAAAAAATTACTATTATATTTTATTGTGTTTTATGATTGTTAGCCACCCTGAGTTGCTTCACCAAGAGGGGCAGGGTAAAAATCTGTTTAAATAAAATAAATAAGGAAATCTCTATAGAGATTGCATTGTGGTGCACACAAACACTCAGGACCCATGCAGATCCCACTTTGGACTGCAGCCACTGTATAGGAACTCATCAGTTGGAAACAACAGAGGAGAGGGACTTAGGGGTTTTAGCTGACCATAAAATTACTATGAGCCATCAATGTGATGCTGCTACAAAAAAAAATAAAAAATTCTATATTGGGAAGTATTAAGCATGGTTGCCAGTAGGTATAGTGGTGATTGTTGCCTTGGTACATTAGCCTCTGGGAAGACCACATCTGGAATACTGTGTTTCGTTCTGGTCGCTGATGTTCAACGAGGATGAATTTAAACTGGAACAAGTGCAACAAAGATCTATCTAGATGATCAGAGAAATGGAGAACCTACCTTATTAGTTTAAAAGAACTGGGCTTATTTACCCAAGCAAAAAGGTGGCTGAGAGTAGATATGATCTCATTGTAGAAATATATTAAGGGAGTTAAATACAATGGAAGGAGAAGATTTCTTCAAACTAATGGTGAGTGTGGGTACAAGAACTAAAAGATACAAGCTGGTTATAAATAAATTTAGACTGGAACTTAAAAGAAGGTTTTTAACTGTTAAAGCTGTGAATTACTGTAATAAGCCCTGAGGGGCAGTTGTGGAAGGAAAGTTCCTAGATAGTGTTAAAACAGAGCTGGATAAATTTAGGATACAACTTGTGAGGATTTTTCTTTTTTATGCTACAGGAGGAATTTCTATGCGCAAATACATTTTAGCCCCCCCCCCCTTCCTTTTTCTGATGCATCAAAGTTGTCCATAATTGAAGGTGGGGCTGATGGAAACTTCTGATGTTTAAGTATTATAATTATATGTTGGATACCTGGCTGGGGGGAACTGCATACATGCTCAGGTCTAACTGCTTGCCATGTTTGGGGTCAAGAAGGAATTTTTCCCTTGGGGCAAATTGAAACATGTCTTGGAGGGTTTTGACTTTCCTTTGCAGCATGGATGTGGCTCACCTGTTTGAGACATTTTGATCTTTCCTTTTATAAAACTGATCTTTGTTATTTCTGACACTGGTGTGCTCAGGCTGGTCCTGGCCTCTACTTGGGGAATATTTTTTACTAGCTTTTGTTTCTTCTTGGATAGATTTTTCTATGCAGATGGTTTGGGTTGAGCTTAGGTGTGGTGAATCCTGCACTGGTGCAGGAGGCTGGACTAGATGACCCCTGAGGTAACCTTACAGTTCTATGACTGTGATCTGGCTTGGTCCCCCTGCCAGCACAAGGGTGGGGCCTTGCACTGGTGGAGAGCCAAGACCAAGCAAGCGGCCAGAAGCGGGAGGGGGAGTGGGGGCGACGGCGGAAGCAGCATTCCACTGGCCTGATGACCACACTCCCTCCATCTCTGTGGGGGCCACACAGCCCTGCAGTGGTGGGAGAGTGGGGAGTAATGCCCTTTTAAGGGGGTCACAACCCCAGGGCAGGCTCCCTAGGGCCGGTAGGCACCCTAATGGGGTTTACCCCATGGGGAAGTCCACTGGTCCCCTGTCGCACAAACAGACCAGCTGCATTGGCAGGGACTTATGCCTGCTTGGAGCAGGTGTAAGCCAGTCACAGCCAAAGGAACATGGGTACCATCCATCCCTCCGGGTTTCTGAAGCTGCTGCACACCGGCCTGACCAACCCCTGAACCCGGCCCATAGCACTAAGTCTCCATCATGAGAGCCGTTGATAGTTCCCAACGAGACCCAGCTCCCATCCCAGAACCATGGCACATAGGTACAGGGGGTGGGGGGTGCTGGATCCTAAGGTGGACTGTCCAGGGCTCTTGCTATGGAGGCTGAGTGCTATAAGTCGCGTTCAGGGGCAGTTCGGGCCCGTGTGCAGCAGCTTCAGAGAGTCAAGAGGATGGCCAGTGCCTCCCCTTCCTGCTGTTCTATCCATTGCTCTACCTACTCCAGCCACCCATGCATGTCGCAGGCACTGAAGATGGATGTTACGCTGTAGATGCCAATGTCCCAGGGCTTTCTGTCGGCATATGGATAGTATACAGTCAGTTCACGGTCTTAGGCCACTTTGAGATGAGCGTGCGGTGCCCTCGTGCATGGTTTCCAAAATCCTGCGAGACGGGATCAGACGAGACGCTGCCATGAGTCATGCGCACGGGAGGGGGATGCGCATTCTTTTCAAGCCACGAATGACCTACCTCGATCAGACTCCCGGTCAGTTCATGGCTTGAAAAGAATGTGCTTCACCATCCTATGTGCATGTCTCACAGCATCATCTCGTCTGATCTCGTCTCGTGGGATTTTGGAAACCATCCGTGAGCGTACCGTGCACTCATCTAAAAGTGGCCTTAGACTCTAAATAAAGTTGGTAAGAAGTGGTCCTGGCCACTTTTTTAACCTGATCCAGGCACAGCAATGGATGTCAGAGTAACCCAAGGCTGTGAACATGAGTTCAACATCAACAACAGGTGTCCCTATGTCAGTCGGTTGACAAGGCTGGCCAACCATCACCATCTCTGTCTTGTCTAGATCTAGCTTTGATCAGCTTACCTTTATTCAGTCTCCATGACAGCCAGGTACAGGGTAAGCATCAAGATTGTGGGATCTGAGCCAGATGAAGAAGAGAGATAAAAGTTGGGTGTCATCAGCATAACATGTGCAGTGAATGAGTTCCAGGCATATGAGGCAGCATGGCAGAAAGGGTGAAGAAGGTTCAGGAAGCAGAAGACTCAGGGGTCTGTGAGGGTGGTGGAAGAGAAGGACCAAGGCTCTTAGATGGGAATGTAGTGGGAAAAATTGAGTATTTCTGAGTTTCCAAGAATTGGGCCTAAGTGTTTGGCTGTTTCTTGGTATCACAGCAGAATACTCAATACTTGGTAAATTACTGTATTTTACAAAGTATTTTTCTAAGTACCAAGTCCCCTTATATAGGTGCAAGAAAAGTCCCTTTAAGGGTGTAGATACTCCTGGCTCCCCTTCCTGTCTATTCCCTGTTCTTCGTGCTCCCTTCCCTGTTCCTTTCCCTCTTTCCTCAATCGAGGAGCTAACAAGTACTATACTGAGTGCCAGGCCGATTCCTTGGTACTTGGAAAATCCAAGTCGAGTACTGGGATACACAGTAAAAAACAAATCATTCCGAATACCGAGTTTCAGCCCTAGCCTTGAAGATAAGGATGATGAACTTGTGCTGAATGCCAAGTGAGAAAGTGGGAGAGGGATCCAGTGGCGAGAGCAAAGAAGGGGGTGAACATTATTATCAAACCAGCAGGTCATCTAAACATTTAAAAGAGCAGGCACTCTCTCATACCGTACAACTGAATTAAGCATTCAGAAGTGAATCCCTTTAAAACAATAATCAAATACCAGAGAAATAAATTTCAGGGCCCATTTTACCAAAGTCAACGGCATATATCCTTTGGACTTCAAAGGGATAAACTTGGCCCTCTAAAACTGCGTTGTGCGGGAACTGGCAGTTTTCAAACAGATCTTCCTCTAGATACTTTTTGAAAGATATTTTTAATAGCACCTTGATTAATTCAAGGCTACTTTTCATCATTGGTTATGAAGACTTGCATTTTGTACATAAGTATTGAAAGATACTGCATAATCTGGGGTAATTTCAATAATAAAGACCACATCAGTTGCCACCACAAACAGCCTGCATCATTTTAAAACAATCACTGTCAAGCTGCTCTTTCTTTTATTTTCTTCTGAAGAAGCAGGTGCTTTGAAGCTCCATAGATACAATCAGGAGTTCCAATTATACTGTGGTAATTAGCATTTATTTTTTTTTGTAATCCATAATGTTTATCTCACCTTAGTAAAGCATGTGCCTGTGAAGAGAGACCAACATACTTTGGAAAAATAAACGTAGGCTGCAATCCTCTGTAGGCTGGAGCCAATGCAGTCTAATAGATGAAGTGCTACACTTGGACTTCCAGAGAACAGGATAAAATTCTGATCTGGCCATGAATTCACTAGGTGGCCCTTGGGTAAGTCACCCTCAGCCTCAGTTCCTCACCTGTAAAACGGTAATAATCATAACAACTCACAGGGTGAACTAGATAAGGATAGTAAAGCACTTTGAACACTAAAAGTACTATAGAAATGACAAGTAGTAATAATAATACATAATAGCGATAACAACAATGGGGGGAGGTTGGTTGTTTTAATGTAGAGGGTGATGGAATGTTGGTACTTCGCAGGCCCCTCTGTGAGAGGGAGGGGTATGGGCAGCAGGGTTGGGGGTTGTTCTCCCGGGTGGCAGATGGGAATTTTTTGAGGGTGGAGGCTCTCTTGTGTGAGAGGCAAGGGAGCGGGAGTGGGAGGAAAGGTATTTGTTGTTCCCTCGCTAATTGCCTGTCCTGTTTACTTCTGAGGATATTGGGCTTCTGGCACTCCCCCTGACACTTCTGTTTTCTGTAGCCACTGGGGATGATGAATGTTATGAATTTTGTCAACTCCAGGGGTGGGATTGTGATCATTTTTTCCTGGGGGTGGAATTGCTCCAGGGAGGGAAGTTCTGTGGCAGCCTATTTGGGTCATGTTGGGCAGAGGGAGGTATGGCAGGGAGCAAAGCTTAAGATCTTGTGGGTACAGGGGGACGCAACTGATGCCTCTTCCCATTTTCCTCTCTGCTCCTGTCTCGGGATATATAGGGGTCAAATTAAGTGGAAACCCTGATCTGTCACTGCTGCTGCTTAGTGCAAGGATGGCTGTCATCTTTGATTTTATTGAGGATGAAGCCCTGACCTTGCTTGCATTACAGAGTCCTGGCTGAATGATGCAGCTGGACCTATACTGGCCCAGCCGGTGCCAGCCAGGTATTCTGTGCAGTATCAGCCTCCAGTTGTGGGAGTGGAGTGCGGGTGATTTGGAGGGAACATCTGGACTGTCAGAGATATCCAGTGCCTAACCTGTCCAATGTTGAGTCTGTCCACCTCATGTTTGAGGCCTGGGATATATTGGGGATTCTGCTGATGTACCGACCACTCCATTGCATGGCAGATTCCCCAATCAAGGTGGCCGAGTTGGTCTCAGAAGTGGTTTTGAGGATGGCAAGAGTTATTGTTCTGGGTGACTTCAACATCCATTCCCAGGCTGACCTTTTAGGGCCAGAGTGGGATTTCATGGCCTCCGTGACAACCATGGGCCTATACCAGATGATATCTGGCTCGGCACATGAGGTGGGACACACGTTGAACTTAACATTTTGTACTGGCCTGGAAAATGTGGCTTTGATTATTAGAGGTGTTGTTAAGAAGGTCAGGTCAGATCATTACGTTCTGCGGGCTCAGATCCCTGCGGTCCTTAGTCCCCGTCGGGGTGGTGGACCAGTTAGATTGGTTCACCGCCAGAGACTTATGGAGCCAATTGGATTCCAGAAGTCTCTGGGGGTCTTCCCAGGCCTTTGGGGAGGGGGGGAGGTTTTTTTTATCTCCCCACCCACCCAAAGGTGGGTGGCCTTAGAGGTCCTCTTAGTCGGCAATAGGGGGGGGTATTAGGTTTTTTTTTTATCTCCCCTACCCTGTTTATTGTTTCAATGTTATATTGTATCCTGGGGCCCTGTTTTAAACACTTAAATTGTTTTTGATGTATTTTAAATTGTTTTATATTTGTTTTGTATGTATTTTTTACTATTTTTGGAAGCTGCCCTGAGCTGTTTTCAGGAGGGGCAGGGTATAAATTCAGAAAATAAAATAAATAAAATAAAATAAAAAATTGTATTTCTAGTATTCCTAGCCTGTTTTATTGCTGTGATTTTTATGAGTGTTTTAATATATTTTTATAATTGTATTTTATGTTTTGAAATTGTTAGCTGCCCCGAGCTGTTCTCAGGAGGGGCAGGATATAAACTGACAAAATAAATAAACAAAATAAATATATCCACTTATTTTGGCAGCAGCTATGTGGATGGCCTGGTCTAGTTGTGGAACGCCACATTGTCCAAGGCCATTAATATGGTAGCACCCAGGTGTCCACTTCCTCCATGGCATCAGCACAGGTCATCCTGGTTTATGGGGGACTTGCAGCTGAAGTGGGAGGTGAGGCAGTTGTAGCGCAGGTGGAATTACACTCGTGCTGAAGCCAACTTCACCACAGGTCAATTTTGAAAGACTATGACGTGCCAAGGGTGGCAGTGAAGACCGCTCTCCTCTACGCTACCATAGCATCTTCAAAGTTCCACCCAGTGGAGCTATTCCAGGCAGTGAACAGCCTGGTGAGTCCTGGCTGTCTCTGTCCTGTGGTTGAGTCAACTTCTGTCCACTGTGAGGAATTTAATACCTACTTTGCAGGCAAAATTCCTCATATTCATCTCGACTTAGGGGCTGCTAGTTCTTTGGCAGAGTCAGTTTGGGGCTGTGGAGGATGCCTTGTCCCATTTATTTGGATCAGTTTCAGCTGGTGTCACCCACTGAGACAGGGAATCTCTGCGGCATTGCGGGCAACCAGTTGTAAATTAGATCCTTGCCATCTTGGTTGGTGAAAGTCAGCCATGAGAGACTGGGGCCTTTGATGTCTGTGATTGTCAGTGCCTCCCCTTTGGGAGGACAGGGTACTGGAAGCCCTCAAGATGCCATTGTTTTTTTTACCCCTGCTCAAAAAACCATCAGTTGACACTGATTCCTTGGGCAGCTATTGCCCTGTCTCGGAATGTCATTGAAGAGGTTTTTGCCAGGCAACTCTAGGGACATCTAGATGCAATCAGATTCCTGGACCCATGTCAGTCTGACTTTCATCCTAGGTATAGCACTGAGACGGTGCTCATGGCATTGGTCAACAACCTTTGCTGAGAGATTGATAAGGGATATTGTACCCTGTAGATCCTTTTAAATCTTTCAGTGACTTTTGATAAATTGACCATGAGGTATTGTCAACATAGCTGCGGGACTTGTTAGAGGTTCGCTGGATGGCTCTGGTTCTGTTCATTCCTGTCAGGGAGGTTCCAGCACACGTGATGATGGGTAATTGTTCTTCTTCCCCCTGTCCCCTCTCTTGTGGGGCCCTGCAAGGTTCCATCCTGTCTCCCCTCCTGTTCAATGTGTATCTAAGGCCCCTGGCCAAATTCATGCATAGATTTGGCGTGCACTATTTTCAATATGCAGATGACACCCAAATCTAATTATCCTTTTCATCCAACCCAGGCCCTGCATTTTTGGTGTTTACTGAGTGCCTGGCTGCCATTGGGGACTAGATGTGGGTGAGCCATCTGAAGCTGAATCCAGACAAGATTCTGGTGATGATGGTTGGCTGGCTCTGTGGCCTGGCGGCGATTGGGAATCCCGTCATTGATGGGGACTGGCCTTCCCTTGCTACCCAGGTATGTAGCCTTCGGGTGCTCCTGGATTCTGAGCTGCGCCTGGAAGGTCAGGTTGCAGCTGTGACCAGGAGTGCCTTTTGCCAACTCCATATGGTGAGAAGACTGTCCGTTTCTTGCCAGTGTGGATTTTACCACCATTATCCATGCCTTCATTACCTCAAGCCTGGACTACTGCAATACACTCTGTGTGGGGCTACCCTTGAAGACTGTTTGGGGGCTGAAGCTGGTGCAGAATGCACTGGGGTGTGCATGTCATTTTTGTTATTACAATAACGATAATGAAAATTGTCATTTTCATTATTGTTATTGCAACAAAAAACCCAACAAATAATAATAATGAAAATAGAAATGGAAATGACATTTTGTTTTTGAAATAAAGGGAACAAACAGGAAAATGTATTTTTGGCTATACCTTTTTTGTTTCTTATTCAATTGTGACTGAACTTGGTGAGTTTGTGTCCTGAACAGAGGGCACTATGTGTACCACGTTTCAAAAGGATTAGATAAATAAAACTGATTTTAGAAGCACTTGAATGTTGTGATTTTAAGAAAAGCTCCATACACATTCATGACTACAACTTCTTTATCTGCCATCCAATGTGCATGAAACCTGTAAATATTATGTCCCTCCACAGGCTTAATACTTATGACACTTTTCAGAAAGATTGGATAGCAGGTCCTGATGGTATAAGACATTATATTTAACATACATTTCCAGCTGTGACATGTTTATATTCAATCCTGTTTACAGAATGTTTGGCAAAAATGTATCGTATACCTTCCCTGTCATCTCTGATAAACTACAGGTCAATTTGATAAAGGGATCCAATTTTATAAGCAATTCAAGTTGTCCCTGTGAAGAGCATTATTCAGATAAAGAGCAGCACATGCAGTGCTAGTCAGAGGCAGGCACCTGGCATGTCAGGGGGAAGGAGGCTGTAGGAGGGAGGATGTGGAGCAACCCAAAAGACTGACAGACACATTCCCTGACCAATTACTGTATGCTTCCAGCTTTACAGGACCAATTGGGAGTGGCATTGAGACGGGCATAGAAGGGACATAACTGGGACTTTGGGGATAGTATCCCAGAAATCAGAAGACATAGTTTACACACCCAGACTGGCCAATTATTATCACAATCCCATCCTGCAGCACTATGACAGAAGACATAGGGGGAATCTCTATTGGCTCTTTCCTAAACAGATGCCTCTGACTTCCCAGTAACAAGTGGAGGAGAGATGCTGGAGGATATTTGAGGAATGAGGATATTTGGTTGACATTTATGCTGGCCAATTGGCATCACAAACCGATCTTATACCACAGTGACACGTAAGAGAATCCCTGGCATAGGCTCCTTCTCTGCATCTTGTGCAGGCATATGAAACTGAGACCCTATATCACATCTTTCTGATATTTGTCAGAGATGATCATGAAAGTGTGGTATACAACTCTGCAATATTTCATGTACACTGCTTGAACTGCAAAGATGTTACAGTCAGACAAACATTTATACGTTAAATTGCGTATACCACCAGGAACATTTATCCAATCCTTCTGAAAGTTGTCAGAGATAGTAAATATAGGAAGGGGTGTAAATGTGGCACATTTCATATACATAAATGTGCAGCAAAGAAGTTATAGCTAACAATGTATACGACACTTTTTGCAAAATAATATAATTTAACTGCTTATAAAATTGGATTGCTTTATCCAATATTTTAATAATTTGGTACACTTAATGCCTTCCATTGGAGGTACATTCCATCCAAGGTTCAGTCAAAAAATGAAAAAAAAAATAATTACAGATGAAAATGTGTTTTTCATTTAAACCAATGGAAAATGAAAATGAAAACAAAAACGAAAACGACAATTTGATATTTATGAAAACAAAAATGACAGATTTAAATAACAAAAACAAAAAAATGAAAAATAAAATGGCATGAGCCCCTGGTGCAGACCTCTAGAATGCATTGGCCTGTCTCTTGATGGGGGTGGAACCTCAGGAGCACGTTACACTTATGCTTAAGAGTCTGCACTGGATGCCTACAGCATTCCGGGAACAAGTCATAGAGCTAGTTTTATTTATTTATATTTATTTATTTATACAAAGGTTTTGACCTTTAAAGTCCTAAACAGCTTGGGCCCTACATATCTGAATGTTCACCTTTCTCCTTATGTCCCTTAGTTGCCCTAAAGATCTGCTGAGTGTGGCCTCTTTCATTTTACAACATTGGCCCAGTTTTGTATGACTTGGGCATGTGAATAGGCATTCTCATAGCTGCCCCACAGTTTTGGAACTCCTTTGCCTTGGAGGACCACCTGAGCCGTAGTTTGAACGTCTTCCACAAGTAGTGTAAGACCTTTTTATTTGGCCAGGTATTCAATGGGCAGTGATAGATTGGGGGAGATGAGAGGGTGTTTTTAATTTTGTGGAGGTTTAATTATGTATTTTATATTTGTATTTTATGCATTTATTGTAAGCTACCCTGAGCCTCAGGGAATAGGATGGGATATAAATTATAATAAACAAATAAACAAAATGAACAAATAAATAAATAAATAAATAAATAAATAAATAAATATAATAATAATTCCACTGAACCCACTGAAGTCAATAGCAAAACTCTCATTCACTTTAGCAGGCAAGGACTTTATTTTAAGTGATATTCCTCCCCCCGCCCCAATCATACCATCTGAATAATGAAGATAAATGGGAAAACTAAAGAATCACTTGAATGAGTTGTATATCAGAAAAAGGGTATTGTAATAAATCTTAATATATACATGCATCATTCAAAACAAAAGCCTTGGAATGGTAATGGTGGATTGAGCCTTCCACCTGCAGACAATGGAAATCCACATTTCCTAATTAATATAACAAACTGGGCCTCCAAGCATAAAAGTGGAATGAAATTGACACTGTTATCCTTCCAGCAAGGACTTGGCGGGCTTGCTACTTGGAAAAGCCTTTAATCAGGCTTACTCCCTACTGCCTAAAGTGGTTCTTCAACACTATGATGACCCACATTTGAACAGTCCCCCCTCAGATTTATGGAGCAATGGCTTGGCCTGTATCATCACTGGGCATTTTTACATGGGAGGCATTTCTACTGCATCTTAAAAATCTGACTTGGGTAAAGCCCCATCGGAGGGGGGGAGGGAGGATTTAGATGCTCCTCAACAGACCATAAGTCACCTGGGGACTGTTGGAAACAGCGGCACTGGGTGACTCCCAGAAGTTTGGAGACATGGATTAGGTAAGTCCCAATAGCCAAATTCTTACCAGTCGGCATCTCAAAACCTTTGGGACCCACTCAGTGCCACTATTTCCAACAGTGCCTTGGCAACTTCCATTCCGGTGAGGACCATCTAAATCCTACACAGGGTGGGGGTTCCCAAAGCTGGATTTTTAAGCTGTAGGATAAATGTCTCCCGTGTAAAAATGTCCACTATTTCACCATACCTCAGGCATAGCCAGGGGTGTGCATTTCATTTTCATTATTATAATAATGAAAATGAAAGAGGGCTCTTTCATTTTTTGTCATTGAAAAACGAAAACAAAAGATCATAATGAAATAACAAAATTTTGTTTCATTCTTATGAGTTAATAGGAAAATACTGAAAAGCACATATTCAGATATAGGTTTTTTGTTTCTTATTTGATTTTGATGAAACCTTGAGAGATTGTACCCCCAATAGAGGGCATTATGTTTCTTAAATTATAGAAGATTGAGTAAAGGGAGCTGATTATATATGCAATTAAATTTTGTAATTTTAAGGAAAGCTGTGTACACATTTTGGCTCCAACGACTTTGAATTCCATCCAATTTACATGAAAAATAGTTATATTATGCCCCTACCCAAGTTTACTATCTCTGCCAAATTTCATAAAGATTGGATAAATGGTCCTGATGGTATAAACAATTTACTTGTAAATGAATTTCTGGCTGTAACATTTCCCCCCTCAACCCATTTTACATGAAATTTAGCAGGCTTGTACCTCAGACCTTCAGGATCACCATTGCCAAATTGGAGAAAGACTTGATAAAGGATCCAAATTTTATAAGCAATTGAAGTTTCCCTCTTTATTACTTTCAGTATTCAGGTAAATAGCACATGCAGTGCCATTCAGAGACAAGTATGTCAGGGAGGAGGGGGATGTAGAAGGGAGGGGGAGCAGCCCAACAGACTTACAGACACATTTACTGGCCAATTACTGCATGCTGTCACTTTTATAGGACTAATCAGTGGTGGCTTCAAGGTGTGCCTAGAGGGTAGATATAAGCTGCTGTTCTTTGGGTCTGCTCTTTGTCTGTGGTTAGTTCTGTCTTCGGTCAAAGCATTTTCTCATACTTTGGTGGCAGGATTTTTGTGTGTGAGCGCTAGAGCTCACTGAAGGAGTACATCTAGCTGCATAAATCCAATCCCCACACATCTGCTTGGTGCCCAACATCCTTCTTCCCCCTCCACGGGTGTTCTATGTAAGTTGACGTAAACCCCCATATACCTGGGTTTCCCACCCAGACTGAAGCCTGTGCCAAACAGTAGAGATGACAGATCTATCCTCTGGCCAATTGGCTTGCCATTTCAAAGACACCCTGGCTGGGACAGAGATGTGATTGCCTCTCTTACTGCATGCTTCCACCTTTCCAGGACCAATCCTGGGCAGCTCTGAGGTGGGCATATAAGGGACGTAACTAACTTCAGGCAGGAAGGCAATCTGGAGACATGGTTCACACACCCAGGCTGGCATATTGTCATCATAATCACATTCTGCACCAATGTGAGCAAGGACATAAGAGAATTTCTTATTGGCTCTTTCCTAAGCAGATGCTTCCAGATTCCCAGTAACAAGTGAGGGAGAGAGGTTGGGGTGGTCACAACATGGAATGATATATAATAGAGGTGTTCACCAGGGACCCATGTTGTTTTTGTTTACATTTTTGTTATTTAAATCTGTCATTTTTGTTTTAATAAATATCAAATTGTCGTTTTCGTTTTTACTTTCCTTTCAATGGAAAACACATTTCCAGCTATAACATTTTTGTTTTTGACTATATGTGGCTGAAACATGGACTGATTATACATCCAATGGAAGGCATTGCGTATACCATATTCCAAAAAGATTGGATAACGTAATCCATAGGGATGTGCGAATAGAATCGAGTTTGGAAATTCAGTTTGGTTCAGTTCGAAAATCGAGTTCAATTCAAAAGTTCGGTTCGGTCAACCAAACTATTTGAGATCGGTCGAATTCTGAACTTCCGAACCGAGTTCATACATTCAAAACCTTATTTTTGGGGGACTTCCAAACTGGTTCGAATTTTACTGAACAGTTCGGTAGAATTCGAGTTCAGTTCAAAAGTTCGGTTCCAAGTTCAGTCTGAACTCTGAACTTCCAAACTGCATTCGCACATCCCTACTAATCCAATTTTAGAAGCAGTTGAATTATTTTATGTTGCACAAATCTCCATATACATTCTGAGGTGTAACTTCTTTGCCTCATGTTGAATGTAGCTGAAACTTGGCAGGTTTATACCCCTCCCCATATGTACTATCTCCACCAACTTTTAGAAGGATTGGATAAAGGTTCCTGGGGGTATACGTAATTAACTTATAAAGTTATATCTGACTGTAACATCTTTGTAGTCCAACCAGTGTACATGAAATGTGGCAGGGCTGTATATCACATTTTCACGATCATCTCTGCAAAATATCAGATAGATGTAATAAAGGGTCCCAATTTTATTTGCCTGCACAACATATGCAGAGAAGAAGCCTACATATACCTGAGAAGGGCATATGTGTCCTTCTCAGAGAATACCTGCTAACACTCTGAAAGCTTGAAATGGGTATTGAGTCCGTAGCAGTTTATGCCCAGAATAATTTTATAAGATACTGGCTCAGACTTTTGGCCCAGAGGGAATCAGAGCTACCAGTCCAATGTCTTAGGGAGGAGCTCTTGCACGCTGGCCCGCAGATGTACCCTTGGTTAATTTATCTGGATACCCTGCTCAAAGAAATGGGGTTTTCCTTTAATTATTTTCTGGGTAATAGCCTAGTGGCTATTCGTAGGGAGTTTCTGGCCAGGGCTAGGGATATTGCTCACCAAAGGGACCTAGGTGTCTTGCAACAGTGGAAGGTAGTCCCATGGTTGGGCCAAATTAAATCAAATTGTGATTTTGAGCCTTATTTGGATGCAATTCTGGATAGGAAGTTCTGATGCTGTTATACACTCTTTCGATTCCAGCAAATTCAGACAGCTGTTCTCGAAGGTAGGTATAAGAAAATCAAATATAACAGGAGATTGTGTTCCTGTAGTTTAGCAGAAGTTGAAACTACGGAGCATTTTGTTTTACGTTGCCCCTATTATGGTCAATTGCGTGCAATTTGGGTCGCTCCACTGTTGGAGTCTGGACATCTTCTGGATATTGGGCATTGTCTTAAATATCTTCTTCCTTATCTGATAGGACTAATTTGATAGTTTTAGCAACCTTTATTTGGCTGGCATCCAAGCGAAGCATTGAAATCAAATTAAAATAAGAGCCCAAATAGGCTGATACTAAGCAAGTCCTTGCTGGTGCAAGATAGAAGCTTGCATGAAATCTTATTAAGTATATTTCTTCCTATGGAAGTTTGGTTTTCTTTTGGTAAATTGTTGTGTTACAGTACATGTTATAAATTTAAATTATTATTAATTTGGTATTGTGGAACTATCGAATATAGTTTTATTTAATTAACTGGTTTTATGTTTATGTTTATGTATATGTTTATGTTGTTGTTGCTTTTAGACTAGGGCAAAAGCCAAATGCCAATAAACTAAACTAAAACTGAAAGTCTGAAAAGTGAGGCTTTCAGAACGCGCCTTTTCAAAGCACCGCATCTCCAGTCACCGCCGCTGCCGGCAACGGGGAACACGTCACTTCTGGAAGCGCAGGAAGTGTGTAAACACTCCCCGTGTGGCTTTTCTCTCAACATGGGGCTCAGGAGGTGCTTTTCGGCACCTCATTTAAAAACGGTGTTAGAGTAAGGGCTTCTGCTCCATTCTTGTCTTCCTAGATTTCTCTGTCACCTTTGAAACTGTTGACCATGGCCTTCTCCTGCCTCCTGAATTTGCTATACTCCCTTGGTTTTCAGGACTCTGTTCTAGACTGGTTGTCTTTGTATCTCTCAAAATGATCCTTCAGTGTATCTCGTGCTGGTACCTCCTCTACATAGCTTCCTCTCTCTGTGGGAGTTCCCCAAGTTTCTGTCCAGGGCCCTTGTTCTTCTCCCTTTACACTCTTTCTCTGGGTAAACTCATTGAATTTCTCAGCTTCCAGTGCCACATGTGTGCTGATGACACACAACTCTCTCTCTCTCCACTCCCATACTCCCCCCGCCCGCCTCCATCCAGTCTTGTATTGCTGACTGTCTTTCTGACATCTCTGCTTGGATGTCTCATTGCCAACTCAATCTTAATATGGCAAAGACCGAACTCCTCATTTCCTCCCCTGCCACACAAAAAAGAAACATTCTTCTCCTACTTCCCTCTCAATTTCAACTGAGGGTGTCACCATTTAGCCTGTCCCCTCAGGTGCATAGCCTGGGATTCATATTTGACTCCTCCCTCTCCTTTATGTCTCAGATCTAGGCTGTTGCAAAATCCTGTCGCTTTGCTCTGTATAATATTGCTAAAATCTGGCCCTCTCTTTCTGTTTCCCCAGAAAAAAAAACTAGGTCATGCTTTAATTATCTCTTGCCTTGACTACTGTAACATCCTCCTTACTGGTCTGCCCTTCCCTGATCTCACCCACCTTCATCTCTGTTCCATGCTCTGCTACCAAAGTAATCCACCTTGCCTGTTGGTTTGACCACATTCAACCCCTCCTCTCCACCCTACACTGGCTCCCTCTACATGAACACATTCAGTACAAGTTCCTGGACTTCACCTTCAATGCTCTTCATGGACTTGATCCTCTGAATCTCTCCCTTGCTTCTCTAAACCTCATCAACCCTTCTCTCTTGCTGTCCCCTGCCCTAATGCCTGGAACTCCCTCCCTGGATACTAGGGATGGGCGAACAAATCGCAGTTTGGGTTCGACCATTCGGTTCGGTCCAGTTCACCCATTTGGTTCAGCCATTCAGTTTGGTCACCACATTTGGGTTTGACCGTTCGGTTGGTCGTGTTCAGTTCGGGCGTTCGGAAGAATGCTCTCTGTGTGAGGAATGGTGGCCCCAGACCCATGACGGTGGGTTCTGGGGCTAGATTGGAAGCTTAAATATATTGGCCACAGCCCTCCCTGCCTGTAACTTAGCCCCAGAACCCTGAGGGCAGGTCCTTGGGCTGGAGTGACTGTTTCTTGATACGGTGGAACAACAGCGCCTCTGTGCGAGGAATGATGGCCCCAGACCCATGATATTGGGTCCTGTGGCTAGAGTGGCAGCTTCTAGATATTGGCCACAGCCCTCCCTGCCTGTAATGTGGCCCCAGAACCCTGGTGGTGGGTCCTGGGGCTGGAGTGGCTGTTTCTTGATGCTTTGGAAAATTGGCTCTCTGTGCAAGGAATGATGGCCCCAGACCCATGATGGTGGGTCCTGGGGCTAGAAGAGTGGCAGCTTGTAGATATTAGACACAGCCCTCCCTGCCTGTAATTTGACCCCAGAACCCTGATGGTGGGTCCTGGGACTGGAGTGGCTGTTTCTTGATGCAGTTGAAAGACATCGCCTCTGTGCGAGGAATGATGACCCCAGACCCATGATGCTGGGTCCTGGGGCTAGAGTGGCAGTTTACATATATTGGCCACAGCCCTCCCTGCTTGTAACTTGGCCCAAGAACCCTGGTGGCGGGTCCTGATGCTGGAGTGGCTGTTTTTTGATGCGGTTTAAAAACATTGCCTCTGTGCGAGGAATGATGGCCCCAGACCCATGATGGTGGGTCCTGGAGCTAGAGTGACAGATTCTAGATACAAATTGGCCACAATCCTCCCTGCCTGTAACTTGGTCCCAGAACCCTGGCGGCGGGTCCTGGGGCTGGAGTGGCTGTTTCTTGATGCTTTGGAAAATTGGCTCTCTGTGCGAAGAATGATGGTCCCGGACCCATGATGCTGGGTCCTGGGGCTAAGGTGGCAGGTTCTAGGTATTGGACACAGCCCTCCCTGCCTGTAACTTGGCCCCAGAACCCTGGTGGTGGGTCCTTGGGTTGGAGTGGCTGTTTCTTGATGCTTTGGAAAATTGACTCTCTATGCGATGAATGATAGTCCTGGACCCATGACGCTGGGTCCTGGGGCTAAGGTGGCAGCTTGCAGATATTGGCCACAGGTAGGGATGAGCGAACGCAGTTTGGAAGTTTGGAGTTCGAGCCGAACTCGAATTGTTTTGTCTTGGGGATGGAGTTAGTTGTTTCTTGATGTGGTTGTAAGACATCACCTCTGTGTGAGGAATGATGACCCATGATGCTGGGTCCTGGGGCTAGAGTGGCAGTTTACATATATTGCCCACAGCCCTCCCTGCCAGTAACTTGGCCCCAGAACCCTGGTGGCGGGTCCTGCAGATGGAGTGGCTGTTTCTTGATGCTTTGGAAAATTGACTCTCTGTGAGATGAATGATGGTCCTGGACCCATGATGCTGGGTCCTGGGGCTAAGGTGGCAGCTTGCAGATATTGGCCACAGGTAGGGATGGACGAATGCGGTTCAGAAGTTCGGAGTTTGAGCTGAACTCAAATTGTTCAGTCAATGGAACTGAACGTGTGAACTGAACTCAAATTTTAACATTCAGTTTGGATGTGTTCGGTGAGTTCAGAATTGAATTTCCATTGGTTTCAATGGAAAACACATTATTGGCTGTACAGTTTCTCTCTTTTATGCTATGTGGCTGGAAATTGGGCTGCCTATATCTACGATAGAAAGAATTATGTGTACCAAATTCCAAAATGATTAGATTAAGGAATCCGATTTTAGAAGCAATTGAATTATTGTATTTTGCAATATTTTACATATACATTCTTAGCTGTAACTTCTTTACCTCATGTGTAATGTAGGTGAAACTTGTCCAGTTAATATCCCTTCCCACTTTTACTAAATTTGCCAAATTTCAGAAGGATTGAAAAAAGGGTCTTGGTGGTATAAGCAATTAACATTTAAATGTATGTCTGACTATAATATCTTTGTAGTTCAATCAGTGCACATGAAATTTGGCTGGACTATATATTACACTTTCATGACCATCTCTGCCAAATATCTGAAAGATTTTATAAAGGGTCCCAATTTTATATGCCTGTACAACATATGTAGAGAAGAGACCTATGCCTGGGATTCTCTTATGTCACTGTGGTATAAGATTGGTTTGTGATGCGAATTGGTCAACAGAAATGTCAACCAAATATCCTCATTCTGTGCTGGGACCATCCCAACATTTCTCCCCCACTTGTTTCTGGGAAGTCAGAAGCATCTGTTTAGGAAAGAGTCAATAGAGATTATCTTATGTCCTCTGTCTCAGTGCTGCAGGATGTGATTGTGATGTGTTTAAACTATGTCTCCTGACTTCTGGGATGCTATCTCAGAAGTCCAAGTTATGTTGCTTATGCCCGCCTCAGGGCCACCCCCCTATGCCCACCTTGAAGCCACTACCAATTGGTCCTGTAAAGCTAGAAGCTTGCAGTAATGTGTTTGGCCATTGAATGTGTCTGTCAGTCTTTGGGGTTGCTCCACATC
>QEPC01000545.1:157902-213949 GCA_003113815.1 Sphenodon punctatus
TACATTTGCTGAAATGGCAGGAAAGGTATTTGATACATTCTTGCCAAATATCCTGTAAACAGAATGGAATATCAAAATGTTACAGCTGGAAATGTATTTTCAGGTTAATGTCTTATACCCTTGGGACCCTTTATCCACTCTTTCTGAAAATTGGCAGAAGTATTAAGCATAACATGCACAAGTTTCATGGACATTGGATGTAAGATAAAGAAGTTGTAGCCATGAATGTGTATGGAGCTTTTCTTAAAACCACAACATTCAATTGTTTCTGAAATCGGTTCCCTTTATCTAATCATTTCAAATTTTGGTACACCTAGTGCCCTCCATCGGGGGTACAATCTCCCCAAGTTCTATCAAAATCGATTAAGGAACAAAATGTTATAGTGGGAAATATGTTTTTCAGTTTTTTTCCCTTTATTTCAAAAACCAAATGTCATTTTCAGTTCCTGATTGCACCGAACTAAAGACTGAACAGATCCCGATGGAACCGAATACCGAATTGGAACTCAAAGTTCAACCCAAACCACCGAACAACCAAATATATGAACCTGGTTCTGTTCACACATCCCTAGCCACAGGCCTCCCTGCCTGTAACTTGGCCCCAGAACCCTGGCAGCGGGTCCTGGAGCCTGAGTGGCTGTTTATTGATGTAGTTGAAAGACATCACAAATGATCGCCCCACACCCATGATGGTGGGTCCTGGGGCTAGAAGAGTGGCAGCTTCTGTATATTGGTCACAACCTTCCCTGCCTGTACCTTTGCCCCAGAACCCTGGAAGTGGGCCTGTGACTGTAGTGGCTGTTTCTTGATGCTTTGGAAAATTGGCTCTCTGTGTGAGGAATGATGGTCCCGGACCCATGACGCTGGGTTCTGAGGCTAAGGTGGCAGAATGTAGATATTGGCCACGGGCCCTTCTGCCTGTAACTTGGCCCCAGAACCCTGGTGGTGGGTCCTGTGACTGTAGTGGCTGTTTCTTGATGCTTTGTAAAATTGGCTCTCTGTGCGAGGAATGATGGATCCAGACCCATGATGGTGGGTCCTGGGGTTAAAGTGGCAGCTTCTGGATTTTAGCCACAGTCCTCCCTGCCTGTAATTTGTCCCCAGAACCTTGATGGTGGGTCCTGGGGCTGGAGTGACTGTTTATTGATGCAGTTGAACAATGGCTCTCTGTGTGTGGAATGATGGGCCCCAGAACCCATGGCACAGACATCATGGGCGGCATTGGCAGAAGTAGTAGACATTCGATTGCTGGGGTGCAGTACCCATGGCACAGACAGAAGAGGCAGCATTGGCAGCAGACATTGGATTTCCCAGAGGCAGCATTGGCAGCTGGTGCAGACATTGGATTGCCCAGGCACAGGACCCATGGCACTGACAGCAGAGGCAGGATTGGCAGTAGCAGCAGCACACATTAGGTTGCCCTGGCACAGAACCCGTGGAACAGCAGAGACAGGAGCAGCAGGATTTGCCTGTACACAGCACCCATGGAGCCAGGATTGTTGGATTTGCCAGAGAATATCTCCCATACAGCAGCAGGCGGTAGTAGCAGGATTGTGTGGATACATATGTATTGGTCAGGGCAGAGCACCCATGGACCATCAGACAGCAGCGGCAGGATTACCAGACCAGAGTTGCCAGGGTAGGCAGACAGGCACTGTGTCATGAGAGACAGGCAGACTGAGGCAGGCTTTGATCTAGACCACCTGGGTGGACAGGCGGGCATCGTGGCATGAAAGGCAGGCAGACTGAGGCAGGCTTTCATCTAGACCACCTGGGCAGGCGGGTGGGCTGGCAAGCACCGCGGCATGAGCAGAAGGCAGGCAGATTGAGGCAGGGTCCAAGCTTTGTAACCTGGGCGGGCAGGCAGGAAGCTTGGTATGAGAGGCAGTAGGGAAGGCAGCCTTGGGCAGGCTTTGAGCTAGGCAACCTGGGTGGGCAGACAAGCACCTTGACACGGGAGGCAGGAAGGCGAACTGAGGCATACTTTGAGCTTGGCAGCAAGCTGGGAGGGCAGACAGGGAGTGTGGCATTAGAGGCAGTAGAGAAGGCAGGCTGGGACATTGGCAGCAGGGCACTCAGATAGGCTAGCAAAGACTGTGCAGCATGAGAGAGCGAGAGCCAGTCAGTGTCACATAGGCGGACCGAGATCATGTAGCTAGCCATAGACTGGCTGGCAGACTTACAGGTTGTTTCCCAATGCCACCCTGCATCATGAGGTCAGTCAGATAAGGCGGCCAAGGCCATCTAGTATGAGAGAGAGATAGAGAGGGGGGGGGGGCAGGGCGGGTGCCAGGCATTGGGAGGGAGGGACAGCACCTCAGCAGTACAGGAACAGCAGCACTAGCCCAGACTGAGGAGGAGGAGGAGGAGCCCAGTCCCAAGATTGCCCCTGGCATGGGATGGCATGTGCCACTGCACCATCACTCATTGTCCAGGGGCAGCTTGGGGAAGCCCAGCAGCGCAAGGTTCACCTTCAGGAACAGCAACTGCTCCACCAACTTGGCGCACAGTTTCAGGCAGTGCGGGGAGCAAATGTCCCCCACCATGGAGAACACCCTATCGCTGGGGACACTGGTTGGTGGGCAAGACAGGATACCCATGTCCACTTTCGACAGCGCCAGCAACACGTTGGCCCTGCCAGACCAGTAGGCCAAGGGATCGCTGCTGGGATCCATGCATGGCTCCTCCTCCAGGTAGGTCTCCACTGCTGCTGAGGTGCCATCATACTCCCTCTGGTAGTTCTGGGTGGGCACCACCTACCCTACTGCCTTCAGCAATGCTGCTTGCCCTTTTGTGCTGGGTCCTATGCTCCCCAGAGTGGACTGCACACAGGAGGAGCTGCTGGCACTAGTAGGGGTCCTGCTGCTGCTGCTCATCCTGCTGCTTGTGCAGCTGCTACTGCTAGAGCTGGGGGCAGGGATAGACCCAGATGGCTGGAAGGGGTTACTTCTCCCACTCCCACCATCCCCAGGGGCATCCTGCTCCTGCCTGCCGGACCTTCTGCACCAGCGTACCCTTCCGGAGGCCATAGACCGCTGTCTCACATGCCATGCTGCCCTTGATCCTGGGGTCCAGCATGGTTGCCAGGACATATTCATCCCGGCACAGGAGCTCATTAAAGCGTGCACTCAGCCGCGCCTTCAGCTTCCATGCCAAGTCAAGCACCTCATCGGAGAGCTTCCTGCCTGGAGGGGCACAATCCTGCCCCCCCAGAATCTCATCCAGGCTCCTCTTGAGACTATGGACCAGCGTGGTCACTTGACTGAGGGTGGCGGTGGAGCTACTTATTGTCTCCATTACGGCTAGGAACGGTCTGAGGATGAAGACCGTGAGAGCTAGAATCTCCCATGCCCCCTTGTTATACCCTGGAGGTGCCTCAATGTCTTTCTCCAGGTCCACCTGATGCAGGGCGGCTTTCTGCTCAAGAAACTGCTCGAGCATCAGGAAGGTGGAATTCCACCTGGTGGAGACATCCTGGATGAATGTGTGCTCTGGGGACCCTTGTTTGATCTGCTTCTCCCGGAGGATCTCGCTGCCCTTCACGCTGCGGTTGAAGAACCCCCCCAGCTTCCTCCCCCATTCAACCAGGGAGCTAAGGGTGCCTGGCCCAATCCCCTTCTCCCCCAAGCCCAGAGATACCTTCACCACAAGATTGAGTGTTTGTGTGGTGCAAGGGATGCTTGTGAAGCCCCCGTCATGGACTGCCTTTAGGATATTGGCCGCGTTGTCCATGACCATACACCCCTTGGTGAAGGCAACACCTGACGTGACCCATTCCCTCACCATGGTGGCCAGGGATGACTTGAGGTTCCTTGAGGTGTGGGAACTGTCCATGACTTCTGCCTGAAGCACGGCCTGCCTATACCATGCTTCAGGACCCTTCCTGCCACTCCCAAGTGCTGCCTTTGGGTCCTGCCACCAGTGTACAGTCACTGCCAGGTAGGCATTCTGGGCGTTCCTGGAGGAACTCAGGTCAGTGGTGAAGTGGACCGTGGCCCCCCAACCCCTTACAGCTGCTCCCTCACCCGCTCCTTCAAAGCCCTGTAGAGCTGTGGCACCACAGTCCGACTCAGGGTGGAGCAGGAAGGCATCTTAAAGTTGGGGCCAGGAACCCAATCAGCCACTGGAAGCCCTTGTTCTCCACAATTGACAAGGGCTGGCCAACCAGGGCTATCATTTCTGCCAACAGGCACTTCGCTTTCTCTTGGAAGCCAGTGCCATGGTGCCCTGCCGATGGCCTTGACAGATCCCCCCATCCGAGATCCTCCATGGTGGACTGACGGTGATGCTGGCGAGGCTCCTGCTGCTGTTCTGCCCCATACTGCTCCTGCTACTAGAGGCAGCAGCAGTTGGTGCAGGACGCTGACCCGCTGAAGGAGCTGGGCGACTGGATGCTGCAGTCGGGAACCTGCTGTCATCCACTTCCCCTGCCTTCCCGCTGAGCAGCAGAGCATTGTGGCATAACTTAAGGTGCCTCGCCATTGATGTTGTCCCAAGATTGACGAGCACCTGCCCACGCTTCTCCAGCTTATTGCACAACGTGCACTGCACCTCTCTGTGATCATCTGCCTGCACCTGCTTAAAATGATCCCAGACTGAGGATATCCCCCCCCTTCTGCCTTCTGGACCGCCCTGACTGACGCACTGCTGCCACCGCTGCTGGGAGGGGGAGAACTTGGTGGCTCTGGTGACACAGCTCTGAGAGGAGGCTCAGTCATAGCCTCCAGACATCTCCTCTGCAGCACTCACTGTCCATTTATTATTATTATTATTATTATTATTAACAAACATTTATATAGCACCAGCAGTGTACCTGGCACTTTACAAAGTAATAAAATAGACACGGTCCCTGCCCCTAGGGCTTACAATCTGAGAGACAGGAGCTGGGGGAGAGACTTAGGAAGGGGAACAGAGGGAGAGACAAGGGGTCTAACATTCATGAAGATGCGAGGTCTCAAGTGCACGTACTTGGCTTGGTTACGATGAGAATGACAGCAGGCAGGTCCATGTTGCAAGGATAAGGGTAAACCGATCGTAGGTATAGGAATAGTGGCTCAGCAGGATAAAGAGTCAGACAGAGCAGAGCGAAAGAGGTGAGTTTTAAGGAGAGATTTGAAGGTATGAAGGGAGGGGGCAAGGCGGATGTGGACAGGGAGGGAGTTCCAGGCATGGGGGGCAGCAAGTGAGAAGGGACGAAGGCGCTTAGGGGAGCAGGGAAGGCGTGGAAGGGTGAGAGAAGGGACAGAGGAGGAGCGAAGTGCACGGGCTGGAGTATGGAGGGCGATAAGTGCAGAGAGGTAGGGGGGAGCAAGGTTGTGAAGAGCTTTATAGGTGAAGACTAGGAGCTTGTGCAGGATTCGTTCAGGAAGGGGAAGCCAGTGAAGCGAAGAGAGGAGGGGCTGCACATGGTCGAAGCGACTGGCGAGGTAGATGACCCTGGCAGCAGAGTTTTGGACAGAGATGAGGGGAGAAAGGTGAGACCGAGGAAGGCCAGTGAGAAGGAGGTTACAGTAATCGAGGCGAGAGATGACCAGAGCATGAACAAGAGTTTCCCCCTCTCCCTTATCTCCCCTAGATTGTAAGCCCCCTGGGGTAGGGATGTGTCTATAACTATTACTTGTTAAAGTATAATTATTAAGTTACACTGCTGGCACTATAAACAACAACAAAAATCTCCCTTTGACAGAAAGCTCACTATAGGACTGTCCTCTCCTATGGAGAAGCCATCTTGAGTTTTGTCCTCTTTGTAGAGCTAATACAGGAATGGCTCTACTGGCTACTTATTGCTTACACGAAACCTCTTTTCCACCCAAAACACCCACATATTTTCACTTTGAAAGCTGCTTATTTTCTGGCCATATAGTCCATTAGACAACTTGTCCATTATCCTCACAATAATCAGGACAGCCTTTACAGTACAATTAGTGGCAATGATTTGCAAAGTCTTCTTTTGAGGACAGGTGACCTGTATCAAAAAGTGCAACAGATCAAGCCCCACATTTGTTACAATGTGAGGAATGGGTGAGAGTCAGATCCTTTGGGTGATGGGCCATTAGTACCACATCTGTGGCTAAACAGCCGAGAGAGTAGCAACAGAGGAAGCTGGTGGATAATGGAGGGAAACAATTGTTTAAAACACAGTGCTGAAAGCTCAAATGAAAGCCACCAGAAATGAGACTGGGAGCTTCAAGGATGAAGCTTTCCTGAAACAAGGAAAAGACCAGTAACTCCATAATGAAAGGTCTGTTAACAGGAGACCCCCTCCCACTCGTGACCTCTCGGGGCGATCTACCCCAATAATCACCGTTCCTTAAACTTCAGGGGGAATTGGCTTAAAGACTTAAGCTGTGGTCTCCACATGTTCAAAGGATCAAGCTGAGGACAGTACGTGCTACAGGTAGTTTATGTATCCTCCCCACATAGAAAGAGAGAGAAGAAGACAGGTATCCAAAAACAATAGGTTTATTGGTTTATACAATAAAAGAAAAAGGACCCAAATAAGGTACAGAAACACATACAGGCTAATACTAAAACACAGCCCAGGTCTGGCTGATGGAACATGAAGGGAAAAACACAAAAAAATGCGAGGGAAGGGAAAGTAAGCTTGTGTTAACAGGAACTCCCTCCCCCTCATAGCTACTGGGGACAGAGCCACCCAATATCTACTGTTCCTTAACTTCAGGGGGGACTGAGCTTAATGGCCTTAAGCCGGGATTCCCAGGGGTACAGGGGTACAAATAAAGGCTCCAGGGGTACAAGCAAAGGCTACAAAGAAAACACAGACTGCGGTTGGGAAAGTGAAAGTACACTGAAGAGCAGGGGGGCGGGGTTAGGCTCTGCAGAGGTGAAGAAAAAGCAAGAAACTGGACCTATAGTTTACCTCTCCTAGCTGATTGAGCAGGATCAGCAGCCCAGGATCCAGCGATGTTGGGGTCCAAAAAGGGGGGGGAGGCCGAAGTCTGGGTGATCCATTAGCCCAGTCACGTGCAGGGAGACCTGTGTGTATCTGGGGTCCAAGGGTTCTCTGAGGTTGATGGGAAAACCAGGGGCAGTTATAGGGTACTGAAAAAAGGATTTGGAGATGCTACAATGGGTCATTTGGGGTACACAATGAACTAACGAGGGGAGAAATCCAACTTCAGCTTCCATCACAAAAAGGGCCATCCAAAATGCATAAGATATCTTTGAAACAGGGGGAAAGAGTAAACAACAGTGACTGGAGGGTAGTTAAGGAGAGGAGGATAGACCTAACGATCAGTTTCCTGGGACACAAAGGGAACTCCTGGTTTCTTTATTCCTGAGTGGGGGTTGCTGCTCCAAGTTCCAGTCACCAGTGCTCTACTGAATAGGAAGAATGCCTCTTAAGGGCCCCATACTTTACTCTAGGCATTTCCCTTTTTCATCTCTTCCCCCAGGTTCAGGCTGGTATTTCACATGAGTGACCTACTTTCTGCTGGAATCCATGGTGGCAGGGCCCAATCCTTACTCTGTCTTACAAGCCCCCCTCTTGCTCATAATGGGGGGCTATGCTCTCAAGCCCTTTCCCCCACGTTTGCCAGCCCTTGGACACATCTGGGGGCTGTCCTTTCAAGCCCTCCGGGTCCAAGTTTGTTGGCCCTTGGTCATACAGCAGAGGGGGGTTGTACCCATTTTAGGGAAAACTGAGGCCATCATCAACAGGTCTCCTCAAAATGGATTACCATGGAGCTGACTGACTAGAAGGGTCAGGTCCGATACCTGGGCTTGGGAAGAGTCCAGCTCAGGTAGTAGTGACCCAACAAAAGGAGGATTAAGAATGGATGTCCAATTGTACAGACAGATTGAACTGAAGATACATTACAGTGTTCTGGTGAAAGGACCAGACAGCTGAATATGAATTATGCAATCATGTTGTGACAGGTTTCTGAATCAGTCAAGGCTTACCACAAATTGATTCTCCATTTACAGTGACCTTTAAATGGGAAAACCATTTGCCACATTCATAACAATATAAAGAGAAAGATGCAAAGCTAAAATGTTAGATGTGGAGTTATTACCACAGATAAGAGTAAAGGTTAGAGACAGAACAACTTATTATTATTTTTTATCATAGTAGGAAGTCAGAGCATTATACTAACAACTGTAGAACAAATGTTTGATTTTTTTCCCCCACATCAAAATGGAACATGAAGAATCCACATATCCTTTTCTTATTTCTATTGTAATTCTATTCATTGTGTGTAGAGCTGCAGTTATTACTGGGTTATTCATCAGTAGGGATGGGCAAATGCGGTTCAGAAGTTCAGAGTTTGGCCTGAACTCGGCCTGTTCAGATGACCAAACCGAACTTCTGAAATGAACGCTTGAACTTCCGAACAGTTCAGAAAGGTTTGGATGAGTTCAGATGAGTTCGGGGGCGGGAAAAATGTGATTTGGGGCATGAAAAATGTGACTGGAAGGGGGAGGGAGCTGAGGAGCAGACTTTCTGGCACCAGGGGTGAACACCAGGGATGGTTTCAGGGCCAAAAATACTGATACTGAACAAAAAATTGGTTTCTGTACCGATAGCAGTTTTTTTGAATGTTCGTCTGAGTTCCGCTGAACCGAACTCGGGTTTCGAACCGAACGACCGAACAGTCAAACATCTGAACGACATTCTGTTCGCCAATCCCTATTCATCAGAGTGGTTTTTCAGAACTGTTTTTAAGCACATGCTGCTTCAATTATGCTTTTAGTTATATTATGTAAATACTGTTAAAACAGCAAGAAATTGCAATGTATTAGGAGGGGGGGTCCCCAAAAGTAATTCATGTGACCACATCTTAACTGTTTTTATATCTGTTCCTCATTGTTATTATTAATAAATGACTCTGTGACCTATGGCTATCCTTCTATTATAGACCTATCTTCTTGATTTAATATCTGTATCTCAGTCATCATTAACCCAAATATTTGTTTCTACTATAAACTAACTATCAGAGGGACTACTAGAGCTTAAATTTTTTTTAAGTTGAAGTTCTGTGGTCTTAAAAGTACAAACTTCAGCATTCCCATAATGTTTTGGTTATTTCTCAAACAAAAAAGACATAGGTGGTCAATTACATTGAATGTACAGCCACCATCACCACTTCTCCTCATCCCTGCATGGGGGTTGACTGCTGGGGACAGGACTGGACTTGGGCTTTATCCCCCTGAAAGGCACTGGGTCCTGACCCGCTTCCATTGTAGGAGGAATGGGGGTGGGGTCAGCTGTCCCAGAGAAACTTCCAGGGAGAGAGGCTTTTGAAAGAGTCTGGCTCAGTGGTGCCACAGGCGCGTGCCTAAGGGCTGCACCAAAAGGCCCTTATGAAAGGCCCTTAGTGGGACTGGAGGGATGATGGGGAGGGGTTTGTTTGTAAAGGTGGCTGGTTGTTTTAAATTGGGGATGGTTTGGAATAAGAGTGGGTTTATTTTGGGGGGAGGGTATTATAGTTTTGAGGAGGGTTATTGGGTGTACCTCCTACCCCAGTGGAAGTGGGAAGGAGGGGGACTGGGTTATGGAGGGAAGGGCTGTTTTCCCCTGTGAGAGGGTGGGATACGGCCTTTCTGGGGAACATGTCTTATGCCTGATGAGAGCAGGTGATAAGGGGTGTTGGTGTTGGGGATCTCCCTCACTGTTGACAGGGTTGAAATTTCGGGGGCTGGACTGACTGGGGAGAGGGCCTCAGCCATTGGGGTTGTGATGGCATGGGGGAGATATGGTCCCATGGGGGGGGGATGTGTGATCAAAGAGGCAGGACAGATGTTTGGTTCCTGTTACGCTTACCACCCCCCAGGCAGCTGGTGTGGTGAATCGGGTTATGGGGGGGCCCTGAACTAAACCTGTTGCTGTTGAATGTGAGCTTGGTTGTCAATAAATTGCCAAATATCAGGGAGCTGATCCTGGATTGTGCGGCCTACCTCATGTGCATCATGAAGACCTGGCTGGACAATTAGTCGATACCAATCTTGGCTGACCTTGTTCCAGCCAAGTACTCCATGCAGCATCAGTCGTGGCCGGAGGGATGTGGGGGGGGGGGGGCAGTGTAGTCATTATTTTTAGGGAGGCATGTTCCATAAGGAGGTATGCAGTGCAGTTGGAATCAGTCTGTGAGGGTCTCAATCTTGTGATTGATTTGGCAGGAGACGGATTAGGGATGCTGCTTGCATGCCATGCACCTGCTTGTACAATGGCATCCCTACATGCTCTGACAGAACTGGTGTTGGAAGTGGTGTTGCAATCCCTGAAGACATTAGTCTTGGGAGAATCTCAACATCCAAACTGACGCCAGTCTTGGTGCGGCGGAACATTAATTCATGGCCACCATGTCAACCATGGATCTGTCCCAAGTTGTCAGCGGCCCTACACATGATGGAGAACATACCCTGACCCTGATTTTCTGTACTGACCTTGAGGAGGGGGATCTTTTGGTGGAGGAGGTGTCAGCTGAGCTCTTGTCATGGACAGATCATTACCTCCTGTGGACCTGCCTCTCGGTGCAGGTCTGCCCCCAGAAAAGTGTGGAACCATTTGGTTGGTTCACCCTCGGAGACTGACCGAACCAGATAGGTTTCGGAATACTCTTGGGGAGCTACCCTCTAACCTCGACAGCTAACCGCTGAATGACCTCATGGCTTTTTGGAACACCTTGCTCTCCAAGACCATCGACCGGACAGCTCCCAGGTGTCCACTCCCGAGACAACAGCATCATAGGCTGCCGTTGTTTATGTAAAGCCTGCAATAGCTGAGGTGGGAAGAGCAGCAGTTATAGCAATGGTGTCATTGGTGTTGTGCTGAAGCCGACAGATTGCAACATAGAGCTAGTTTATGAGCCTATGCCGTGACTGACAGGGCAGCAAAAAAGGAGTTTTTTGCTACCGTGATAGCATCTGTGAAGTCCCATCCAGGGGATCTTTTCCAGGTGGTGCAGGGGCTGGTCGGTCCGACCGACCTCCACTGGTACCAGAAATATCAGTTGTCCACTGTAACATGTTTGTTAATTACTTTGTGACTAAAATTGCTTGGACTCACCATGACTTCGACTACATACTTTTGGCATTAGGAGAACCAGAGGCTGTGGAAGCACTGCTTTGTCCTGTTTTCTGGACTCAGTTTCAGTTGGTGTCAGCCACCGAGGCAGAAGATATCCTGGGGACTGTTAAAGCCACCTTTTGTGAACTTGAACCGTGCCCTTCCTGACTGGTTAAGGCCAGCCGGGAGACGTTGGGGCCTTTGCTGATGGGTGTGGTCAATGCCTCCCTTCGGGAGGGCAGTGTGCTGAGTTTAGTTAAGGAGATAGTGGTGCGCCCCTGCTCAAAAAACATCACTTGCTTTTGACTCCCTCGCTAATTATCTGCCAGTCTCTAACCTTCCCTTTTTAGGGAAGATTATTGAATGGGTGGTGGCTCAGAAGCTGCAGGGGCATCTGGATCATGTTGGACCCTTCACAGTCTGGTTTTCATCCAGGATGGGCTATGGCACTAAGACTGCACTTGTGGCTTTGGTTAATGACCTTCACTAGGAATTGACCAGGGTCAATCGACCCTCTTGATTTTGTTAGATCTTTCAGCTGCGATTGATACCTTTGATCATGGGATGTTTGTGACCCGCTTGCGGGACCATGCCAGTGTGACCAGGGTCACTCTTGAATGGTTCTGCTCCTTCATGGCTGGGAGAACTCAGTGAGTGGTGCTTGTGGACTGCTCGCAGCTTTCCGGGACCTCACGTGTGAAGTCAAGCAAGGTTCTATTCTGTCCCCTCTCCTGTTCAACATGTACATGCAACCACTGGGAGAGATTGTGAGATGGTATGTTGTATGATGCCATCAGTACACTGATGACACCCAGCTCTTCCTCTCTTTTTCATCTAACCCAGACCTGGCAGTCTCAGTGCTTACCCAGTGTCTGGCTGCTGTGGGGACCTGGATGAGGGTGAGCCAACTGAGGCTGAATCCGGACAAGGTTGGGGTAATGCTGGTGAGTAAAACACTGGGTCTGGTGTCCCCTCTCATTGATGGGGTTCGCTCCCCACTGGTTTCCCAGGTTTGGCATTTGGGAGTGTGCCGCGATCCACAGCTCTACCTGGATGTCCAGGTGGGGGCTGTGGCAAGAGGTACATTTTGCCAATTATACCTGGCGTGATGGCTTCAAGCATATGTCTCAGACTCTCATCTGGCCAATGTCATCCATGCCTTCATTACCTTGAGATTAGATTATTGCTCTACATGGGGCTACCCCTGGTGATGGTTTGGAGACTGCATCTGGTGCAGAACACAGTGGCCCGCCTTCTTACAGGGACGGGTCACTGTGAGCACATTACACCAGTGCTTTGTGCTCTGCACTGGCTGCCTATAGTCTTCAGGACCCGATTCAAGGTATTGGTTCGTACCTATAAAGCCCTAAATGGTCTGGGCCCGACCTACCTTCAGGATTGCCTCACTCTCCATGCTCTGAATTGGCCCTTGTGGTCCACCGGGAGTGCCCTTTTTAAGGTTCCCTGAGTTGTTCAGGGGGCGACGATGGAGAGTGCATTCTCAGTGGCTGCACCTAGGCTGTGGAACTCCCTCCTGGCAGAGGCCTGGGTAGTCCCAGACCTTGCCTCCTTTCGCCATTACTGTAAAACCTGGCTGTTCCGCCAGGCCTTTGATGAGGGTCATGGGTAGGCTGGGTAGGCTAGGGGAGGTGAGGTTCTTAATTTTTCTGTTGCACCCCCATTTGGTTGATATTTTATTTGATTATATAGCTGTTTTATAATATTTTGTATTCTGCTGTTTTAAAATTTTATACTTGTAAGATGCCTTGAGCTACTTGATGTTGGAGAGGTAAATGTATTGTTAAATAAATAAATAAATAAAACATTTCATAGACCATAAACGCATCTAACAACTTTGGTAATATCTACAGTACTCTCCCTACATCCCACATTATCAGAAAGCACTCAGATACTACGTTTATATACTCACAGGTAATCAAAGTCATTATGAAAATTCTTAGGTAAAAGCACAAATGTGGCAATACAAGTCAGACCCATTGTCGTTCCTTTGTTATTCCAATATCCATCAATCTTTTAAATCAAATTGCACTTTCTATAAAATAATGCTAATTGTGATAATGCAATTCCATGATGTTGCTTCTTTTTCTTTTTTCTTTTGTGCAGATTTACCTCTTGTTACAATATCAATAAAGTATCATTGGGTTGTTTTTTTTTGTTTTTTTTAAAATGCCATTTCTGGTGGTTGCAACTTCTTTGATTTCACCATACGTGGATTTAGGCAGAAGTGTCCCCCCCTCCCACTCCCTCCCCCCCCACCCGCCCAGCCCAATTTACTCTGAATTGCTCTCGGTTATTTCAGGCATCCATGTGCTCTGGTCATTCCCAATCTCTTCTCGTGACAGATTTTTATTATAGGTTCTATTTCTTTGTTGGTAGATATTTCTGTTGGGGCACTTTACACACGGTAAATCCTGAGATGGTGCAGGAGGCTGAAATGGATGAGCCTCAAGGCTCCTTCCAGCTCTCTGGCTGCGTTTATTCATTATTTTGATATTTGATTCTACTCTTTCCCAAGGGCTCACGATTTGTAACAATTCATAAAAAATATGTAAAGTAAGTATAAAATCAAACCTAAAGTATAAAATAATATAGAACATTAAAATATTATTCCTCCTCCCTAAAAAAAACAACCTCTTGCACATGGGAGATTTTGATTTAGTTGAATGTTTTCTTGCCATATATAGCATAGCATAGCGTTTTATTTATACCCCGCACTTCCTCGGATATCCGACTCGAGATGGCTTGCACAACAATAAATACATTCCCGGGGTATTTCCCATGCAGGGGACCCGGCACAACAACATAGAAGCAATACATAATAAGTCAACAAAATCAACAAAATCCCTTACTGATAATCTCCTTCTACCAACCCTTTACAATCCAGAAGTTGGTCCCACAACTAATCCTTTCTGTCCCTTGCTGCCACCAAGGGACATTCCAGCTAACTCCACCCCTCTCTCACTGGGGGAGTCAGCTGCACCCTCCTCTCCATCAGTATCTGATATTACCCCCCAAACAATGCATACATTAACAAAGTTTCCCCCCTCCACCTCCTGACCCAGCCGAAGGGCACAGCCAAAGGGCAGGCCCCTTTGACCGTGCCCCGAGCACATGCCTCCGGCATGGCTGCCGGCCGGTCCCGGTGTTAAGGGAAGCGGCCCGGAAATTGACATGGCCAGGCCCCGCCCCCACAAGGGTGGGGGGAGTGAAAGAAGTCCCACCGCTCCCAGCTCTTAGAATCGGGGCCCCCTGACCCTACAGCCAGGTCTCATCCTTATCTTTAAAGGCAGGGGGGCTCCATGGTGCCACTGCCATCAGGTCTCTTCCAGCTGGACTCCCCTCTCTCCCACACACTGCCGCCAGTTCCAAACTCTCCCTGGCTGCTCCCAGTGTTAAGGGAAGTGGCCCGGAAATTGACATGGCCAGGCCCCACCCTCTCAAGGGGGGGGGGGAGTGAAAGAAGTCCCACGGCTCCCAGCTCTTAGATTCGGGGGCCCCTGACCCCACAGCCAAGTCCCATCCTTATCTTTAAAGGCAGGGGGGCTCCACGGCACCGCTGCCATCAGGTCTCTTCTGGCTGGGCTCCCCTCTCTCCCGCACAAAATCATGAGATTGTAACGAATGACACACTTTTCAGTCCCTCTGAGGTCGTGCTCTTAAGATTTTCTCTGCAGTCACAAGGTCTTGAAAGTGACTTGTTTTAATTCCAGGGAAGTTTGGTCCAGTCCCACAGAAATGCACGGCTGGGAGTGAGTTAAATCTTTGTGTGCTGCAAGGTCTTCCCAAGTGGACTGGCACTTTGCTCCTGGGAGCAGTTGTCCTGGAGGCTGGCAGCTTGATCTTCACTCACTCCTCTGCCTCTCTCACCCCCTTCCATATATGTTCTAAATCGTGGTGAATGAAGAATTAAATGATGCAAATATAGCTAGGCCATACTATACTGAAGTTTGGATGCTGCAGCTGGTGATTAATGCAGCAGCCCACCTTCTTACAAGAGAGAGTTACAATGATGAGCATATTGCACCTGTGCTATGAACTCTTCACTGGCTTCCAGTAACTTAGTTTCTGGGCACAGTTCAAGGTTCTGGATTTGACCTATAGAGCCCTAAACAGCTTGGGCACAACATAGCCCTTGATGGTGACTCCTTGGTAGCTATTCCTCATCTCTAATCTGCCCCCTCCGACGCATGGTAACACGCAGCTGGAACAAGTAGACGAGCGCAAAGAAAGGCGACTGATCAAAGGATCAGCCGCCTTTTTTGTCTCGTGTATAAACGCCCCAGATCTCCTTTTCACTCTAGGCTGAAACCCAGGTTACACCTTTGGTGATACACAAGCCACTTTAGGAGCCTGGCAACAGCTAAGTACACTATGAGCTCAGAGACAAGTACTATAGGCATTCCAAACTCAGCCCTCTGGTATGAATTTGTTTAACTCTCTAAAAAAGAAATACGGCATTGTTAGAGATAACATAAAAGAAAACATCACACCCTGGATACAATAAACAGCTTATACCATTTTCTTTCCCCACCAACACTCACTGTTTTTGGCTGGCTCAAGCACAATGGCTCCAGAGTTTCAACAGTTATCCCTGATGATGATCAACAACAGTTCCTCAGTCATCCCTAAGAGTCAACACAATAGTGGACTACAAGGGTAGAATTGACTCTTGGAACTTCTTAATACTGGTAGCAGGGACAGTTTACTCCCTAGGGCAGTGCGTCACAGATGGAGCCTGTTCTTGCAGGAGTTTGACATGAGAATTGAACACGTAAAAGGTAAACAGAATGTGCTTGCAGATGCACTATCACGCAGGGACACACCAGTCTAAGCATGTTACGGGACTATGTCGTGTCCACTGCCCATGCTGTCTTACGGGGGGGGGGGGGACTGTCACGGAGGAACATAGGGTCACACATGTGTAACACTGGCCTACATGTAGACTACAAGTCTAATAAATATGTAAAGCAAAAGTTTCCACATGTATGTAATGTTAACAATTAAGAACTGTAAAACTCAAATCAAGACTGTGACACTTGACCAAGCTCCAGGAAATGGAAAGACAGTTTGTGCATTTGCCCCAGACGGATGGCCAGAGACATTTAAAATGCTAATGCAGGCAGCTATTGCCTACGTGCAAGAGACACAGAAAGCTGATTGCAAGAACAAAAGGAATTCTAGAAGCCTCAAGAATTCTAGAAGCCCAGTCATTCTACACCTATGACTGAGGAACCAGAACTTATGAACCTTTGTAGGGTAAGATCCTTATTTAGGAACTCAACCAGTATAGATCAGGAATGTGTTATATTTACCTTTGATTTCTAGTAACCGCTCTGTATCAACAATCTTGCTTATGTAATCAATAAACTGACTTCTTATCTTTATGAAGCAGTGTCTGTGTCTAACATTGGAACACAAGTGAGCAACAAGAGTTTTCAAGCTCTTGAGAACCCAGAGATTAAATAGTCTGTAAACGGGAAGGCTCGGCCCTTGGGTGACAAAGGGGTTGTCTCTGCGGCAGGCTTGAATCAGCCAGAGAGAAAAACTGATTCAAGTGGGCTGTACGCGAGGGAAACTGAGTCACTCAAACCCAGTAAATTGAGGGTGCAGACCTCCAACCTGTGACACAGTGCTTCCCAGCTTCTTGGCCACTGCAAGCCAGAGAATCTCATGGAAGTTCTCTGTATTGTACAAAAGTGTCTCAGTGGGTGTCTTCAGATGGACCCAGGGCTGAACACCCCCAAGATCTGCTCCTGAAGTGGCCATCCCCATGCCCCCCATGTGCAGCCCCACCCCTGTACCGGGTTTACACAGACCCAACAGCTACCACAGCCCACCTGCAGAGTGCCCCTCCTGTACACCATAGAGCTGTGGGCAGATTGCCTGATGCTCTAGGCTGCAAACCTCAGCTCTATTGCGTTACTCCCCCAGCTGAGAGTACAGCTGCAGTAGCTGTCCACTGAACAGATGGACCACAAAACCACTTCCAGCCAGTGCCACAGATTTGGGTGGACTGTTCTGCTGCTGGTGCTCTGGGATGTTTCAGAGCCCTGCAAGCAGGACACAAGTGGAGCAGGCAGTGTCTGCTCCACCTGCATATCTGGTAGCCTACCTTTATATGGATGGGCCACCCGGATGTGAGATGGAGCAGAGATGTGGGTGCCATCCATCTAAAAGCACCCATTGTGTGGCCAGTGCATGCTATTTCTATAGCGTGGAGATAGTCAAAACTGTTTAAGCGTATCAATGTGAGCTGTGTGAATTAATCATGCAAAATCTGCTGGTATTATTACATGATGTCATTCTGGAAATTTATAATTTTGATGTTTTTCTTTTTTTTTAAATGATACTTAATAAAATTGGCTCTTAATCAGTGGGTGGGATGGAACCCTAGTGTGGCCCAGATCCAAATTGCAGACCACTAGTCGGACAGCTCTGCTGTAGGGCAAAATTAGGATTTCAAAGACAGCCAACAACGTGCAAAAACATTACAACGTTATGTACAAAATCTAAACACTCTTTTGTCAACAGACCCTGAAGCAATGGGCATCTTTAGACATAACAAAGATTGGGTGTCAAATCCCCTAATCACGTATTTGGCCATCGTGTGTAAGCACCATAACAATCCCAACACCAATTTTTCCACCCATTGAACACACAATGTGAACACCATTGCATCACAAGGACAGTTTGTGTGTTCCAGCTGAACACGTGGCCAACATGGTATATAATGATATCACGTGGTGTGTTAGCAGGTACAATACAGGGAATTCAGCAGTGCTTGCGTGCTGAGGTGGCGAGAAAAACACTAATTTGCCCGAAGATGGGCTGTGTGTCTCAGCAGCACCACATGGTGAACACAGAGCCAAAATTAGTGTTCATATCAAGATCAAAACACACATTAAGACACCTATTGTCATTATCTCTAAATTCACCCAATGTTATCCTCTGTACACCCCACACGAGCATACATATTGTGCAGTAGTCCCGAATAGGGCTGTAGTGGCATACCGCTGCGGCAGCTGTTACCGATGGAAACCCTTATTCCGTGCATCGTAGCACGGTTCGGCAGAGACAGCTTTCCAACAGCTGTAGCTGTGGTTTGTCGCAAATGGTGCCGCGGCATTGCGACTGGTCAACGGAAGCAGAACTTTTATGGATTTCAATAAGAAGCAGCACCAACTACCCTTTCCATCGATCGTGGAAACTTTGTGGTTATCTGATCATTGTATCATGTTTACGCCGCCCGGAATACAAGGTTGCCCTACAAAACCCGGTGGCATGATCAACTCTCTGACGCTGTTGATAACACCTGCATACCCAATTTCATTGGCTAGAGCTTTCCCAGAGACACATGTCCCGCCTTCACCATTAAGTATAAATAGGTGTGTTTGTAGCTTTCCTCTCCCTCTTGATCCCCAATCGCAGTGAGAGTGAGTGACTGTTGGAGCCGCGCCGCCAGTGTCTGTGTTTGTTAACACACTCTGATCTTCCACGCTCCGCGACAAAGCACTACATCGCGACTCGAGGAGAGAGAGTCCTATCCTTTCCTAATTCATAGCATACCATCAATTTTGGATAATATAAAGAAGCTTTGATGTAAGTGCTTGAACTTTTCTGCTAATTCTTCTAAACTGTGCTTTATTTAACTGCTAATTTAGTGCTAAAGCAGCTAAAGTAATTCTGCTACAGCTACACTTTACATTTTTCATTATCCTTTTTTAAAATAAATGTACACATATGTTGCTTGCTGCTAGCCTTTTAGTGTTTATGTATATGTTTATCGCTCAGTTTGTGCTTATGTTCATTTTGTTCATAATAATGGTTGTTGGTTGGATGGATGGTGGGATCATTGGATTACTTATGAAAACTGTGCTGTTGGCTTGATAACTGTGGCTGTCCCGATTCTTTTGTTGTGAACGGTGGGCAAACAGTGACCGTAGCTATTGCCTCCCCTCCCCCGGTGTTCTCCCGTGACTGACTCCCCTAGCAGCCCCCCCCACCTATTTCCCCATGTGCTCCCCCAAGTCCCTGCTCCAGGCTCGCCGGTGGCTTTCACGGCTTCCGCAGCTACCGGCTATGGCCTGCCCTCCTCCTGGCTCTCTATTGAGTACTCTCCTGGCAGCCCCCCCCTGCCTATTTCCCCATGTACTTCCATGAGTCCCTGCTTCAGGCTTGCGGGTGGCTTCCACAGCTACTGGCGATGGCCCCCCTCCTCCTGGCTCTCTACTGAGTGACTCTCCCGGCACACACACACCCCGCCTATTTCCCCATGTACTCCCTCCCGACCCTATTCCCTGCTCCAGACTCGCCAGCAGCTTTCGCGGCTTCCACAGCTACTTGCTACTCCCCCCCCTCCTTGCGCTCTATTCAGTGACTATTTCCCCATGTACTCCCTCCCGACCCTATTCCCTGCTCCAGACTCGCCAGCAGCTTTCGCGGCTTCCACAGCTACTGGCTACTCCCCCCCCTCCTTGCGCTCTATTCAGTGACTGTCCTGGCAGCCCCCCACCCATTTCCTCATGTGCTCCCCAGAGTCCCTGCTCCAGGATCGCCGGCGGTTTTCATGGCTTCCACAGCTACCAGCTATGGTCCACCCTCCTCCTGGCTCTCTATTGAGTGACTCTCATGGCACACACACCCTGCCTATTTCCCCATGTGCTCCCTCCCATACCATATTAATTTTGCAGGAATTGTGAGGGGATTAATGAGCCCTTCATAATTTTGAGCCTGGATTAATCAAGGAACCAGGGGAAATCGTTTTAATTAAATATTATGGTTCCTGAATAGTTTTTAAAAAAAACAAACCAAAATGGCCCTTTTTTTTTTTTTAGGAATATGTAAAAAGTTGAGAGTTGATTATATTTATTTTTTTACAATGTTATATTTTTGTATGGGTTTTAAATATTCACACACATGTGTCTATGCAGAGGCATACACATATTTATGTACATACACACACACACACACACACACACACACACACACATACTCCAGGGCCAGGCCACACACACATATTTATATCGCCAATCCAGGAATCATGGAGGGGTCATGGTGTATTCATGACCTGGTGGGGTGTAGAGGGATCAGGGTGGGTTTATTTATTTTATTTTATTTATTTATAAAACTTCTACCCTGCCCCTCCTGCCACGCAGCTCAGGCGGCTTCCAACAATCTTTAAAACAATATAAAAACAATTTAAAAACCATAAACATTATACATAATTAATATACAGGGCAAAACAAAACACTAAAAGTCCAAAAGTAGGTGGGGGAATTTAAACCCACCCTACTCACCCTCCCTCCCAAAGGCCTGGGCGAACAGCCAGGTCTTACAGTTTCTCCGGAATATTAATAGGCTAGGGGCCAGGCGAGTTTCCTCCAGAAGGGAGTTCCACAGCCGCGGCCCCACTACCAAGAATTCCCTCTCCATCATGGCCCTCCGCTTAACACGGGGGACCTCCAGGAAGGCACCCCCGGCGGACTGCAGGAGCCGCTCTGGGGCGCTAAGGGTGAGGCGGTCCCTAAGGTATGAGGGGCCGAGACCGTGTAGGGCTTTATATATCATCACCAACACCTTGAACTTGGCTCGGCACGCTATCGGCAGCCAGTGCAGAGCTCGGAGCACAGGTGTAATATGCTCCCGGCGACCCGTCCCCGTAAGAAGACGAGTCACCACATTCTGCACCAGCTGCAGCCTCCGAACCAAGAACAAGGGAAGCCCCACATAGAGCGCGTTACAGTAGTCGAGCCTCGAGGTGACGAAGGCATGGATGAGGGTGGCCAGGTCCTGGCCGGAGACAAACGTTTATGGCCTGGAGGGGTGAAGACTGCAGATGGATCAGGGTGGATGTGTGGCCTGGAGATAGGCATGGACAAAGCACACAGCATCTCTGCCAGGCAAAGAGCAACAACACAGGCCGGGGAAGGAGATTTAAAGGGCACACGCTGTCAGCAGCAGCAAGGGAACGTGGCGAGATGGAGCGAGGTGGAAGGGAGAGGAAACTGAGAGTGGTCCTCTGGGCAGTCCTGCTGGGTGGCCATGGGCCTGTCCCCTCGACCGGGCCACTCCCTAGCGTATGGGCAGCTCCTGCATACCTGCTGTCATCTCACCTCCCACCTATCTGTGTTGGCTGCTGCCGGTTGTCCTCACCTCCCTGCTAATTGTATTGGCTGTGCTGTGTGTGCGTTCTGTTCTGGCAGATGGCCTGGGTCCGCACCCCATGCCTCGTTCATCTGCCATGCCATGTTGTGATCTGTGCCCTTATCACTTGTCCTTGGAGCTCCCCTGCTTCCCCTCCCATCCCTACAGGGATTGTGGGGCCCCTGATTCCTTGCCTTTAGTCTAATCCACTTGCTGGACCATGGCGGGTCACGCGCCCCTGGTGCTCATGGGCCCCACCCCTCCTGGGGCCCCCCATAGATGGAACTACTGGAAGCCCATGGCCCTGTGTGACCTGTGGCATTCACCAGCCATGAAATTGCTTCTGAGCTGCTCAGACAGCCTCACGAGTGCCTATGCGAGTATGAGCTCTGGCCTGTGCTACTATGGCTATGAGGTGAGCGCCTGCAATTGCCGGTTTCATGCGGAGTTGCTGGGCCTGCGTCCCTTTCCCAACAGGCACATCCTGGAGCTGAGGTGCACCATGTGGCTTGGACACTGGCAGAGACAGTGTCTCCCCTCTTTGTGTGCAGCCTATCCACCTACACGGCCTGTCTGGTGGAGGGGGACCCTGCCCTGGCTGTTTCCTACTTTGGCAGCATGCATGGGGCCCGTGGCTACCAGTGTTCTAGTGGAGCAATCTACCACCACTTGTTGGAGCTCAGCCACCTTCTGTGGCCCCCTGCTGCTGACTATGGCTTGGCTGAGCCCACCGAGATGGAGCTGGCGGTGCTGGCTGGTGTGTGGTCCCGCTTGGATGTGCAGGTGGGGCTGGCCATGCAGGATCCCTTTGACACGTACTACCTGATTGCCCACCACATATCTGCACTGGGGTACTGTCAGGGCATGCTCCAGTGGCCACACTTCGTGCATCTGGCAGGCACTTTGTGGCCCCCTGCAGCTGGCTGTGAGGCCCCCTTTGCCTTCTGGGCCCTGGACGCTGTCCCCGCACTGTGCTCCCACCTCTGGACTGAAGTCTTGGATCTCTGCCCACTTCCTCCCTGATGTCCTGAACTCGCTGCTGTGCTGGATGCTTTGGTTCCCGCAGCCCTTGCCTGTGTCTCTGGGGTGGGCCTTCTCCACGGGCTCCCCCTGTCCACCTTTAGAACTGGCGTTCCCCTCTGTTGCAGCTGTCCCCTCCCCAGTGGCTGTGTGTGTCCTGTTCTCCGGCCAGACTCTCGGCACCCCGGGTGCCTCTGTCCTCCTTCACCCAGCCACCCACCACCATCCTGTGCCCATGTCCCTCCCCCCAAGTTGACTGTGTGCTATTGGGGTTCCAGGCCCCGCGGACCGCGCTTCCCTGCATCCCTGCTGTGGATCGCCAGCTCGGATCTCCGGCTCCAGCTCGGCTCCATCCTGTACATCGAACCCTCGCTGATGTGTGTATATATATATATATATGTATGTATGTATTTATATACATATGTGTATATACAGTTACATTGCCTGATTTATTCTGAAATAAACAATGTTTTAAAAAAAGAGATTTGCACTACTAGTATTCAATTTTTTATATATTATTATTATTATTATTATTATTATTTTAAAAATCAATGAAGTAAAAAAACTTTCAACATATATAAGAATATAACATTCAATTAAAAATATAGAAAAATATTAACTGTTGTATTAATAAAATATTTTTATTTCCCCTTTTTGGGGGGTGAAAACTATTTACAAAGATTGCAACTATTACTGATTTTTCCAAAATAAAACCTTTATCTGGGATAGGGTTGTAGCAGAATGTCGCAGCGGTAGCTATTTCCGCCGGAAACAGTGTTTCCGCAATTAGTGGTATGGCATGGCAGAGACTTTCATTCCACTAGTTTCATTCCGCTACTTCCACAGTTCTGCTAATTTCATTCTGCTACTTCCACAGGCTTCGCAAAATAGCAGAAACATGACATATCCACGACTTCCGCCATTCCGTCAGCACCACAAAATAATGGAATAGCGGTTTTCTGACAGTTTCTGCTAATTCCGCAATTTTTCCGATAGTTTCTGAATGTGCAGAATGCTGGCAGAATTAGTGGAATGTCAGCAGAAAAGCTGCGGTGTGGCATGGGCAATTCCAAAATGGTGGAATGGAATCGCGGCACGGTAACAGCTGCTGCCACATCAGCCCTAATCTGGGATTAAAATTACAAAGGGTTCATTAACCCCCTCCAGGTTTGGAACAGCACTGGATGGCAAGTTGGAAGTTGGAACTTGGAGAAACACTCTCGGCTGGGGGGGGAGAGGACGGGGAGTGGGGAGGGGACTTATAGTTTCCTAACTCTTTGAGGGGGTGGGTGTTCACATTTACTCCGTCCCAACCCTAGTTACTGCAGTTAACTGTTTAGTGTTATCTGTTAACATGACAAAGAGGTAGGCGAGGCCGTGGTGGAGGGTGTGTGAGTGAAAAAAGAAAGTGTCCCCCAGGACTGGGGCAGACAGCCAGCAAGACCGGGCACCACACACCCCTCTCTCTGTCTGTTGCCGGTTGCCACTCAGCCCACCAGCGCGTCTGCTTGCAACTTTGCAAGCAATCAAACAGTGGAGACTCAGAGTCTCAGCACACAGGTCATGCAACAGAAGGCAGGACTCAGTGGAGGAGTGCTGCTGCTGGGCTGTGTACTGTTTTTGAGTAAAATATTAAAAGTTAGCTACTGCAGAGAAGTCTGATAAATTAAACTATAAATGAAACTTGTAGCAGAGTGAAAATAGGATGCACACAGTCTCGCCTCGGGTCTGTGTTGGCTAATGAAAGCATATTTGTTTTGATTACAAATTATGTTACATGAGCAACACAACAGCAATGGTTTTAAGATTAATAGAGAATTAATAGACAATGACTGTGTAATATAAAAGTCTGAAAAAATGTATAAACGTAAAACGCAACACTGCAGATTAGAACCGCTGGAATGAAAACTAGAGAATGCAAGTAGGGATACCTAAACCACTATGCTACCATGTCCTATTGGCAATGCATGACTTCAGTCTTCATATGCATGCATGGATGGGATCCCGAGATGTTTTCGTTTTTAAAATTTATTCAAAAGTTTTTGAATGAGTTTTAAAACTTATAAGTTTTAAAAACTTATTAAAAAAAAATCATAATAACCGGAATGATGATGTAATAATTAGTTCATGGTTAGGAAAGGGGTTGAAAATACTACTCATAACCGTAGTAAGGCTTTTTCTATGTGTGCACTGTATGAAAATGGTCTAGTTTTCAAGCAAGTGGTGTAGTAGGAACCTTTAAATACAAAACATAGTGAAAGTGATGTAGCTACCGCTTGCCAACAGCTGTGTGAATGGTCCCTTTAAATTCGTTGCTTGCTACTTTTGTGTTGGTGTGAGATTTGCTAACAGTGACAATGACTTTTCTGGAGTGAAAGTCGGCTTTTTTAATGGCTTCTGCGAGGTAAACAAAGGACAATGTGAGCCGCTGTCAGTACGGCAAGAAACCACGCCCCCTGTCATTTGTGCAGCAGTGATGGAGCGCCTACTAATGATTGGTAAGTTGGCTCTAATTGAGTTCAAAGTTCAAGTCTCTTCACATTGACTGCCGCAGAATTTCTTACTGTTTATTGGATAATTAGAATTTAATTCTTCAACAGGGGAAGTACTTTGGAGATGTGCCGCATATGCCATCGAGCGGCTGGGCACCATAGCGATGGTGCTGCGAGTACTGGCAGTTCTCCAGGACCGGCTGGGTGAGTATGACAGGCGTGCTTCGTGGATATGGACCTTAATAAGCAGTAGTATAATGTCTGTGCTGTTTGGTAATGTGCATTACGGGGGGGTAGGGGTTGGCTTCTAGTTGAAAGATTTGAGCAAGACCACTATTACCGGAGGTAGTATATGGAACACCTGAGAAGCCTGATGGTGCACATTCTCCAGAGGCTCGAGCCTGCAAGGCAGGATGCCGCGGTCGAGGTCGAGGAGGAGGAGCTCGAGGGGGTTAGTAATGATGAGCCCTTCGTAATTTTGATCCCTGATTAATCAGGGAAGCGGAAGTAATCGTTTTAAAACGTTTTAAAATAGTTTTTAAAAGTTGAGACTTTATTATATTTATTTTGTTAAAATGTTATATATTTGTATGGGTTTTAAAAAGTTTTTTTAAACACTAATTTCTTTATATACTATTATTTATTTTCATTCAATTTTCTATTATTGTATATGTTTTGTATAGTTTTATACCTGGGTCTTAATCTTTTATTCAGTAAAAAAAATCACTTGTGAATGAATAACAATATTTTTCACTTTTCTTTTTCCAATACTTCCAACAATGCAACTTTGTGTATGCATATATATATATATATTTATATTTATATTTATATATGTATAAATATACACATATTTGTATATACACACATCTATACATGCACATATATATATATAACAACATATGCATATGTTCAAATCCCTCCTCAAGACCCACCTTTTCCATGCTGCCTTTCCCGATGCCCTCTAGTCTTTCCCCTTGCTCTTACTGTCAGCCCTCCCCTGCTGACGGCTGCTACCGACCACCTTGTAACCAAGCCAAGTACACGCGCCTGAGACTTCGCATCCGCCTGAATGTTTGTTTGTCTTCTCCCATGTCTCTCCCGCTGTCCCCTCTCCTTGTCTCCCCCTCCTTGTCTTTTAGATTGTAAGCCACAGGTAGGGACCGCAGCTGATTATATGTTCTGTACAGCGCCAGGTTGTTACTGGCGCTTTATAAATGTTTAATAATAATAATAATAATAAAATGCCTCTGCATACACATATGCAGAGGTATACACATATGTACATATACCCACCCACCGACACACACATATTTATATCGCAAATCAAGGAATCAGGGAGGGGTCATGGTGGATGCATGGCCTGGCAGGGTGCAGAGGGATTAGGGTGGGTATATGGCCTGAGGTGTGCAGGGGGATCCGGGTGGATGTGTGGCCTGGAGGGGTGGAGAGGGAAACTATGCATCCATAGTTGAGAATGAATGGGAATGGGAACTATGCATTTGAATAAATAAATGGGGATACTCATCAAATATGCATTATTTAACCTACCATTTGTGGATTAGCCAATGGCCACTACTCATTTAGTATCCCACGAGTACCCATTTTGGCTTTAAAATGGGGGAGTGTGTGTATGTGTATATGCCTACTTACTTTATAAGGCTAGAGGCTCTCTAGTTCCACTACTAGAGGCTAGTACCTCTAGTAGTTAAAAGATGAAACACTCTTGGCCAGGGGGAGGGGACGGGGAGTGGGGTACGTATAGTTTCCTAATGCTTTAAGAGTGGGGGAGTTCACGTAATGTTCACTCCCAAGTCCAACCCTACTTACGGCAGTTAGTGGTTTACTATTAACTGTTAACATAACAAAGAGGTAGGCGTGGCGGCAGGTGTGTGATACAGATGAATGTCATTCACTCAGCTCATCCTGTGACTGTGACTCGAGGGCTTAGAGGGGGGGGCATGCTTTCACATGGTCAACGTGAAATAAAGTCCGCCTCCCTGTGTTAAATGCCTGTGACTGTCAGCTGTCAGTCACAGAGAAGGACTGTGCTTATTGGTGTGCATCCGTTGCTAATTAAATGACCCGTATGGGCAAGGTGGGGCTGGTTCGTCCGGCTACAGCTTTAAGCCATCTCTATCTATATGGTGGGAGCATGGGAGGGGATGGTCTCGGGCAGCGCAGCGCGCCTCAGTAAAACCACTAGAGACGCAGAGTGATCATTCTTGTTTTAAGTTAACAACTAAACAAGAGATAGTAATTGTAGACTGACTCAACATACAAAGCACTGTATGGACTTTATCATTCATGTCAATATCATTCAGGTCTCTGAGTGTGACCACATACACAGATTTAATGCTATTAAAAAATAGTCATGGAACAGTAAAGAAGGAAAACTTTCAATGATGCAGATGAATGTCATTCACTCAGCTCATCTCTCAGCTGTGCTGTGACTCCGAGTGCCTAGAAGGGGAATGAAGGGAAACTGCTTGTTGTGTCCCAATAACACAACACAGCAATAATTTTATGATTAACATACAATTACAGTATTATAAAAGTAATATTTTTTTTTTAAGTGACACGGAACAGTGGGGATTTGAACCCATGACATGACAGCTTCATATTTTATAGCAAATGGGAACCTTAACAACTATGCCACCATGCCATATGAATTTTGTAGGAGTTGTTAACTACAGAGTTCTAACTTCTTCTAGACTGAGGAAGTGCGTGGAATAAGGATTGTAACAAACTCTTCTGCATGGGCTTCATTCCTTCAACTTTCTGTACGGTCCGATGATGTAAAAAATGACTCAGTCAGCCAATACACAGTTCACCTTAAACTCCCACCAGGAGTTTTGCTCAAAAACCTTTAGTTTGGAGGTCAATTTACATTTGCATAAAAGATCAATTTACCATTAAATAAAAACACCCTTCCTTGAACTCCCACCCAGAACATGTCCATGTATGTATTTGAGAATAATGGGTAATGATTGTGGCACAGAGGGACAACACAGACAACACTAGCAGTCAGCACAGCACACACATGCACAGCAGCGCACCAGCACTGCATACGCCCTTCGCAGAACTGTGATAAACGCTCATGATTGTTAAATTGGCGGAAGGCGGAAAAAGGCCTCCGATTGTATGCGACAATGGTGACGACTGGAAAAAGCAATAAAGCACATAAATGCCGCATCTGCGGATTCTTGTAGTGGCAAATGCAGTATGACAGAGGTACCAGGCGGAATTTCTCAGGGCTCAATGTGCAATGCCGAGGTTTAGGAATGGAACTGCGGCGCAGTAAAAGTTCCTGCTGCATCACCTCTAGTCCCGAAGGAGCAGAAGGCTCACAGGTGTCATTTTTAATTTTCATTTTTTGTTTCTGTTATTTAAATCTTTCATTTTCATTTTCAAAAATATCAAAAAAAATAATTTTTGCTTTCATTTTTGATTTCCATTGGTTTAAATGGAAAACACATTTTTGGTTCTACCTTTTTTGTATTTGATTATATTTTGATGTAACCTGGGGAAATTGTACCTTGAATGTAATGCATTATGTGTACCAAAGTCCAGAAAGACTGTTTAAAGGAATTATACATTATAATCAGTTGAATTATGCTATTTTGCAAAAATCTGCATATACATTCCTGGTAGTTACTTCTTTGTATTCCATCTAATGTGGATGAAACTTGGCACATTTATATCCCTCCCCATATTTACTATCTACACAAATTTTCAGAAGGATTTAATAAAGGGTCCTGGTTATATAAGCAATTAATTTATAAATGTATGTCTGACTGTAAAATCTTTGTAGTCCAACCAGTGTACATGGAATTTGGCAGAGATGTAGCTCATTTTCACAATCATCTCTGCCACATATCAAAGATTGATAAAGGGTTCCAATTTTATATGCCTGCACAGTATATACAGAGAATTAGCCTATGTCAGGGATTCTCTTACGTGTCACTTGTGGTATACGATCAGTTTGTGATACCAATTGGCCAGCAGAAATGTCAACCAAATATCCTCATTCTGTGCTGGGAAAATCCCGACTTCTCTCCCCCACTTGTTACTAGGACATCAGAAGTAGGGATGGGCGAACAGATCGCGGTTCAGGTTCAGCTGTTCGGTTCGGCTGCGTTCGCTTCGTCCGTTCGGTTCGTCCGTTCGGTTCGTCTGCGTTTGGTTCGACTGCGTTCAGTTCGTCCGTTCAGTTCAGCAGTTCGGTTAGTTCGCCGGGTTCGATTTCGGTTGTTCGGTTCAGCCATTCTGTTCGGCCGTTCGCCGTTCTGTTCGGCCATTTGGCTGTTCTGTTCGGCCGCGTTCGGGAAATGTTATGGGTGGTTTTTTTTGTTTTTTATGTTTTTTTTGTTTTTTTATTGGGTTTTATATGGTTTTCCTTTGTTTTTGTTTTGTTTTTTTGTTTTTATATGGGGTTTTTAAATATTTTTTAAATCTAATATTATATATATCTATCTACACTAAATCTAACTGCTATTAACTATTCTAAATACTATGAACTAAATGGATTATCTAATAAGTACACAGGACTACTCCTACATACACTAAAACTAAATCAGTAGCACTATCTCTATCACTAAGCTAGCTCCTATAACTACTATCCATAACCTATCTCTCTATCTCTCTATATCTATATCTCTCTATATATGGGATGGGGGGGGGAAATCACAAACAACACAAGGTTTCGGTTTAAGGTTTAAGTTTCATTTCAGTACAAAACTGAAATGAAACTTAAAGCAATCTAATAATCCTACTCAACGCCTGCTGTTCAGGAACAGTGACTAGCTCAGAAGGTGTTGGGAAGGGGGAGGAAGATAGTTTCATTTCTTGCAAGCCTCTCCACCCCTGGTGCCTGGAAGTCTGCTCCTCAGTGACTAGCACTACCCCTCCCTGTCACCTTACAGTGAACCATTTTTTTCCACCCGAACTGACTCGAACGCGATCCGAACTGACCGAACTGTTTGGCCATTTCGCCTTTCGGTGTTCGGCATGTTTGGTATGTTCACGTTCAGGTTCGGGTTCACATTTGGTCATCCGAACAGGCCGAGTTCAGGCCGAACTCCGAACTTCCGAACCGCGTTCGCCCATCCCTAATCAGAAGCATCTGTTTAGGAAAGAGCCAATAGAGATTCTCTTATGTCCTCTGTCACAGTGCTGCAGGATGTAATTGTGATTATAATTGGCCAGCCTGGATGTGTAAATTATGTCTCCTGATTGTTGGGATGCGATCCCCAAAGTCCAAGTCATGTCCCTTCTAAGCCTGCCTGAGGGCTGCCCCCTATGCCCACCTCAAAGGGTATTTTCAGACGTTACGAGCTCATAGTCAACCACGCTCAATTCCGCGTGGTGGCTGTGATCTCCTAACGTCTGATGGGGGAAACGGATGTTTCCCCCCAGATGTTACCGCGGCGTGGAATTGCATTTACCATGTGAGCAGCCGAAGCGGAGGGACCGCCGGCCACCGCGTGTCAAATGCAATCCCACGCCGGGGTGAACGCCGGCGTATCATCTAGTCGGGCGCCACGGCCCGGGATCACAGGTGGGATCCCGGGCCGTGGCGCATCCGGCCCGATGCGGCCGCTTCAGTGGCCCCGCCGCCCGCCCGTCTCCCCAGAGGGCAGGCGGCAGGGTGCGTGGAGGGAGCGGGACTGTGCTGCCGCACGTTGCGCCGCGTGGCCCTTCCCCCTCCCAGATTCCCCGCCGGGATCCCCCCGGCACATCTGATACGGCGTGACAGGATGATCCCGGCAGGGAATTAATACAGTGATTTCGGTACCGGGCCAAAAGGGCCCCGTAACGTCTGAAATCACCCAATGTCACCACCGATTGGTCATGTAAAGCTGGAAGCATGCAGTAATTGGCCAGTAAATGTGTCTGTCAGTCTTTGACATAAATTTGCCGGGTTTCATGCAAATTGGATGGAAGATAAAAAGGTGCAGCCTTGAATGTGTATGGAGCTTTTCATAAACTCATAACATTCAATTGCTTCTTGAGTTTGTTACCTTTATCCAATCCTTTCCAATTTCCAATAGTACCTTTTGTTGTGGGGTACAATCTCACAAGTTTTGCCAGAATTTAATAAGAAACAAAAATGTTATAGTCAGAAATACAGTTTTCAGTTTCCCCTCCATTATTTCAAAAAGAAAATTTCGTTTTCATTTTTGTTTTCATTATTATTTGTCATTTTGTTTTTACAAAAATTAAAATGAAAATCACAATTTTCATTTTCATTATCATAATAGCAAAAATGAAATATACACCCCTAGTGTGTCATCACTACACACTCCAGCTCTTTTAAAAAATATCATTGCTGAGTTGAATGTATACTTACATTCACAACCACAGTATAAATAACTGTGTTTACAAACATAAATACCACTCAAGAGAATACTAGAACTCACCCTAACAAGCCATCGAAATGCCTTTTTCAGAGGATAAAGCAAAAAGCAGATTAATACAGCCTCAGGGTCGGTTGCTATAGATCCCTTTACAAACATTGTACTTGAAGAGCTTCTGACAGCCAGATGTACAAATCAAAGCATCCTCACCAAAGAGAATCTGTGATCACAAGCTGAAAATTAAAAGGATGGCCAAACCAGGACAGAAGATCTAAACCTCTTCCATCTGAACCACAGTGGCCATTTTGAATCTGGACAGAGCCATATTGCACATATGTGAACAGCCTTTTGTTTTTTAAAAAATATATCATTCCAGTAGGAATGAGATTGGAATATTGATCGTTTATGATCACAGTAATCGAACTGCTCAATTCTGTCAGAAACAGAATTGGGTTGAAATCTCTATGTCAGCCCTAGGACATGGTTTAAAATGTTTGAAAAACTCTGCTCTATTCTATTACAGAAATGGGTAGTGTGTTTATTATTTGCATTTTCCACTAGCCCATAAGTACATTTTCCACTAGCATTTTCCACTAGCCCATAAGTACATAAACATTATCCATGCCTGAAACAGGTACTTGCATATCCATTTTTTCAAGTGTTCTGTGTTGGGTTTTTTCAGTTTTGTTATTACAGTTTTTTGGTTGTTTGAATATTTTGGTGATGTCGCTTTCGTCAACTATGGGTGTTTTCAGATATTATGGGGCCGCTTGGCCCCGTACCGAAAACACCAAATCCATCCCCCTGCGGGGTGAGCCCATCACGCCATATCAGACGTGCCGGGGATCCGCCCCCTTCAGTTCCCCGCCGACTGCCCTCTGGGGAGACGGGCGGGCAGCGGGGCCAATGCGGCCGCAGCGTCCGGTCGAATTCGCCACGGCCCGGGATCCCGCCGGTGATCCCGGGTTGTGGTGCCCGGCCAGATGTTAATTTTTTTGGGTCCCCACTGGGGATCTCTTTGACCACGCTTCCCGGGACATTCTCTCGGCTAGCGTGGTTCAAATTGACCCCATGCGGGTATTGACCATGGCAAACATCTGGTGGCCGCCAAACAGACGTTCGAGACACAGTGGTTCACTGTGATCTCGTAACGTCTGAAATCACCCTCTGTGTGGAATAGTATTAATACTGCCAAAAATGATGCAACATTCCCTCTTTCAAATCCAGCCTGAAATAACTGAAACAGATACCCAACAGTACCATAGATATCTGTTATTACCAAACAATTATTTTTGACTTAGGCAATGTACATTAAAAACCTTTACAAAGTTTTAGCATAGTTATTTATAGGGATGTGTGAACAGAATGCGGTTCGGATGTTCCGCCCTTTGGTCGTTCAGTTCGAAAACTGAGTTTGGGTTCGGTCGTTTGGTTCAGGAACCGAGTTCAGGTTCAGTTATTCAGTTTGCTGGAGTTCAGTTCGGGTAAACATTTGGAAATTGGTATCGATATAGATATCACTACTGATATCGATATCAATTTCAAAGATTTTATTTTTGTCATCGGTATCTTTTGGCCTTGAAACACTTAAGTTTGTTATTTTTATATCGTTATATTGTTTCCTCTTTGCCAATCTCTGTCAATTCCAAACCCTTTCCCCTCCTCCCTCCCTCTCCTGCCCTTCCTTTGAGGCCCATTCTGTGCATTTATACTCCCCCCTACACCTTCGTGTTGCTGTCATCTACCGCCTGCCGGGTTCCCTCTACTCTTTTCTTCCAGACTTTGAATCCTGGCTCACCTTCTTCCTCTCTGATGACACCCCCTCTCTCATTCTTGGTGATTTCAACATTCACGTCGACAAATCTTCCATGCCCTCTATCTCCCGCTTTCTCTCCCTGACCTCCTCCTTTGATCTCCGACTCTAGACCAATTCCCCAACCCATATCGACGGCCACTCCCTCGACCTCATCCTCTCACGAAATTGCTCTCTTGCTGACCTCTCCTTTGATCCCTGCCATAATTCTGATCACTTCCTCGCCTCCTTCAGCCTCTCCCATCAACCCCCTCCTCCTCCCCCTCTCCACGCCCCTTCCGCAATATGCAGGCCATTACCCCCATGAAATTTGCCTCCTCTCTTTCCCCCCACCTCTCCTCCATTTTCTCCTCCTCTTCCCCTGACTCTGCCATCTCCGCTCTCAACACCTCTCTCTCCTCAACCCTTGACACTCTTGCCCACCTCTTTTCCCACCCTGTCCGGACCCAAAACCCATGCCCCTGGCTCACCCCTAACATCTGTTACCTCCGCTCCTGCACCCGGGCTGCCGAATGTCTCTGGCGCAAATCCTGCTCCCTCCCCAGACTTCCTCAACTACAAATTCTCCCTCTCCTCAGCTGTCTCCCTACCTAGACAACACTATTATGCCTCCAGGATTGAAGCTTTCTCTCGCAACCCTTGCCTCCTCTTCTCTACTTTCAACTCCCTTCTTAAACCCCCCTGCCCTCCTCCGCCCTCTTCCCTTGCTGCTCAGGATCTTGCATCATTCTTCATTTCAAAGATTGACAAGATCCATCAGGACATTGCCTCCCACCCACCTCCTCCACCTGCTCCCATACCACCCCTTCCCCTCTCTCTCCTCACATCCTTCCCTCCTGCCTCTCTTGAGGAAATCTCCACTCTGCTCTCTTCATTCAACCCCTCCACCTGCCCCCTTGACCCAATCCCCTCCCGCCTCCTGACCTCTATTGCTCCCACTGTCACCCCCCCCACTTCTACATGCCATCAATCTCTCCCTTTCCACAGGCTCCTTCCCCTCTGCCTTCAAGCATGCCACTGTCTCCCCCATCCTCAAAAAGCCCACCCTGGACCCATCTGACCCCTCTAGTTACCGGCCAGTCTCCCTCCTTCCCTTTGCCTCAAAGCTTCTGGAACGTGTCGTCTACTCCCGCTGCCTGGACCTCCTCTCTGCCAACTCCTCCCTGGACCCTCTCCAATCCGGCTTCCGCCCCCTCCACTCTACTGAAACTGCCCTGGCCAAGATCACCAATGATCTACTTGTCGCTAAATCTAAGCGCCACTACTCCATTCTTGTCCTCCTTGACCTCTCTGCTGCCTTTGACACTGTCGACCACTCGCTCCTCTTGGACTCGCTTTACTCTTTGGGCTTCCGTGGCTCTGTCTTTGACTGGTTCTCCTCCTACCTCTCTGACCGCTCCTTTAATGTCTCCCTCCCCGAGTCGACCTCCCCCTCCCTTCCCCTCTCGGTTGGGGTTCCCCAAGGTTCTGTCCTTGGCCCTCTCCTCTTCTCTATCTACACCCTGTCCCTTGGCGAAATTATTGCCTCCCACGGATTCCAATACCATCTCTATGCTGATGACACCCAACTCTATCTCTCTACCCCCTCTCTCTCCTCCTCTATCCGCTCACGCCTCGTCGACTGCCTCTCTGATATCTCCGCCTGGATGTCCCGACGCCAACTCAAACTGAACATGGCCAAGACTGAACTCCTCATTTTTCCTCCATCCCCCTCCTCTCCCTCTGACCTGACCATCTGCATTGATGGGGTCACCATCCGTCCTGTTCTCCGTGCCCGCAGCTTGGGCTTCATTTTTGACACGCACCTCTCCTTTAAACCTTACATTGACTCTGTGGCCAAATCCTGCCGATTCGCTCTCCTCAACATTGCCCGCATTCGCCCCTTTCTATCTGTCTCCTCGGCCAAAATCCTTGTTCATGCCATGGTTATCTCTCGCCTCGACTACTGCAACCTCCTCCTTGCTGGCCTCCCTCGCTCCCACCTGTCCCCCCTTGTGGCGATCCAAAACTCTGCCGCCAAGATCATTCACTCTGCCCGTCGCTTCGACCATGTAACGCCTCTCCTCCTCTCCCTTCACTGGCTCCCCCTTCCTGAACGTATCCTGTTCAAACTCCTGGTTTTCACGTTCAAATCGCTCCATGACCAAGCTCCCCCTTACCTCTCGGACCTAATCGCCCTACGCGCTCCTGCGCGCGCTCTCCGCTCTTCCGCTGTCCCCTCCCTCGCTCTCCCTCGCTTCTCCTGCTCGCCCAACCGCCTTCGTCCCTTCTCCCTCGCTGCCCCGCATGCCTGGAACTCCCTCCCTGCCGACGTCCGCCTCGCCTCCTCCCTCCGCTCCTTCAAATCCCTCCTCAAGACCCACCTTTTCCATGCTGCCTTTCCCAATGCCCTCTAGTCTTTCCCCTTGCTCTTACTGTCAGCCCTCCTCTGCTGACTGCTGCTACCGACCACCTTGTAACCAAGCCAAGTACACGCACCTGAGACTTCGCATCCGCCTGAATGTTTGTTTGTCTTCTCCCATGTCTCTCCCGCTGTCCCCTCTCCTTGTCTCCCCCTCCTTGTCTTTTAGATTGTAAGCCACAGGTAGGGACCGCAGCTGATTATATGTTCTGTACAGCGCCAGGTTGTTACTGGCGCTTTATAAATGTTTAATAATAATAATAATAATAATAATAATAATAATAATAATAATGTTTGTTTTTTTAAAAAGTTACTATAAAAGTTATATCTGTTACCAGATGAGTTTGACCTAACCAATCTTTTACCCCTCTGTGCTGCTTCTGGCAGGTGGCAGAATTTCATTGTATGTTTGTATATATTTATTTATTTTTTTGCATTTATATGCTGCCCCCTCATGCCTATGGCATCTCGGGGCGTCTTCCAACATGAAATAAAACAATTTACCACAATATAAAACCAATCTACAATGTTATTATTAAAACAAATTTTAAACATCCCCCCCACAAAAGTTTAACCCATCCTCCCCGCCTCCAAAGGCCTGGGAGAACAGCCATGTCTTGCTTGCCTGACAGAAGGCCAACAGACTCAGGGCCAGTTGTGCTTCCTCTGGGAGGGAGTTCCACAACCGGGGCCCAACCACTGAGATTGCCTTCTCCATTGTAGCCCCTGCTTTATGGGGGAGAGGAATGTGCCTCCTGTGGACTGGTGGACCGGATGGTCCTAAGTTGCGGAGGGTGAGACGGTCCCTGAGGTATCCAGATCAAAACTGTACAGGACCTTATAGATCTAAATCAAAACCTTGACTCTGGATCGGCACGTTACCGGCAGCCAGTGCAGTGCACAGAGCACCGGTGTTATTTGTTCTCATCGGCCCATCCCTGTTAGGAGATGGACCACTGCATTCTGCACTAGCTGCAACCTCCAGGCCAGCGTCAAGGGAAGCCCAACATAGAGTGTGTTACAGTAGTTCAGCCTCGAGGTGATGAAGGCATGAATCAAGGTGGCCAGCTCGGGTCTGGAGATGTACAGACGCAGGATCTGCACCAGATACAGCTGGTGGAAATCCGCCTTCACCACCACATCCACCTGCTGATCTAGACAGAGACCCATGTCCAATAACACCCCCAGACTCCAAACCTGCTGGGCCATGGAAGGGCGCACCCCCTACACAAGAGGGGGCAACACCTCCCCCGCTCGGCCTACCACAATCACCTCCATCTTATTGGGATTGAGTCTCAGTCTGCTGTGCCATAACCAACTCTCCATGGCCTCCAAACACTGAGATAGCATGGAGAAGGCAGGACCTGGGTAGTCTGAAAAAGAGAGGTAAAGCTGGGTATCATCAGCATATTGGTGACAATGCACACCAAAACCTCTCACGATCTCCCCCAAGGTCTGCATATATACATTAAACAATAAAGGAAACAGGATTGGACCTTGCGGAATGCCACAGTCCAGCACCTGGGACCTAGATGTTTCTGCTCCCAGGACAGCCCACTGGGTCCTCTCCAAAAGGAATGACTGGAACCAACCAAGGGTGGTCCCATCCAGACCCCCCAGGTCATGCAACTGTCTCAACAGGAGTCCATGGTCCACTGTATCAAACTCGGCCGAGAGATCTAGCAGGGCCAGTAGTGTCGAACATCCTGCATCCATCTCATGGCGGAGCTCATTCACCAAGGCCACCAATGCCATCTCCGTACCATGGCCGGGCCAAAACCCTGATTGAAATGGGTTGAGAAAACTGATGCTGTCTAGGTGAACCTGGAGCTGCAAGGCCACTACCCATTCCATAACCTTCCCTAAAAAGGGGAATATACAGGTTAGAGACGAGTATATACAGATTGTCAGATCCCTACCTGACCGCAGCAGCACAGAGAGGTAAAATATTGGACAGGTCAAACTCATCTGGTAACAGATATAACTTTTATCTGCCCCAAGATGTGCCAGCAGGGTCTCAACTTGCAGTCAGCCCTCCAGGAGGACTGCTGGGGAACACATCAATAATGGGGGACATTGGTGGGCCTGGAGGAACATCATGTCTCCAAAAATCAGGCCTGTGGAGTTTGGGGCATGGTGATGGACTCTGGCTGCTGTTGCATGCTGCCACTCCACTGGCACAGACCCTACCACCTCTGCCACGTACCCCATTGCCCTCCTTATGGGCAGCAGACTGGTCTCTCCTACTTCTCTTCTCGATGTCTTCCAACCCAAAGAATGCACACAGATTTTATATATATATTTATTTTTTTATTCAAATTTTAAATTTAATATATATATCTACACTAAATCTAACTGCTATTAACTATTCTAAAACCTATGGAACTAAATAGGTTCATCCCCCTGCTGAAGAAACCATCCTTGGACGTGGACACGCTCACCAGTTACAGACCCGTCTGTAACCGCCCCTTTTTAGGGAAGGTTATTGAGCGGGCGGTGGTGATCCAGCTCCAGGTGCATCTAGATAGCATCGGTTTCCTGGACCCTTTTCAATCTAGGTTCCACCCCGGCTATGGCACTGAGATGGCATTGGTGTCCTTGGTAGACGATCTCTGCTGGGAGATGGACACAGGATGTTTGACATTTCTCATCCTGCTAGATCTCTTGGCCGCTTTTGACACCATGGACCATGGGCTGCTGTTGAGACAGCTGCGTGACCTGGGGGTCTGTATGGGACTGTTCTTGAATGGTTCCGTTCATTCCTCTTGAGGAGAAGCCAGCGGGTGGTGTTGGGGGATGAGCCATCTTGCCCCCGCGATTTATCATGCGGTGTTCCGCAGGGTTCCATTCTGTCTCCACTATTATTAAATGTATATATGCAGCCCTTGGGGGAGGTCATGAGAGGGTTCAGGGTGCAATGTCACCAATATGCTGATGATACTCAGCTGTACCTCTCTTTTTCAACTGACCCAGATCCTGCCGTCTCATTGCTATCCCAGTATTTGGAGAGCAGACTGAAGCTCAACCCCGATAAGACAGAGGTGATGTTGGTGGGGAGAGCGAGGGAGGTGTCGGCCACCCTGATTGGGGGGTTCACCCTCCTATAGCTCAGCAGGTCTGGAGATTGGGGGTGATATTGGATGCAGATTTCCGCCTGGAGCGGTAGGTGGATGCAGTCCGCCAGTTGCACCTGGTGCAGAGGCTGCGTGCGTACGTCTCTGGCCTGGACCTGGCCTCCCTTATCCATGCCTTCATCCCCTCGAGGCTGGACTACTGCAACGCACTCTACGTGGGACTTCCCTTGTTCCTGGTTCAGAGGCTGCAGCTAGTGCATAATGCGATGGCACGGTTCCCCTCGGGGATGGGTCATTGGGAGCACATAACACCTGTGCTCTGGACTCTGCACTGATTGCCAATAGCGTGCCGAGCCAGGTTCTAGGTTTTGGTGTTGATTTCTAAGGCCCTTCACGGTCTGGGCCCCTCAAACCTCAGGGACCGCCTTGCCCTCCGCACCCGAGAGCGGATCCTTTGGTCTGCTGGCGGTGTCTTCTTGGAGGTCCCCTGCATTAAACGGGGGGCCACAATGGAGAGGGCATTCTCGGTGGCCACACCACTCCTTTCAAACTCCCTCCCAGAGGAAGTTCACCTGGCCCCAAGCCTTTTGACATTCTGGTGAAGTTGTAAAACCTGGCTGTTCGACCAGGCCTTTGGGGATGGAGGGAGGATGGGTTAGGGTTTTTTCTCTCCCCTACCCTATTTATTGTTTTTCATGATTCCCGGCCCTGTTTTAATACTTTTAATGTTTGTATTTTGGAATGTTTTAACTGTTTTAGCTGTATTTTTATATATGTGGTTGTTTTATTGTAAGACGCCCTGAGCTGTTTTAGGAGGGGTGGGGTATAAATTTGATAAGTAAATAAATAAATAAATGGAATATCTAACAACACAAAAACCTAGTCCTACAAACACACTATAAAACTGAATCACTACACACTATCTCTCTCTATAACTAAGCTAACTCCTACATCTATCTATCTATCTATCTATCTATCTATCTATCTATCTACCTACACCGGGATGGGGGGGGGGGGGCGGAATGCAGACAGCTCACAACAAACAACACAGGGAGGGGTAAAAAAACTGAAATGAAAGCTAAATCAATCTAATGTTACTCTAAATAAATTCAAAAACAGGGGGAAGGGAATCAGGGATGGAATATATAGTGGGAAGAGGGGGAGGATTGAATGGAGGGTAGGGAGAAAGAACACAGGGATGGGTAAAAAATAAAAACACCACCAAAATCTAATCGAATCTAAATAAATAATACTAGGGAGGTAAATGTGTGGGATGGGAGAAATAGGTGGAGGATGGCAATGGATTGGGAGGAACAAAAACTGCTGGGAGAGGGAGACTTCTGAAAACGCCTGCTGACAGGATCAGTGGCTAGCACAGAAAGTGTTGGAAGGCTATGGCATTTGGCTACGCCTGGTTATTATTAGTAGTTATTTATTGTTTGACCATGGGTCGTAACAAATAGAAATATAGAGTAAGAACAAATAAAAAGCAATACATAACAAAATGCCGTATAATGCTTACAAAAAATAAAAATCAATGAATACACATCAATTCCTATGGACTAAGAGTGGGTTAAGACCTACTATAACCTGGGTGGGAAGGGAAGCTTGCTCAGTTGTAATTCTCCTAGGGTTTGGAACCTGGCCCATAATAGGGACCACTGAGATGTAAGCTCACTTCACTAACCAGCCTTACCCTTCCCATATGTTACATAGATAAACACTCAACCCCTAGGGGTAATCTACTTTAAATGTGAGTGTAACTGCCTTACCCTTATTGGGGCTTATGTTGGTGACACTAGACCCGTATAGCAAGGAAGAGGAGGAGCATGCCTTCCCCTACTCAGGGCTTAGTAGTCTCCCAAACAATGTTACCCATCCCAGGGGCTACTGAGATCAACACTTGACCCAAGGGTAACCTTTAAATAAACTGCCTTTCCCTTCTCGGGCTTATGTTGGTGACACTTGACCCCTGTATAGCAAGGAAAAGGAATGGGCCTTGCTCTTCTCGGGGCTTGAGGTTGCAGCTCTTGGTCCCAGGTTATTATTACTATTAAAATTTGAATTTGAATTTGAGCAACTGAGGAATTGGCCCACCACTCAGTACTTCTCATATTCTTGATCAAGGAGTATGTACTGCAGTAAGAGGTGACAGAGGAAAGCAGGAGGCAACATGGGAAAGGGGCAGCAAACACCCCCCTTCCCTGCCTTCCCAGGGAGCAGCAAACTCACTAGGAAGCAGAAGAAGCCAGCGTGTCATGGAGTGGATCAGATGTTCTAATACTTCTCTTTGGGAGTATGCTCTATAATGCTGTCTGGGAGCATGCTGGGAAATGTAGTCCAGGATGTTATTTTATTTATGTATTTGTTTCTTACAAAATTTGCTGTCCCACACCCCTCCTGCCAAAGGCAGCTCAGGGTGGCATACAACATAAAAACTCAGAAAATATGCAACAAGACTTTAAAAACAATTTTAAAAAACATCCCCCCCCCGCCCACCACCACTCCTCCCCCTACCCATCTCCCTTACCAAACGCCTGGTGGAACAACCAGGTTTTACATTGATGCCCAAAGGAGGAAAGGTGGGTCAAAAGAGCCTCTTCCGGGAGGGAGTTCCACAACTGAGGTGTGGTGACCGAGAATGCCCTCTCCAATATGCCCCCCCCCTGCTGAACACGTGGGACCTCCAAAACGGCACCCCCGTCCGACCTCAATGGACATTCTAGAACCTGAGGATAGGGGTGGTCCTGCAGGTAGGTAGGTCCCAACCATGTAGGGCTTTATAGGGAAGCACCAACATCTTGAATCGGGCCTGGCAGGCAACAGGCAGATAATTCAGAAAACGGAGCACCGGTATTACGTATTCCCAGAGAGCCAGCCACAGCCACTATTCAAATGCTCTCTCTGGGAACATGCTGGATTAGGTTTCCCAGCATGCACTAGGACAGCATTATATAGTATGTACCAAGAGACTCGCATTAGAACAGTTACTCCATTCCACAGTGCGCCAAATTCCTCTGCTTTCCAGTGATTTTCCTGCTGAATGAGAAGGGAAGAGGCAGCGCCAGGTTTTCTGTCTCCTGTCCTTCTCCTGCTGGCCTCTTCCCCCATTCATACATGCCTTTCTTCTGTGCCTGAGTATCAAGCATTTGCCAAGTTACCAAGGACCAACCCCAAAACTCAGGCAGGATCCTTGGAAACTCAGAAATATTCCAGAATATTTTGTTTAGTACTCGGTTCAGGCCTGATTAATTATTTCAGCTCTCTAGACATGTGAAAACTTCAAGTTATCAGAATACAGAATTCAACTTCTCCAGTACAAGAAGCATTTCTTAGACTGGGGGTTGAGGAAAACATATTTCTTTGATTTTACTATACTTTCAAGTTATGAAAGCTCATCTTAAGGAGATTACACAATATATCTACCTATAGTCAGACAGACAGACATTACTCAGAGTTGACAATTTTTCATGTTGGATGTTCCCCTACTTTGCACACACATGCTTTTTAAAAACAGTTCCCTTCAAGTTCCCCAGAGGGTGAGATTAGAACTTGAAGACAAAACGGTAGTCAAAACGAAAATTAATTCAAAAGATTTATTAAGGTTTTCTTATACCTGAACTAGAACCGTGGAATTATTCCCCTCCCAAACACTCCATCTGCTCATCTCATTTTTTTTTATGAAAACCTGTCTTTTTTTTCTTCTTTAAAAAAAACCCCAACAAAAAACATTTTAATAAGAATGACTGACTCCTAGTTTATAAATCTATTGTTATAGTTACTAAGCACACAATGGAACACTTAGTCTGTTACTTTTACAAAAAGAAAAGAATTTAGTGATGGCCCAACACCCACATAGCTTTTAATACTCTTTGCATAACCCACCCACTTCAGACACCTTAATGTCAGCTGTTCAACTCCTAATTCCTAATGTAATGTAGCTTAACTCCACATTGCAGCAGAAGAGCTTTAAGAATAGTACCTGACACAAACTGCTCTTATTAAGGAATTTGTTAAAATTAGAGTTGTAATGAGTAACAGGTTTCTTATTTGTGGGTATTATTCCCATTTTCAGGTAGCTCTTTGAGTACCCCTAATAATATATTTTTTCAGTTACCCCCTTCCAGCCCTTGGGCTGTTGGAATTTCAGTTACATCACTTTTGATTACATTGTGCACAATAGCGTGGGAGTAATTATAACAGGGTACAAGTACCCTGTAAATTTCCTCCCCATGCAATTCCAGTGTGGAGGTTATGGTGGGGGAAGTCTTATATCCTCCACAACATTGGGTGATTTCAGACGTTACGGGGCCCGTTTGCCCCGTACCGAAATCACCCAATTCATTCCCCGCCGGGATCACCCCGTCACGCCGTATCAGACGTGCCGGGGCGATCCTGGCGGGGAATCTGGGAGTGAGCGGGACCACGCAGCGCAACGTGCGGCTGCATGGCCCCTCCCCCTCCACGCACCCCACCGCCTGCCCTCCGGGGAGACGGACGGGCGGCGGGGCCAATGAGGCCGCCGCATCGGGCCGGATTCGCCATGGCCCGGGATCCCGCCGGTGATCCTGGGCCGTGGCGCCCAGCCAGATGTTACTTTTTTTGGTCCCCGCTGGGGATCTCTTTGACCACGCTTCCCGGGACATTCCCCCGGCTAGCCCGGGAAGTGTGGTTCAAATTGACCCCATGCGGGTATTGACTGTGGCGAACATCTGGCAGCCGCCAAACAGACATTCGAGACACAGTGACTACAGGTGGGTATTCACCGTGGTTCACTGTGATCTCGTAACGCCTGAAAATACCCAATGATCCCATGTACAATAGAACTAATGCTACCAAAATGATGAAACTGAAATACCAAAAGGACTCCACAACTGAAATAAGTGAACCATTATTGCCCTCAGAAAAATGGGGGAAGGGGATGAAATGGAATAACCAAAATAGATACATGACAGATTTCAGTTTTTATCCAAATTACCATTTGGACAGATTTCAGTTTTTATCCAAATTACCATTTTCTGTTGATTTAGGATATATCAATGGATTTACCCATTTTTCAGGAACTTCTTTCAGCAGTAGTTAAAATAATGCCATAGCAACAACTGACACATAGAGGAGTTCAGTGGGGCCGCGCTGAACCAATGGCCCACAGATCTTGTGCACACATGTGCACGCACACTCGCACACTCACAATTTCTGGAATGACTGGGTGAAAACCAGACAGGTGGAAACCTTTACCAAGTCCTATGGCATTAAGCTCCTGGATAATTTGGCCCAGGATTAGCACTGATGGTACAGGGCCAGCATTTCCTGAGTTCTTGACTCTTTCTTGCTGGTCCTTTCTCAGAGCTTCCGTATAAGCTTTCTAAAGAGTAGGACTGAAACAAGAATAATTTCTTTCTCACAAAAAAACCATGTGAGAATCAAGAACTGTTACCAAGATCTCGAGTAACAGTTCAAGATCTCAATAGTGGTTCAAGATCTTGGTCGAGAATTTTTTCTCGATAGACTTTAAAGTTACCGTTTACTGTTATCATGTACCACATTCTTCCTGCTCATGCACATGTACAAAATGGCTGCCATGGCTGTTCTGCACATGCATATCCCTCTTCCAAGATGCCACCACCATTTTGGAAAAGGGCAGCCATTTTGTGCATGCGCATTACCTGGAACAATGCAGTACTTGGTAAATAGTAAATGGTATATCAAGAAAAAAATCTCAAATGACACAGTATTAAGTATTTATTTTATTTATTTTATTTATAAAAACTTCTACCCCACCCATCCTGCCACGGGTAGCTCTGGTCGGCTCACAATTTCTCATAAAAAATTGGAATTTTCTCAATTCTTACAAAAACAAGTTGAGAACTGTGATTCTCTGCAAGATACATGAGAAAATTAAGATCAAGTTTTAGCCCTACTAAAGACCCAGAAGGAATCTCAAAGGATAACTAATCAAGACCTCTGCACTAATGCATGATTTTTCATATTTAAAGTGCACAACTAAGCTTAGAGTAGGGGTGGTGGGGGTGTTGCACTACTAAAGGTCTACTTCTTCAGGGACTTACGACAGCACCACACCGTGCATTGTTTGAAGGATAACACATCCCCATAACTTTTCCAGACATCCTTTATGCCACCCACAAAGTTTGCCTTGGTCCAGTCCCTAAAATTCATATTCCTTCCATCATTTTCACCATGGATGAAGAAATGCTTCTGAATACTCATGAGAATATTTTGATTCCCTAAGTTTCAGAAATTCAGACAAGAAGTGTATTATCAATTATTTACCTCTCCCCATTCCTTTCTTTTTGTAGAGTTTTAGCCACGCACAATGAGGTCCAGAAAAAGAACCATTGAATTTGGTTTACACGTCAACCAAACAGGCCTCTCTCTATGGGTGATTTCAGATGTGACGTGACGGGGCACCCATCAGACGTGACAGGGCACCCCACCGGAATCAAAACGACCCATCAACAGACGAGCAGGCTGTTCCCGTAGGGGAATCTGGGGATGGGGTGGGGCTGCGCGGTGCAATGTGTGGCTGCACAGACCCACCCACCCCGCACTCCCCAGGCTGCCCGCCCTCCAGAATATGGGCGGGCACAGTGGCCAATGGGTCCGCTGCGCCCAATTCCGTCCCGGGGTCTGGACAACGGCCTTGAATCAGCGTCGGTAACAGATGTTACCGGCCGCCGATTCCGGGCCATGGTTCAATTAACCATGCTTTCAGAGATGGTGCCGGAACCATCCTCAAAAGTGTGGTTAATTTGCTCACCGCCGGTGGTTCACCATGGTGAACATCTGGCGGCGAGCAAACACACGTTACGCGACCATCTGCCACCACAGGGGATTGTCTGTGGTTGACCATGATTGCGTAACATCTGAAATCACCCTATGACCTGTGCAGTGAGAATTGGTGCATAATGGACATCACAAACTCAACAAAAACAAAAAGGGGAAATATTAACAATTTTTTAAGAAGAAAACTGCAGCTTGCGTCTTCCTGCTATCACATTTTTGCTTTATTTTTTCTGCTAATTGGTATGACTTAAAGAATTCTTTTAACCACTTCATAATGTGTAACATCTGGAGTATTGTATCAAAATACCTCATTAGTAAGCCTTCAATAAAGCATGCTCTCTCTAAGTCTTTTCAAGTATGTGTCGGTGTGCGGTAAGCATACATACAAGAATATCACATGCCAAAAAGTCTGCAAAACAAAATAATTTGCAGAGTTTAATACCAATATCTACACAATTAGTTTCTTAAGATATGGGAAATGAATGCCTTTGGAAATTATATGGGGTCAAAAACTGATCCCACTGTTATGTAACACCCACTGATGTCAATGAAACTAATATCTAGCCCAAACTGTATTGCTAAAATATGAGATAGCATAATAAAGAAAACAACAATCACAGCTAATCAGGGAGAAAACAAATTGTTGAATATAGAGTGCAATCGAATTGAACTGTTTTGAAGAATAAGACATATTCATTCAGATGCAAACTGCCTTTAAATAGTGAAAAAGATCTGGCATACCTAGGGTGATTTCAGACGTTACGAGATCACAGTCAACCATGCTCGATTCCGCGTGGTGGCTGTGATCGCGTAACGTCTGTTGGGGGAAATGGATGTTTCCCCCCAGATGTTACCATGGCATGGGATTGCATTCAACACGCGAGCGGCCGAAGTGGCAGGACCAGAGGCCGCCACGTGTCGAATGCAATCCCATGCCGGGGTGAACCCCAGCGTCGCGTCTGGTCGGGCGCCACGGCCCGTGATCACCGGCGGGACCCCGGGCCGTGGTGAATCCGGCCCGACGTTGCGGCCGCATTGGCCCTGCCGCCCGCCCGTCTCCCCAGAGGGCGGGCAGCGGGGAGCATGGAGGGGCGGGGCCGTGCGGCCGCATGTTGCACCGCAAGCCCCTCCCCAATTCCCCACCGGGATCCCCCGGCACGTCTGTTACAGCATGATGGGGCTATCCCGGTGGGGAAGGAATTGGGTGATTTCGGTACGGGGCCAACGGGCCCCGTAACATCTTAAATCACCCCTACTTGTAGACTATTTAGTTCCCTCCAAGCTTGAGGGGTTTTTATCTCCCTCACCTAACTTATTATTTATATATTGCTAGCCCTGTTTTAAATACTTTTATATTGTATTGAGTGTTTTAAATTGTTTTTATTGTATTTTATTGTTGTAAGTCGCCCCGGGTTGCATGGCAGGAGGGGCGGGATATACATTTATTAAATAAAAAAATAAAATAAATAAATTTATCCTTGTTTTTCCTAGATATTAATTAGAAGTGAAACAAATATTTTATTTCCTCCCCTCAAACTTAACCTATCCAAACTAGTTTGTGGAAAGCAAATGGTTGGATTCAAAAGTATTTGTTTGCAAAATATATCATGTACTTTATTTGATACTTCATTTACTTCAGTGACATTGTTATTCACTATTTGGTTAGCTGGCAACTTGTGTTTCTGGTGGTACCACTTGGTGAGGGTTGGGTTTTTTTGTGTTTTTATTAATGTCTGAATAAGACTTTTACTGGGCTATCTGTGTGACATGATGCAGGACAGGAGAAAGTCATAAAAATAGTGAATACCCAAGCACCAGCTGATAAAATACTAAAAGGGAAAAAAAACCAAATTAAAAATAATAATAATTTTACAACCGTAGCAAATATGAAAACATATATTTGTTTCTGGAAACCAATATCCCTATTTGATTCACAAATATTGAAATTCACACTCTTCCATCTCTAGTATCAACTAGGCTACATCATGCAAGTAGCACTGGCTAAGTTTGTGGCCTCATCATAGTGAATGAAGATCAGATCACCAGGTCCCTGAGACTGGAAAATAGGATAATCTTCAAGTATCAACTCCCAAGGCTGTATCTTAAGAATTCTGGGAGAGGAAGAACTGTGATGACAGTTAACAAAGATGAGGTGCCATTTTATTTTGATCAACCATTTAAAAAAATTAGGCTTTGCAGCAGGGATTATTTTGCTAAATTTATACTTGAAAAGTTGCAATAGCTGTCAGGAATGCCTAGAGTGCTCTTCAATACTTATTATTTATAATTTATGTAGCAATTCCAGTGTTCAAAGTTCTTTACAATCCTTATCTAGGACTCTCTAAGACAGGTGTTTATTATTTCCATTTTACAAACTGAGGCTGAGTGATAGTAGCCTGCCCAAGGTCAACCACTGGTAAAATGGGATTTGAACCATGGTATCCCAGTTTCAAGACCAACAGGTTACACAATAGGTGCTAAACAGGCTCTCTTTATTTTATACAACTCCACGCATAAGTGGAACTGCAATCTGACCATAACAAGCTCAGTTCCAAAATCTGGTGCACTAAGCTAGTTGTTTTCTTTTTTTTTCCCCATTGGAAAAAAAACCTGCAAAAAATATCAGTACAAAAAACCCAAATCGTCTCAAACCAAATCAAGAATCAAAACTTTGGGAGAACCAAATCAGTCATTTTTGGGTCCATTCAGTTCTGACTGATTCTGAAATCCCCATCCCTACTGGAAACCCATGTTACCATGAGAGGAAGGAGTTGCAAAAGTGGTGGATTCCAGGCTGGTCTTTTATAGTCTACGAGTGAAATGCAAGATGACATCACTACAAAGTTAATGAATATGAAAATGAAAGGAGATTATATAAAGATACTGTTGACAGAACTTGTCGTTTAAATGACAAAATGTATTGTTTACAGAACATTGGTTTCATAAACAGGCTTATTTCCGCGATCTATCCCTTGATTATACTGCCTCTCTTTGTTGTCTCAGAAGGCTAAATCTAGCTGTGACATTGAGGAGGAGCTGAACTAGGAAGAGGTTCAGCTTAGGGCTGAAGTGGCAACTCCTTTTTCTGTGCCAATATTTCATTATGCCATTTTGTAATTGCCCATGACTTTCTGCAGCTTTACACCAGCATTTCACTAATTCTGCACCCTTTGCTTTGCGACATCGGAATTATAGGAAAATGTCAGAATAATCTCGGAAAGTGTCAGAAGAAACATTGTTCCACTACTTTTGCACTGTGACCACTTTTCAGAAAGTGACAGCAGATATTGCAGAAGATCGCAGACAAAATTAGTGGAATTAATGTGTCTCTTGCATTGCGGAAGAGCTCTTTCCGAACAGCTACTGCGACTTGCCTAGTTCAGCTTGTTTTCAAAATTGCCTTGAAACAGAAACCTAATTGCTTTCAGCTTGTTAGAAGCTGGCTGGCTTCTGAGTTACTGTGAGAACAGAAGTGTAATGAGTTCAATCAGTACAGTTCTCCATTGAGCTGATCTCAGAGTGGCTTAAGGGGGTCTGTTACCACACCATATTTTAAATCTACAAGACAGTAGATGCGATCATGAATCTCTCCTTTGGAAGATAAAGTTAAATAGGAACACAGAAAAAACTGGTATTTCCTACAAAGAAAGCCCTAAAGTAATAGCTAAGGAAGCTGACTAATATACGCAAGGCTAAAAAATTATCTGTAGCCCCAAAGCATGTTGAGTACTTACAGATTTTCTGAGAGCGTCCTTTGTGTCTTCTGATACAAAAAATATGGTATTCAAGCATCCCAGAAGTCAGCATCCCAGAAGTCACAGATTCATCTTTTCTATATAAATCACTGATGTTATTTAAGTCTCTTCCAGATTTAAGCTTCTTCAAGAACATTTGATTGACAGTTAAACTTTGAAGAGCTTAGTTAAGGAGTCATTTTAAAGTTATTTATTAATTTATTTACAATGTACAGTGCATTGTACAAATTCACACGCAGTGATATGGAATACCAAGATGGAAACTAATAGGCTTTGTGTAGCAATGAAGTATCCACTGTTAGTGAAAAAACAGATTTCAACCTCCCGAAAGTATGGACAGTTCATATGAACGCAACCAGGACTGGAGTTATGACCTGCAGGGCACTAGGCAGCCATATTGGGACTGGAGGAAGAGAACTGGTTTCCTGCATTCTATATATGCAGTATTGAACGTCTTTGTGATCTCCTCTGACCCAAATTTGACTGTCTCAGTCCTAAGAGACCCCTTTACCACCTCCTCTTCACAGCACTGCAGAGAAAGAGGGACAGAGGAAGCAGGGCAGTCAGACTCAGCTCAGCTTCTCTTCTCATGCTGTATGAGGTGTCATGTGCCTTTCATTGTCTGTGATCCAGTGTTGGACAGAGGAATGGAAGGAGCAACCAGGGTCGGCCTTAGAATTTGCAACCCCCAGGGTGAAAATGAAATGTAGGGCCCTATGACCCCATCTCTTTAACAATCGGCAGTCTGGTGTTTACTTACTAATCAAAGAAGTGTCATAAGTCTTCACACACACACACACACACACACACACTTCCCCATGCACACACAAACATGGAATACATTGTTTAATGTATTCATTAATGATCTGGAAAGGGGTGTAAGGAGCGAGGTGATCAAATCTGCAGATGATACCAAGTTATTCAAAGTAGTCAAAACCTGAGCAGACTGTGAAGGGAGATTTGCGAGACTGGGTGACCGGGCATCTAAATGGCAGATGAAATTTAATGTGAGCAAGTGCAAAGTGATGCACGTAGGGGAAAAAAAATCCAAACTTTATGTACACAATGTAAATTACGAGTTACCACTCAGGAAAAGTATCTTGGAGCCATTGTGGACAATACATTGAAATCCTCAGCTCAGTGTGCAGCAGCTGTCAAAAAAGCAAACAGAATGTTAGGAATAATTCGTTAAGGGATAGAGAATAAAATATAAAGATATGGTGCAACCATACCTGCTCCGAGTTGCCGCCTGCATCCCCACCGAAGATCTGCGGGGAAAGGAAAAAACAACACTGGACAGTTTCAGGAGGGGAGGGAGCGAAGAGGCTGGTGCACCTGGGCCAGCTGCCCCCTGATCCGGAACAGAAACTGCCTGGGGGGCACAAAAGGGACCCGGCAGCCATGAGCCGAAGGGACGTGGCCAAAGGGTGCGACCCTTTGGGGCCCTTCACAGACCATGGGAGGACCTGGGGGGTTGCTATGTTGGTGAGTCTTTTTATCCATGTTTTAAGGGGAGAGGGGGGTGGGAGGGTTATTTGGGGAGGGGGAGGTCTCCCCAGCAATAACCCCTGGTGGCAGTGAGGGGCGGTGTAGGGGAGAGGGTCATTTGGTGGCAGCAAGCAGCGGGTGTTCTTTGTTGTTGAATGGTAGGGGGGACGGAGAGGAGGGAGGTTCCCCAGGCACCATTCCCTGGTGGAAGCAGGGGTGTGTGCTGGGGGAGGGTTTATGTGGTGGTGGTGGGGGGTTTGCCCAACTCCCAGTGGCAGGGGGAGTTTGGGGGGGAAGGGTAAGGTATCCGAAGCTAGCCCCTGGTGGCAGCGGGAGGCTCGGCTATGGGTAGTGGGTGGGGGGGAGGGGGAGGAGCAACGGAGAGGGGTGTGGGGGGGGGTTGAAAAGGGGGAGAATCTCTGGAGGAAGGGTGATCAGCCAAAAGGTGGGGGTCAGGATGGTGCAGACGACCGGGAGGGGGGAAGCGGCTATAGGGGTGGTTATGGGATGCGGACGGTATGGTCCAAGGGGACAGGTGACTCATCCTCCCAGGGAACCCCGGTGCCTGGTAGAGGTTAGGAGAGTCGCCACCCCCCCCACTGGGGGTGAGGGAGGATCAAGGTCTAAGGTCCGCCTGTAAAGGGCTGCTGCTGCTGAATGCAAGGTCCGTATTGAATAAGGTGATCTGGGACTTGATCCTGGATGAGGCTGCAGACCTTGTATGCATTACGGAGACCTGGCTGGATGAGTAGGCAGGACAAGTTTTTTCAGGCCTCGTTCTGGCCAGGTATGCAGTGCAGCACCAGTCCCGCACGGGCGGCCAGGGGGAGGTGTATCTATTATTTTTAGAGAGGGATGGACAGTTAGGAGATATCCAGTCCAGGAGATTCCAGGTATTGAAGCCCTCCATGTGCTGTTTGATTTGGCTGGGAGCAAGCTTGGGGTGCTGCTGGTATACCGGGCCCCTTCCTGTCTGGCAGCGTCCCTTGACACTATAGTGGAGCTGGCCTCAGAGGTGGTGCTGAGCTCCTCCAGGACTTTGGTCCTGGGGGATTTCAACGCCCATGCCGACGCCAGCCTTGTAGGAGCAGAGCGGGAGTTCATGGCTGCCATGGCAACCATGGACTTGTCCCAAGTGGTCAACTGGGGGGAGGGGCACATTCTCAACCTGATCTTCTGTTCTAGCCTTGAGGTGGGTGATCCGTTAGTGGGGGATTTGAGGGTCACGCTCTTGTCATGGATGGATCATTATCTACTGCAGGCCAGTCTCTCAGCACACCTCCTCCAGAAGGAATGGACCAGTTAGGTTGGTCCGCCCCTGGAGGCTGATGGAACCACAACGGTTCCAGGAGGCTCTGAGGGAATTAACCTTAGACCCGAATGACCACTCTGTCAATGAGCTTGTCCGGCATTGGAACATCTGGCTGAAGGGGGATATTGACAGGGTGGCTCTGAGAAGTCTTCTCCCTCCGTCTCATCACAGCAGGACCCGTTGGTTTACTGTTGGGCTGCGGTGTATGAAACAGGTAGGTAGGAGGATATAGCGATGCTGGCGTCGGACTCGCTCTGAATCTGACCAACTTCTCCATAGGACCCATTTCTGGTCCTATATTATTATTATTATTATTATTATTATTATTATTAACAAACATTTATATAGCGCCAGCAGTGTACCTGGCACTTTACAAAGTAATAAAATAGACATGGTCCCTGCCCCTAGGGCTTACAATCTGAGAGACAGGAGCTGGGGGAGAGACTTAGGAAGGGGAACAGAGGGAGAGACAAGGGGTCTAACATTCTCAAGTGCACGTGCTTGGCTTGGTTACAATGAGAATGACAGCAGGCAGGTCCATGTTGCAAGGAAAAGGCTGTGAGGACAGCAAGGAAAGAGTTCTGAGGCTGTGAGGACAGCAAGGAAAGAGTTCCTTGCTTCCCTCATAGCATCTGTGAAGTAATGTCCAGTGGAGCTGTTCTGGGTGGTGTGGGGGCTGGTCAGTTCAGCCTCCCACCGCCTGGACAGGGACTTGTACCAGGCCCGCTGTGAGGAGTGCCACCTACTTCATAGACAAGATTGCTCAGATCCATAGTAACTTCGACACCGGATTGGAATCAGTAGGTGAGGAGCATGAGGTTATGGAGGCACCGTCCGGTTGAAAGCGGTAGGTGAGGAGCATGAGGTTATGGAGGCACCGTCCGGTTGAACTTTCTGGCAGGAGTTTCAGGAAGTGATGCCAGGCGATGCGGTGAATGTTCTGGGGTCTGTTAGGGCCACTAGTTGTGAATTAGATCCGTGCCCATCCTCGTTGGTGAAAGCCTCCAGGGAGACTTTGGGGTCAGTGCTGGTGAGGGTAGTGAAATGTCCCTTCGTCAGGGGAGGCTGTCGCCCAGTCTCAAGGAGACTGTGGTTGCACCCCCTTCTGAAGAAGCCATCTCTGGATGTGGACGCACTCACCAGCTACTGACCTGTCTCTAATCTTCCCTTTTTAGGGAAGGTTATTGAATGGGCAGTGGCACTGCAGCTCCAGGTGCATTTGAACAACTTTGGTTCCCTTGACCCTTTTCAATCGGTTCCACCCAGGCTATGATACTGAGACGGCGCTGGTGGGCCTGGTGGACGATCTCCACTGGGAGTTCGACACAGGATGTTCAACATTTCTAATCCTGCTAGATCTCTCGGCCGCTTTTGACGCCGTGGACCATGGGCTCCTGTTGAGACGATTGTGAGACCTGGGGGGCCTGGATGGGACTGTCCTTGGGTGGTTCCGCTCATTCCTCTTGGGGAGAAGCCAGCGGGTGGTGCTGGGGGCTGAAACATCAAGTCCCCAGGCCTTATTCTGCGGCATTCCACAAGGTTCGATCCTGTCTCCACTATTGTTTAATGTGTATATGCAGCCCCTCTGGGAGATTGTGAGAGGGTTCGCAGTGCGATGTCATCAATATGCTGATGCTACTCAGCTGCACCTCTCATTTTCAACTGACCCAGGTCCTGCCATCTCATTTCTTTCCCAATGTTTGGAGGCCATGGCGGATTGAATGAGTCAGAGCAGACAAACTGAAGATGGAGGTGATGGTGGTGGTGAGGGCGGGGGAGGTTCTGGTCTCCATGTGTGTGGGGGGGGGAATCCGTCCTCCAATTGCCCAGCAGGTTTGGAGTCTGGGGGTGGTGTTGGACTCGGGTCTCCATCTGGATCGGCAGATGGAGGTGGTGGCCAAGGCCACCTTCCGCCAGCTGTATCTGGTGCTAAGGCTGTGCCCATACATTTCCAGGCCCAGCCTGGCCACCCTTATCTATGCCTTTATCACCTCGAGGCTGGACTACTGCAATGTGCTCTACATGGGGCTTCCATTGTTTCTGGTTTGGAGGCTGCAGCTGGTGCAGAATACGATGGCCCATCTCCTTATGCGGACTGGGCGATGGGACAAAATAACACCAGTGCTCTGTGCTCTGCACTGGCTGCCTATAGCATACCGAGCCAGATTCAAGGTGTTGATATTGATCTATAAAGCCCCGCACGGTCTGGGCCCCTCATACCTCGGGGACCGCCTCACCCTCTGTGCCTCAGAGCGATCCCTTCGGTCCTCTGGCGATGCCTTCTTGGAGGTCCCCCGGGTGAGTCAGGGGGCCACAATGGAGAAGGCGTTCTCAGTAACCAGGCCGCGACTCTGGAACTCCCTCCTGGAGGAAGCCCGCCTGGCCCCAGGTCTACTGGCGTTCTGTCGAGCCTGAAAGGCCTGGCTGCTCGCCCAGGCCTGAGGAGGGGAGGGTTGGGTAGTTGGGGATATTAGGAATGGTGGGTGGGCTGGAGGGGATTGTTTTTAATCTCTTTGTTAATTTTTTTTATTTTTAAAAAAATATTATTATTATATTGTTGTAAGCTGCTCCAAGATGCCCTAGGCATGAGGGGGCGGCTAAAAAATGCTATTAAATAAATAAAATAAAATAAATAAATATTGTATGGAGTTCTGGTCACCCCATCTCAAAAATGTTATAGTATAAATGGTATAGAAAAGGTACAACAAACAAATAGAGAAGGGAAACAAACATGATCAATGGTATGAAACTTCTCCCCTATGAAGAGAGGATGGATAGATTGGGTCACTTCAGCTTTGAGAAGAGATGACTGAGAGGGGATATGATAGAAGTTTATAAAATCATGACTGGTGTGGAACATGTTAATAGGGAATGGTTATTTACTCTCTCATATAATACTAGGGACTAGGAGACACTCCATGAAACTAACAGGTAAGAGAATTATAACCAATACTAGAAAGTATTTTTTAAACTACTTATCTTAAATTATTTAACTAATTTATCTTAAATTGTTTTAACATGTTGTAAGCTGCCCTGAGCTGCCTGTGGCAGGAGGAGCGGGCTAACAAATGTTTAAAATAGAAAAAAATAAAAAAATTAACTCAGTGCACAATTAAGTTGTGGAATTTGTTGCCAGAAGATGTGATCAAGGCCAGTAGTATAACTAGGGCCACTTTCAGACACGGACCCCCCCATATATTTGGGTTGGGGGGTGGAATGTGCAGCCCAAATAAGCACGGGGATCGGCCAGTCTGAAAGCCCCCCCCCGCGTGGCTTTGCTGGCAGAGACGCACAGGGATGCCTATCAGGAAATCAAGCTCTGCATCCCTGCGTGTCTCTGTCAGCAAAGTTGCATGGGGGGGCCTTTCAGACCAGCCAATCCCATGCATATTCAGGCTGTGCATTCCCGTCCCCAACCCAAATATATGTGGGGGCCCATGTCTGAATGTGTCCCAGATTTAAGAAAGGGTTGGACAAGTTTCTGGAGGATAGGTCCATTAGCAGCTAGTAGCCAGGTAGGTTTGGGGAAAGTTTAAGTTTAATAAAAGTTTAAGTTTAATAAAATTTCTATGCCATCCCCTCCTGTTAAAAGCATCTTGGGGCTGCTAACAACATGTTAAAACTATTTAAGATAAACAGCAACAGATACAATTAAAAGCCCCACAATAAAAACAATTTAACTCCCCTACCCTGTACAGTACAGTACAGTAACAGTACAGTAAGTATTGAATTGAATTTATTACAATATTACAATATTGTGGGAACTAGCTTTCGCCATGTCCCACAGTAAAAAAAGAATAAAAATTTTTTTAAAAGAAAACTCCTTAACACAGGAGTACTTATACATAATACATCATTCAGATAATACAAAAAACCAAAGCACACATACATTAAGAGGCTTAACGACATAGGGTGGGGCAGGGTATTGCCGAAAATTATATAGTCTAGATTGAAAATAAGATGAATATAATTATAATTTATAGTTTATACTTTCAGTGCTTTAGCAGTTGTCATCTAAATAAAGATATGTATATGTGTGTTCTTCGCAGTTATACAAGAGACACTTATACTATAGGGAGATTATCTTTCCCAGGGAATAATTCATCCCTCCTCCCTAACGATATTCCGAAGCATTTTACTGAGTTATTAATTTGCAAAGAACACCTCAAGATGTCGAGGCATTATCTTTCCCAGGGGGTAATTCATCCCTCCTCCCTGGTGATATTCCAAAGCTTTTTACTAGTTTGTTAATTTACAGCATTTACTTCTGCCTCATCCTAGCGTTCCACTATTTACATTTTGCCTCTGGTATGCAGCCTTGGAACTTAAAACACCCTTC
>QEPC01000545.1:216857-242092 GCA_003113815.1 Sphenodon punctatus
TTTAAAGAGCCCGCTCCCAGTCACAGGGTCCCTCTCCACCAATCAGGGTCTATCAGGAACAGCTTGTGGCTCCGCTTGTCTCTCTGCTGCAAAGGGCTGCCTGGTTCAATCGGGAGGGGTCCTGGTCTCCCTCTTCCCTTAGTCCACACCACTCACCAACTCCCCTACCCAACCAACCCACCCCATGTCCTTCAGGGAAAGCATGGCGGAACAGCCAGGTCTTACTTGTCTATGAAAAGAGGGGAGATCAGTATCCAGACAGACCTCCCACAGGAGGGAGTTCCACAGCCATGCTGCGGCCACAGAGAACACCCTCCGCAAAGTCGACACCCGAGAAACCCGGGGGACCTCGAGGAGGGCACTCCCGGCTGACCTCAGGGGCCGATCCAAGATCGGTCCCTGCAGGTAGGTGGGACCCAGGCCATTTAGGGCATTAAAGGTCAGCACCAACATCTTGAATTGGGCCCGGAAGACTATCAGCAGCCAGTCCAGAGAGCAAATGTGTTCATGTCAGCCTGTCCCCGTTAGGAGATGACCTGCTGCGTTCTACATCAGCTGCAGTCTCTGAACCAGCACCAAGGGTAACCGCACATAGAGATCATTATAGTAGTCCAGTTTTGAGGTAATAAAAGCATGGACGATCATTTCCAGATCCAAGTCTGAGACATGCACCCTAAGCCGACGTACCATATATAACTGGGAAAATGCCCCCTTCACCACAACCACCACCTGGATATCCAGGCAGAGCTGAGGGACCAGGAGCACCCCCAGACTCCGAACCTGAGAAACCAGGGCAGGGCAGACCCCATCAATGATGGGGGCTGTCACTCCTCCGGCCTTCCTCACAACCATCACCTCCGTCTTGTCAGGATTTAACTTCAGGCAGCACACCCTCATCCACTCCCCCACAACCACCAAACACCGGGTAAGCACAGAGACTGCTGGGCTTGAGTCTGATGAAAAAGAGAGCTATAGCTGGCTGTCATCAGCATATTGATGACACCATACACCAAACTCCCTGACAAACTCCCCTAAAGGCTGCATATACACGTTGAACAAGAGAGGGTAAGAAATATAACCCTGTGGGACCCCATATGTAAGACCATGGGGGGAGAAGATGAAAAATCACCTAGGTTCTCCCATCCAGGAAGGAGTGGAACTAATCAAGAATGGTCCCGCCAATCCCTGCCTGGTCCAGCAGTCGAGTCATCAACAACTCATGATCAACAGTATAAAATGCAGCCGATAGATCTAACAGGATTAACAGGGTCGAACAACCCAGGTCCAACTCATGGGAGAGGTCGTCAACCAAGGCCACATACACAGTCTCTGTACCATAACCTAGATGAAAGCCAGACTGTGAGGGATCAAGAAAATTAATCCAGTCCAGATGCCCCTGCAGCTGCCAAGCCACCACCCGTTCAATAACCTTCCCTAAAAATGGAAGGTTAGAGACCAGCCGATAACTGGCCAGGATGCCAACGTCCAATGATAGCTTCTTGAGCAGGGGCCACACCACAGCCTCCTTGAGACAACAGGGCACCCTGCCCTCCGCAAGGGAGGCGGTGTGAATCCCCACCAGCAAGGGTCCTAATGTCTCCCGGCTAGCCTTAACCAGCCAGGATGGACATGGATCTAATTCACAGTAAGTGAACATCTGGTGGAACCTGCATATAAGGCGAAGGGTGTGGGAGTACCTGATGGCATATTGGAGAAGCTGGTGCTTATGGTGTGATAATGTGATGGTGTACTCTGTAACAGTTAAACTGTATAAGGCTGAAGAGGAACAAGGCCAGACTGTGAACTCTTACTTCTTTTCCTGAACTAAGTGTGTTTTCTCCTAAAAGAACAAGCTGGAGTTAGAAGGAGATAAGAGAAGATTGTAGTCAACAACAAACCTTGTCTTCAGCACAAAGGCAGAGGGCAAAGAGAGAAAGCTGGATGGAGCTGGAATCGAATACAGGGGCAGTGGTAAAGACTAGCCCCCACCTTGGGTTAACTGCAGGTAACCTCTGACCCTATCCAATGAGAAGTTCAACTCTGCCCAGCAGCATCACAAAGAGACATCGCCCATCTGCAAGCTATAAGAACCTAGTGAATAGAGAGCCATTTTGGGGAGCTCTTTTCACCACCAACAAAAGACTAGTCACAGTTCTCCCCATCACCTGTTTGTACTGGCCATACAAAACAGGAGGCAGGTATGTATGGATGTATGAGTGGGAAAGATAGATAGATGCATAACTTGTTTGTTGAAACTAATAAAGCTAAGAGGTTTTACTTTACACATGTGTGTCTCTGTTTATAATCAAAGTGGCCTCTCTGGGGCTGTTCCTACCTTATAGATATTATCCTCAGGAATAACAAAATAACTAAAAACTAATAACTAGTTCATGTGACAATAAAACCAAGACTTACCTGGCCCCAGCTTCTGGAAATGACTTTCTTGGGACCTTCTGACTTCGATGACAACTAACAAGGGATATGGATGGTTTCCCAGGGGTTAAGATCATCCGTCTTATGGCTATGAAGGTGGTTTGGGGCGTGGCAAGACAGAGTCAGATTTAGTTTTGAAAGTGTATGTGGGTCTATTTGAAGTTGATGTTTTCTAATTAGAGTTATGGAAAGCTCTTTGGGAATGATAGAGGGTTGGGGACTGGAGGTCTAAAGGACATTATTATTTCTATACAGTCTGGTTATCTGTCATGGAACCCAGCTTGGGGATTTTCCCTGGAGAACTATGTTTTTTGGAACGTACTCCTCCATATATTTATTTACTTTATTTATATTTACATTTTATGGTTATTTTTTTGGAATATTTACCTTGGCCATGATCACGAAGATGACCATGATCACGATTATGATTAGGTATTTTTTGTTGGTTTGCTGCTATTAGGTTTTTAGTGTACTGTTTTTTTCTTTATTCGATAGAGATTGTTGTTGTATTTTAATTTTATTGGTTTTAAATGATGTTTTGCTTTATATGGTAAAGACTGTTGGTCACACTGAATAGATATATTTGATTTGATTTGACAGTAAGTGACTCAAACAGTCCCAACAGCATCCCCCACATCCTAGGGTGACACATACTGAAATTCATCCCAAAAAACAGACAAGACAGGGGTTCTACTGCCTCTGGCTCACCTACTGTTAAAAATGTAGCATCAAAACTGAGCAATTTTATCTGCAAAATAGTCCACAAACAAATCACAGTGAGCATTTGATTATTCTAAGTCCAGGTGGAGGGAGGCTGGACTGACCAACCCCCTTACCACCCAGAAAAGCTCCGCCGGGAAGGACTTAGCAGATGAGATGAGGGCAGCAAAGAAAACCTTCTTTGCTGCCTGTACCTCCACGGCATAGGTACGTAAGCAGACTCTATGCCACAATCGGTCAACTTCAGCATGTGAGTGATGCCTCCATTACTCTAACTGACACCCTTCCTGCTTCATCTGCCACAGCTCCCCGATATACCAAGGGGACCTGCATTGTCAGTGGTTCAGGAGTGGACACCTGGGAGCCACACAGTCGATGGCTTCTGCCAACATGGAATTTCACATAGTCACGAGATTGAGTGAGCGGCCATGTAGATCAGAGGAAACCTCCCATAGAATGTTCTGGAACCTTCCTGGTTCCCTAAACCTTCGGGGGCGAACCCTCCTAACTGGTTCCACACCCTCCCGGAGGCCGACATGTAGCAGGATACCGGCCCAGAGGAGGTAATGCTCCATCCATGACAAGGGCATTGATGACACCTCCCCCACTAACAGATCCCCTGCCTCAAGGTCTATGCAAAATACCATGTCCAGGGTATGTCCTCCAACATGTGTGGGGTCCACCATTCTCTGAAACAGGCCCATGATTGCCATGAACTCACACTATGCCCCTCCAAGATTGGCGTTGGCATGGATGTTGAAGTCCCCCAGGACTATCTCCCTGGGGGACCACAATACCACCTCCAACACCAGCTCGGTTAGTGTGGGCAGGGAAACTGCTGTACAGGTGGGCGCCCTGTATATCAGCAGTATCCCCACTCTGTCTCCATCCAAATCCAACACCAGATGGAGGCCCTTTATACCCATGATAGATTGCACAGGAAATCTCCTTACAGACAGCGTATCCTTAAAAATGATGGCTACACTGCCCCCCCATCCCGCCCAGCCTCCCCAGCCATGGCTGATGCTGTACAGAGTATCCAGATGGAACACGATCAGTCAATATAGGCCCTGACTCATTGTCCAGCCAGGTCTCCGCAATGCATACAAGGTTGGCTGTCTGGTCCAGGATCATCTCCTGGACCGTAGTTGACTTATTGCTACCAGTCTTACATTTACCAGCAGCAAGTCAAGGCCAGGGTTCCTCCCTCTGATTCCTGATCATCTCACAACCTGCTTGGGAAATGAAGTGGGACATGAATGTAACATCTATCCCACCTCACAGGTCTAACTCGCCTTCCAGAAAGACCATAATTCCCCTGGCCCACCACAACCCCAATGGCTGCGGGATCCCTCCTGGTCTGTCCCCCAACCCCCCTGAAGGTCATCCCGCCAGCCTCCCAAGAGAGACTGCCTCCTGCCAATATACCCCTACCCTCCATATATATAGGAGAGTAACCTACCTCCCCAAAGGGCTGCACCCCTCCCTCACACCGAGGGGGCCAGCCACTCCCGCCATACCCAGTCCCCTTGCCCCCCTCCCACACATCCCCTACTCTCCTTTCTCTCAGGAGGATAACCCCTCTCCCCAAAGGGCTTCACCCCTCCCTCACACTGAGGGGGCCAGCCCCTCCCCCCAATCCAGTCCCCTCTCCCACAGAAGACAAACACCCCATCCCACCACCATCTCTTTCCCCCCTAAAACAGCTATACCCCTTGCTTGCCATTGGTGACCCCCCCCCGATCCCCTCGGTCCCGCTAAGGGCCGTGTCTAAGGGTCCTTTAGTGCGGCCCTTAGGCATGCTGACTATGCTGTGCACCTGCGACGCTGCTGGGCAACAGGCTGTTTTTGGCCACGCTGGGACCGGAAGTCCTGGTCATGCGCTCTGGCCCCTCCCCCCTCCTCCAAGTAAGGGAGGGGGGAAATAGTACATTTGGGGCTGGGCAGCATGGCTCCACGAGGAGGCATCTGGGTCCAGTGGCAGCACTGGCAGAAGATAAGTGGATTACAGGTGGTGGTGGCAGAAGCATCTCCCAGACTGGGGAGCAGGCCACTTTTTGCTGCACTGGTCCCTGAAGTCATGGCCATCCACCCTGTCCCCACCCCCCTCCTCCAAGCGGGGAAGGAGGGAGATAGTACCTGTGGGGCCGGGAAGCATGGCTCCACAAGGTGGTTGCTGGGTCCAGTGACGTCAGCAGCAGGTAAGCTGCTTACAGGTGGTGGCAGAAGCAGCATCTCCCAGGCTGGGCAGCAGGTCACTTTTGGCCATGCCGGGCCCGAACATCCAGGCCATCTGCCCTGGCCCTTCCCCCCTTCTCCAAGTGGGGGAGGGGGGAGATAGTACCTGTGGTGCCAGGAAGCACGGCTCCATGAGGAGGTGGCTAGGTCCAGTGCTGGCAGTGGTGGCAGCAGGTAATCTGTGTACAGGTGGTGGTGGCAGCAGCATCTCCCGGGCCAGACAGCAGGCAGATTTTGACCACTCCAGGCCCAGAAGTCCTGGCCATGTGCCCTGTCCCCAACCCCCTTCTCCAATTGGGGGAGGCGGGAGATAGTACGTGTGGGGCCGGGTGCAGCGGCGAGAGCAGCAGCAGTGGCAGCAGTAAGATGATTACAGGTGGTGGTGGCAGCAGCATCTTACTGTCAGGAGCTGGGAGTAAACAGCAGGGAATGGATTGCCCCAAAGTGACCTGTCGGGTACTCCTCCAGGTGACCAAGTTTGGCCACTGCCAGAGATAGGTGCTGGGTGCAATGGACCATTGGTCTGACCCAGTATGGCACTTATGTTCTTATGAAGCTCTCTCCTTTTTTCACACACACAGGGTGATTTCAGACATGATAGTGGCATGGTTTAATCTGCTTTTGTGAAGATTAAATGGGGTGCTGCCATCACTCCAAAAGGTACCCCCTATCTGTTAGCCTGGGTCGTTACCTGGGGGCGGGGGGGGGGGGTGGTTAGCCTGGGCTGAGAGTCAGGACAATTCTCAACTTACAGCCCAAGTTAAGCATCACCACTGACCGGGTAAGGTCTGCCCAACTGGGCATAAAGTGAGCCATCATATATGATGGCCCATTGTACTTACCCCAATCCAGAGTGGGGGCAATTCCGGGCTGCCATAGTGGTCATCATAGGGGAGTGTCCATCAGGGGAGGGGGGTAGGCCACTTCACGTAGCATGGGGGAGGGGAACGTATGGATGCACATCCATGCATCTTCCCATCCCCTCTCTGGCCTGGCCACCATAATATCTTTTTGGCGGCTGGTCCCAGCTGGAATTATGACTTCCGTCATGACCCGGAACAGTCTGTGGCCATAGTGGGACCCATCACGTCTAAAAACACACACACACACTCATATGGCAGAGGAGATTCAGGTAATGCTGATTTATTAAAAGTGAGGGAGCACTTCCCCACAGGAAACAGCTATCCTCGCAGCTGTGAGTCACAGGCAAGAAGAGGGTTTAGCAGAAATAGCCTGTCCTGGGACCTCATTAGCACTGAAACTGAGGCTATCAGGGCCATCCTCCCTGCAGGGCCCCCACTTATCATGGAACCCAGGCCATATCCCTTATTATCCCTGCATAAAGCTGGCTGTGGGAGCAGATGGATGAGCAATCTGAAGGCCCTATGCTGTGTGGGAAGACCAGCTGCTAGCCCTCTCCCCTAGCTGTGTTGCTACTCCTGTCTTTTCTTGAGTACAGTGTATAGACGAAACAGATGGTGGAAGCAAAAGCTTTCACGGCCCTACCTGGGTCAGAATCCACAGAGGCGTTGGGCTGCTCAACCCATGTTCCCGCAGTCAGGCTGCCAGGGAGGGAGGAGAGTTGTACAAACATGCGGCAGGCTGGCCTCACCTTTGTGCTGTACCCAGAGCCTCTCCCCCTCACCATGACAGTCGCCCATTGCAGACCCAATCCAGGTCGGATCATGGTGGGACACAGAAGACATGATAGCCTGCTGTGGCCTGCATTGCCCCAATCAGGTAGACCGTATCTTGGGCTCTGACCTGGAGTTAATCCGGGGGTCAGAGCCCAGGTTAGCCTCCAAAATGCCTGGGATCAATCCCAGGCCAACATCTGGAAGGCCTTCACCAGATGTGATGGTGGTTCACAGGCCAAGACATGAAAAGGTGGGCCATAGCGGGCCACAGTCACATCTCTTTCTACCCAGAGTAGGTTGGCAGGGAACTGGGCGAAGGTGAAGTCTCTGTATAGTGTGTGCGGGTGGAGTAAAGCAGGTCTTGTGGCTTGGCACCCCTATTGTATCTTAAGGCTGGAAATGAATGCAACACTGCCCCTGCACTGCATCCGTCGCCACATCCAAGTTCGAATAACAACTGCTTACCACATCTTATATCCATCAGTAACAGTTCTAGTCACTGAGTGGTACTTGCAAGAGGCAAGGCGCATGTGGGGTGAAGTCCATCCACACTTCTTGTACCCATTTCTTCTGGTTTCTAGCAGTACAAAATTCATGGAACAGCTATTTTGCAAAATGACAAATTCCATCGTTTGTGAATAAGTTTGCACTGTAATCTATTTCATTAAAAGTTTCATTGTGGGATGGAAATCAAAAAGTGAGTCCATATATAAATTAAGACAATACAGATTATCAGCAAGGTTCCCCTTTATTAAAGCTTTGGTCTTGTGAGATGAAACAAAAAAATTAGGTATCAATTTTAAGGATTATTACATCTTTGGAATGATAGCAGTGTACTGTAACAGTTTGACCTTTTTAGTATTCTCTGTTTTGATTGGGTGAGCACTCCATTCCTCTTTTGTAGAGAAGGGACAATGTTCAGAATAATGAAAAGGTCAAAAGTACATGACCAAAATGCAGAAAATACGTTAGATGTTACCATTTCGCTACCTCATTTTCCTGAGAAAGATTGTTAACTAGCCCCCAAATTGACAGAAATGTATTTAATGTTCACGACATGGAAGTGGACAAGAGAATAATGCTTGGTCTTGGATGCTATTCAAAAGGTATCAGTGGCAGAAAGTCATTGGTAAATTCCACAATACATTCTGGTTACCACTTTTCAATATGAAATATTAAAATATTGAAAGGTGAAGACAGTCATTATTTCCAGGCCTCTGGATATCTGACTGAGAAATAGGAGTAGTCTACCTGGTCTGGCTCTGACTCATCTTTCATTTCAACTTAGAAATGTCAGAGAATGTATAATCTTGGTATTAAGTAGTGCCTTGGACTTTCAGGAAGTTCTCATTGGCATTACGAATTATAGATATTATTTTGGACGATAGGCAATTCTGATGTTTTAAGTAGATTATGTTAGATCCCTTTTTTAATTTTTCCGTTTGTCCTACATCTCTTTAACAGTTGATTCTGAAGATCCCTCGATTGCTCATGAGTAAGATGGTTAGTTTTCCTGGCACATCACAAGTGAGTCTCAATGTTTCAGGCACAGATTCTCATAGAAACAGAGCTAAAACAAATAGAGGATTTGATATTCATGATTATTATTTACGTTTTCAGGTCAACTCTCTGAATATCTGAACTATATTGGTGACTGAAATGGTATATCACACATATGCTTATTTGGGTATTCCAATTCAGTTTGGTATTCAGTCATTTTGGTATTTTGGTTTTTTCGTTTCAGCTGTTGTGTATGAGCATTCATGCTAATAGTGCTGAAATGAAATGACTGAAAAGACTGAACCAAAAATCAGAATAACTAAGCCAAAGTACCCAAAACAGATAACTGATGAAGTGGAAATGAAAAGCAGTTCACATCCACTTTTTAGACCGAAACTGAAGAGAACAAATTTGGTGACTATTGTATTCACCACAAATATTTGTTTTTGCTCTGCTCAAACAAACTGAAACCTCTGGATATCCAGTTCAACAGCATGTGAGAATATTCCTTTAAACTTAACAATTGTTAATAAAACTCCTTCCAAGACTGCTTCTTTTATCTGGAATAGGCTTCAAGCACACACACACACACACACACACACACCAGCATGGTATTTCCATCAGCTGGATGCTGAGGTAACACTACCCCTGCAATACCTCGTCCCACCCAGACTCTGTCATCCACACCTCATTCAATGTTATCCCTGTCTGCTCCAAAACCCTTGCAACCCTGCCCTTGCAACTCTCACCCATAGCTCTTCCTTCATGTCTAAAGATAGAAGCTACTGCCTACGATGATGAGAGTTCACTCTCTACATATACCTGCTGGGCAATTTCCCAGGAAATTGCTTTCATCCTCGTTCCACACACAGTGGAGAGAGTTTGAGCCCATATAAGAGAATGAAACAACAAGCTTGTGGCCTTATGTGGCCCTCACTTGTGGCCCTATGAAACTTCATGGGCTGCATGGTCCGTATCTCACCTCTAGAAGTCCCCTTCGCCGCCAAAATGGCGGCGATGGGGTGATTGTTGCGTCCCCCCTCCCCCTGTGAGGGGAGACACAGAAGATGGCCGGTGAACGGGGCTCGTTAGAGAGCCCTTTCGCTCGTTTCTTCTGGGTTGCCAGGGCAACCGTCCCGAGAGCGAGGTGGAGCATGCGCACCTCGTGGGACCTGGAGGCCACGCCCCCTTTAGGAGGGGCATCTCCTCTGCTAGCCGCGTGGCGCGGCATTCCCGAAGTGGAGGGCAGTGAAGCAGCAGCAAGTGCAATTGCTGCTGCTCCCCCCCAGAACGGGAAACGAAGAGCGGGAAACTAGAGCGCGGCCATGGGGCGCTCCAACAAAAATCCAAAGGGGGGAAACAAGAAGAAGAAGGCCCCCCAGCCACGACAGGAAGGGGACCGAGATAGAGTCCCAGCCTCTCCCGAGCCCGCAGGCGAAACGGGTGAGAGTATTCCAACCCGGGCCGCCCTGATGGAGCGGCTCCGGGAATGCGAGGCCCTATTAAGGGCCCGCCCAAGTAACCAGGTGGAACCCCCCTGGAGCGAGCCGGGGGCTGGGCCGGGAGACACGACAAACCCCGGGGAGGGCACGAGTGGCCTCAATCCTCAAGGGGGGATGGGGGGGGATCCCCCTCCCCCCTGAGGTGCGAGATGGAATTGAGGATGCCCCACCTTGCCCAGTCAGTGAGGGAAGGAGCTGGGCAATAGAGGAAGCCCCCATGGGGGAGCCTAGAAGGGGCATTAACCCCCAACGGGGATGGGAGGGACCTCCTGCCCCCTCCCTTGGGGGGAGAGAGAGAAGGGTGGTGGGCCCACCAGCCCGATATAGGGACAGCCAATACGAAAGCTGCCCCTATCAGACCCACACACAAACTGGGTTAGAGAGTGGGCATGAGGCTGAGCTAGGAATCCGCCAGGAGTATAGCCAGGGCCATATTGCCCAAGAGGGAGTGATGGGGGACTGCCCTATTGCTCGGGACCCCTCTGGAAGTACGAGCTTGAGAAGGCAGAGGGAATATCCCAGCGGAATAAGGGGAGACAATGACCCGCACGGTGGTACTCAGGGGGTCACCGACAGGGACGGGGTGCCTGGTCTAGCCCAATACCGGGAGCAGTTGGGGCGGAGTGGTTACCTGGGCCTAGGGCCCTCGAGGGGGGGGCCTGCTCCCATTCTATTTTCCAGGCTCCCAAATGAGGATAGCTCGCCCCCAGTGGCCAGACGGCGAATCCAACCAGACGAAGGCACGGACGAACGGGGAGACGCGGCGATTTGGAGAAGGCTATGCGCCATCGAGGAGGAGTTACGCGCAGGGAGAACAGCTGAGGCCGCGAGACCCAGGGATAACCGGGCCCGACTGGCTCCAATCGCACCGACGCGAGGTGAACAATGCACAGGGGAGGGTAGTGGAGCGGTTAGGGTTAGGCGCTCCGGCATCGAAGTACAGGGGCTCACACAAGGGGGTGAGAATAGACCAGGACAGGGTGTAGACTCCCCTCAACTGATGTCTTTGAATGGGGCTTGGGTGTGGGTGGCTCCGGCGCCTCCCCCATCAGCCGGTTCGACGGGTCACCCACGATTGTGGTCTGACCCGATCGACACACCTCAGAGACCGGCTGGCCCTGGGGGTACCCAACTGTTTGGAGGCACAGGACAAGACGAAACACCCCACGGGACAGGAACCCCAACATTCACCAGGGCATCCGGGGAGCAATCCACGACACCTGGGTCGATAGCACAAGGGCAAATAGGAACCCTCCCCCCCCCACCCCCCGGGGGGGCCATCCCCAGCGTGGCTGCACCATTTGGGGCACATCTATTGCCCGCTGTCAAAGAAAAATTTTTAAAGGGGGAATACGTTGATATTTATGCCCTATTATTCAGTGATCCAATTGTGGATCACTCCGAGCCCGAGGAAGGAAAGGAGAAAGAAAAATTCAAACGCCCAAAAGCAGATCGTAATTGGGCTAATTGGACCTCAGCTTTCGCAGTATATATGGGGGTGATCCTACAGGCGGACCCCAGCAGAGCGCTAGAGCTCCATAAGTACGCTGACATAGTTCGGCGCGCCTATGGAACGGGACCGGTGGGCGCGTGGCTGCGGTACGACGAGGCGTTTCGCCATAGAGCCGCCACTACGCCCGGGCTTCGGTGGGATATCCATGCACCCGACCTTTGGTTGGAGTGCATGGTTGATGTCACGAAGGCACCCAGAGCGGACAGTGGGCACCCCCTGGTTCGGGGTGGAGTAGCGTGGGGTTACGATTCCTTTCGGCCAGAAAGTCGCACAGGGGGTCAAGGCACATCTGGCACCTGTTGGGACTATAACAAAAGGGGCCGGTGCAATCGCCAATCGTGCAGGTTCCGGCATGCATGTTCAGGATGCGGGGGTGGCCATCCAGCGAGTAATTGCTTTCGGACCGGGCAAAAAGGGGGAAAGAAAGGGTATGGCACGGGCGGAGGTACCGGAAAAGGGGGGGCTAGCTCTCCTGCTGGACCACGCAATACAAAAGGGCCCGACCCCAATTAAAATTGACGCACTGGAAAGGGCATTACAACGACATCCAAACAGGGCGGAAGTTAATTTTATGGTTAAAGGTTTTAAAAACGGTTTTATAATACCAGCGTTTAATGTTGGTCAGCTACCCGAAGCAAGAAATCTTAAGTCAACAGTAGGGATGGAGGACATGGTAAAGGCCAAGATCGAGAAGGAATGCCAGGAGGGGAGGGTAATGGGACCTTTTGAACGCCCACCTATGTGGAACTTCGTAATGTCCCCATTAGGTATCGTACCAAAGAAAGCAGAAGGCGAATTTCGCCTGATTCATCACCTATCCTACCCACGGGGTAGTTCGGTCAATGACGCCATACCCAAGGAGCTCTCAACCATCAAATATACGTCTTTTGACGAGGCAGTAGTTAAAGTCCGAGCTGCTGGTAAGGGTGCACTCTTGGCAAAGTGCGATGTGAAATCAGCATTTCGCCTTTTGCCAGTGCACCCTAAGAGCTTCCATCTCCTTGGTTTTCAATTCCAAGGAGGGTATTACTATGACCGAGCTATGCCAATGGGTTGCTCAATCTCCTGCTCGATATTCGAACGATTCAGTACCTTGGTAGAATGGGTTCTTGTTCAAAGGCTGTCAGGGGGCGCAGTATCAAAATATCTCGATGATTTCCTTATAATTGGCACACCAGGGACGAAAGAATGTAGCGCCGCCCTGCACTTATTCCAAAGGCTCGCAGCTGAGTTAGGCCTGCCATTGGCCCCAGAAAAAACCGAGGGCCCAACGACCAAGCTCACCTACCTGGGTATTGAATTGGATACTGAAGCCATGACCTCCAGACTACCAACAGAGAAATTAGTGGGTATAAGGAGTAAAATTGACGAATGCCTTGCAACCCATAAAATCACCGTAAGGACCCTTCAGTCCTTGATTGGGAGTTTAAATTTCGCTTGCCGAGTAGTGGCACCAGGAAGAGCATTTTTATCCCGGCTATACGAAAAGCTAAGGGGGGAAATGCCCCCCCACTTTCGAGTAAGGGTCACTAGCGAAATGCGGCATGATTTGGGTGTGTGGAAGGCATTCCTCAAGAAATTCAATGGCATTAGCTTTTGGAGAGATTTACTGCTTCTGCAAGCTGACTTACAGGTTCAATCGGACGCATCAGGCAAATTTGGTTTTGGTGTATACTTCAGAGAGCACTGGTGCAACGCACCATGGCCCGACGAGTGGCACCACACGGGGGTTACCAGGGATTTAACCTTTTTGGAGTTATTCCCCATAGTAGTGGCGGTCCTCTTATGGTCTCGGCAATTCACCAACAGGACAGTTGTCTTTTGGTGTGATAACTCTGCTGTAGTCCATGTTATTAACTCACTCTCCTCTCGTTCATCCAGAGTCATGCAGTTGGTCCGGGCACTAGTGCTGGCGTGTTTGAAAGATAACATCCTTTTCATTGCACGACATGTGCCTGGAATCGATAACGGGATAGCAGATGCCCTTTCTCGATTCCAGATGGACCGCTTCCGGGAATTGGCCCCAGAGGCTCGTGCGGAACCGGATCTGCTGCCCGAAGGAATCTGGAGCCTTGGGAGGTAGAAGTGCAGTCCACCGTACAAGGGGCATTGGCCCCTCGAACTCAGGCTGCGTATGGTAGGGCTTTCAGGGAATTTCAACAATTCAGGGTAGGTAAGGGTTGGTTGACCGGGTTCCCCATAGAGGAAGCTGAAGTTCTTCAATTTGTATTGGCCCTACACAAACGAGGCTTAGCCGTGGGGACCATAGCCGGGAAGATCGCTGCCATTAACTTTGCCAGCAGACTGAATGGATTTCAGTCTCCTGACAATGGATTCTATATAAAACATATGCTGGAGGCTTGGAAGCGGGATCAATCTGCGGCCCGTAAATTACGATCTCCCATAACATCCCCAATTCTTACCCGATTGGTTGCAGTCCTCAAGGATGTTTGTTACAACGCTTATGAGGTGCAACTCTTTCAAACAATATACGCCATCATGTTCTTTGGGGGTTTTAGGGTAAGTGAAGTGGTTACTAATTCCAATAAAGATTTGTCCCGGAACGCCTTCTACTTGGATGACCTGGAGGCAGTACAACCAAGAGTAATACTCCGACTCCGTCGGTCAAAGACTGACCAAAGGGGACGTGGCCAGAGAGTCGATCTATATAAAGGGGGACCAGATAGCATATGCCCGGTAACTCAAATGACAAAATACATGGAAGTTAGACCAAAAACCCCCGGCCCATTATTTGTTCATTTAACGGGTATACCAGCTACAGCATATCAAGTTATAACGATCTTACGAGCTGCCATAAAAAAGATTGGCCTCCCGGCTATGGATTTCGGATCCCATTCCTTTAGGATTGGGGCAGCAACAATGGCAGCAGCAGCGGGATTGCCTGAAGTTGCAATCCAACGTGTGGGAAGGTGGAGATCACACACGTACAAGAAATACATTCGACCCTACCACAGCTAACAACTCCCTGTTTATTTTACCAGGACCCAGGGCCTGCGGGTTTACACGAGAGGAGGTGTGGATCATCGGCCACAGCCTCGTACGATGGGCCGAAGCAGCTGCCAAAACATCTACATGGGGATCTCAGTTAGGCTTAGGCACCAAAGCGCAGGTCAGATGGATGGGCAAGAGCGGGATGAGATGGAGGCAGCTTCTCCCATTGTTGAGTAGCCTACGCCATCTCCCCCCACCGACAATGATAGTATTACACTTAGGGGAGAATGATCTACCCGATAGGAAGGGTGTTAGTTTAATAGTTAATATAAAGCAAGATTTACTAATAATTAAACAATGGTTTCAAGGGGTTAAAATTGTGTGGACAGATTGGGTGCCCAGGATAAAATGGATTAGAGCCCGAAACCCTGGAAGGGTTGACAAAACGAGAAAGAATGTTAACCGAGAGGTAGGAAAATGGCTGAGGGATTTAGGGGGGACGAACATCAGGCACGTGGGGATCGTGCACAGAAGGCCTGAATTATACAGGGAAGATGGAGTTCACTTATCTAACTTAGGGAATGAAATATACTTGGCAGCCTTGGCAGGCCAGCTGGAGAGCTTAATGTTCGGCTAGGAGGTGGGGAGTCGGGATGGTTCTTGACCACCCCTTAGTGGCAGGGGTCCAATATGCCAACAAGTTTAATAAATAGGTTAATAAATAGTTAAGAGTCATCTCAGTAAGAGATGGGGAGATGATACACTGGGTAATGCAGGGCACTGCATGCTTGGTGATCAAGCTCCCTGGAAGTGGTGTCTTAACCGGGGCCAGCAGGGACATGCGCTGTCTTCAGACCCGGTGGACACGTTACTTCTTACTCAAACCCACAGTGGGTTGTCCCCCCCCTTCGGCCTTGCCCTGTCGAAGGAGGGGAGGAAAATGCTGAACGGATACTGTCAACGGGAGGCACATCCGGGCAGTACCTGAGTTAATAAGTTCTAATAGTTAAATGGCATATTTGTCCCAAAATTGCAGATAGCAATTTTTTCCCCACCTGCCTAACGTGGCATATTTTGAATAAAGAGTGCGGCCAGTTTTACACCAACTCATGTCTCTGTGTCTCATTGGGGTGCGCCGACAAGGGATTTCAGACTAGTATTCACCAGGCCCCCATGTCTTTTTTGTTTTCATTTTTGTTTTCATTATTAAAAAATGTCCTTTTCATTATCGTTATTAATGACAATGTTGTTTTCATTATTGTTGTCATTACTGGTATCAGTATCATTTCAAATGAAGATTTTATTATTGGTATCTGTATCGTTATCAGTATCGTTATCGGTATTGATTCCCATGCAGAAATATTGATACAATATGCCTATCCTATAATCCTAATATATACAATAAAACAGAGTACCCTTAATACCTATATAATATCTATATCTCTCTTTATATGTACACAACTAGTATCTATCTAAATCTAAGGGAGACAGGAGAAGGGAAAAGAAAACTATTTTCTAATCAATTATCTATATAATTATTCTAATCTACTCTATATGTCTATAATATATATCTATATCTAATCTATACTACCTATCTATATATAACGTACAGGGGGAGAAGGGAAGGGAAAGGGAGAAGGTAAAATTTAGGGTATGAGGAAGGAAAGGTATTAATACAATGAGGGCTAGGGATGATTTTTTTGTGTGCAAGCACCACAGTTCTGTAAATGCAACCTGACAAGCAGATCTCTCACAGAATGGAGAGAAAAAGTCTGTCCCTCCCATTATAAAGGGTGGAGTGCCCTCCCTCACAGCCCCCCCTCCCATTGGTTGTGGGAGGCAGCAGGCATTGAGCAATCACAGAGTGCCATGAGACTGCTAGGGCCTGCTTGCATTGCTCATTGGTCAGCAATACATCCATCAGATTCTGCTGATCTGCTTGTTCCGCCCAACACAGGCACCGTTGAAGCGTTCAACCCTGTTTAGGGCTCCGAGATGTCTGCTCCCTCCTCCCCTCTCCACATTTTCCCTCCAAAATCCAACTGCCACAGCACTAATAATAATGACAATGATAACAACATAGTCATTTTCATTATTGTCATTCTCGGTTGTCATTTTCATTATTGCAATAACAAAAACAAAAATGACAATTTTTGTTATCTTTATTGTAATAACAAAAATGACACGCACGCCCCTGTATAACAGTGGAGTACCACTCCACATCTATTATGCCCACTGTATACTAAGCAGCTGGTGAGACCTGTCACTGTTGCTTTCTAGTACAGCTAGAGAGTGTAGTCTGAAAGAAGTGACTTGTCAAACCCAACTTGGAGAGACCAGATTTCAAACTCAGGACTCCCAGTTCTAAGACTGTGATCCGGTACCAGAATGCGTGCATGGAGCGTGCAGAGAGACATCACACCACAATAGCGTCTCACCCCTTGTTCTACCTGGTTCACACCCAGGTGTAAGATTTTATACAAAGAGCTAACAACATTCTACAGAGAAAGATATGACAAAGGATTCATAGAAGGATTTATGCCTCTGTCTTCCCACCTCAACAGCTTAGCAGTCCCTGGGCTAGAAGATCTCAACACAGCCACTGCACAGTCTGTGAGAGAATCTCTCTCACACACAAACACTTTTTTAGAATGATGCACAGGCAGCCCATCCTTGTAGCTGCTTCAGGGGTGCACCCCCATATCTGCCTGCTCCCATTTCCACCTGAGTCCAGCTTATATGGACCCGGTGAGTTCCCCTGGCCATGGTATTCTCTTGTGGTGCCCTCCTGCCATACACCATAGAGTTTTGTGAGGATCATTGGATGCTCTAGGCTGGTTCCCACAACTCTATGTTGTTGCCGGGGCAAAGGCCTGCCGGGAGTCTAAATGCAGTGTCGGTCCACCGAGCGAATGGACAGCAGCTGAGTTCCTGGCCACTACCCTGGGTTTGACTGGCCCACTCTGCTGACAGCACTCCAGAATGTTCCAAAGCACCACAAGTGGAACTGCTCCACTCCAACATCTGGTGGGCCTCCTTCAGATGAACCAGCCAGTCCAGGTGCAAAGTGGGATTGTGCTGCCACCCACAAAAGCTGCAGTCCATCTGTTTACATTCTCAGAGACAGCTGTCAAGCAGGCAACTCACTAATGGGCATTTTAGGCCAAGCTTGCACCCAGGTGCATTGATCATGGCATATGTCCATTTTATTTGGCCATCTATTGCAATGAACATGCTCGTCTACACTGGGTTCACTCCTGCCGCATGCGGGGAAGTGAGAGTCTAGGATTAGGCTGCCTCTCTCCACACTAGACTCTTTCAGTACATGTAAATTGATTAGCAGTATCCACTTTCATTAACTTTATGGTCGACTTACAAGTGAAAAGCGTTATTGCATCTTCAAAATTCATTGTTTTAAAAAGCACACAATGATCGTTCATATTATAGTGAATCTGTGTTCCTAGAGACACTCTGTGTTTCAACTGGAACTACCCTTTACAGTCACCTTAAATGTAAAAATAATTACTGGATTCAGAAGTTTAATTAAAAAAAACATGAGGAAAGCTAGAGAACTAAGAAATGTTAATCATAAGGGAAGTTTCCATACTTCTACTAAGACCTTAGAAGAGCAAGTTGGAGACAAAGGTAACATTTATTTAAGCATGGATTCAATGATATAATTAGTGTTGTGTTGAAGAGAAAATGTGTAGAAAACACTAAATGCAAAAAGGGGCAAATGAGGGAACAGTTAAAGCGATTTGTTCAAATAGAATTAAAAGGTTTAGAATAGATTAAATGATTAAGACTTCAATCTGTTCAAAACACTGTTGCTAAAGTCATCATCTTATCCTGTTGATTTGATTTTCACACTTCTGTAATCCTTCCAGTGGCTCCCCTTCCAACACGGTCTCAAATTTAAGCTTCTCCTCACTAACTTCAAGGGTTGAAACGACTCTGCTTTTTCTCTGCTTATCTGCTCTTGTGGAGTGAAGACACCCATCTCCTCAGTTCACAATGCTTCACAAAACCACAAGTCAAAATTTGCCAAACTTTACATTTCAGGAAAATCATTCTGTCAGCTCTGGTGCTTGCATACAAGGATAGAGTGGAAAGATGTGTGTGCCAGACCATGTCTGTTTCAAGTATTTGCAGAGATACATTTATTAAAGGGCATTTTCCTTCAAATAGGGAAAAATCCTAAAGTAATATAAAACGAACAAATATTATGTAAGCCAATTAAAGTGGTTTCTATTACATAAAAATAGAATTTTGTCAGCCACTCCAAAGACAAAGAGTTTTAATGACCCACAATTCACTATTTTCAAGATAACTCAGTTGCCTGCACTCCCACCAAGAGAAGTTTAATCCATATTAAGTTAGAATGCTGATTGACACTGCAAATCATACAGTGGCTAAATCTAAGCTCTCAGTTTAAAATTACCCATATCCATGTCTTCTTATAGGGTATGGCGCCAAGGCTGTGTCCTTGCACCTATCTTGTTCAATCTATTTATGGCCAGCCTTATCCTGTTTCTGGAATCTAACTGTAGCCATTTACCATGAATAAAAGATCGGGCGGTTCCGGCACTAATGTACAGGGATGACCTAGTGCTGTTCTCTCAGACCGAGTCGGGTTTGAGGGACCAGTTGGCATCCTTATTGAAGTATTGTGTTAATAATACTCTTGAAATCAATCCTGGGAAATCCCAGGTTATGGTAGTGGGCAAAGCAGCCCGTCACAAGTTTAGCTGGAAGATTGGGAACAACGATTTTGCTCAGACCTCTTCTTATGTATATCTGGGGGTTACTCTTTGTAGCAATATTTTGTGGTCCAGGCATCTGTGCCAAACGGCACTGAAAGCTAGTGCCATGGCGAAGGGAGTCCTACGTTTGCTCGCCAGGATTGAGCCAATTAAGATCTCATCAGTTTTGAAGGTGTTTTAGAGTAAGGTATAAACTGTGCTTTTATATGGGCTGAATACAATATCTGACGATAATCTTAAGCCTCTTGAAATTGTACAGAACAAATTTCTGAGCGGGCTGTTAAGGCTCCCCCAGGGGACTCCCGGGGCTGTTGTAAGGGCAGAAACGGGGATCCTCTCTATAACCAGCTTGGCTAGGCAATCTCTGCTCAATTATTAGGCAAAGATTAGTAAGAGCGAGGCTTCTACCTTGGTGAGACTCTGCTTGCTTGAGGAGTTCAGCTATGATGGCGCTCCGCATTACCCATGGCTGGCTGCTGTGAGGAGATCCTTGCGAGACTTGGGATTCTCTATAGATTATTTTGTGGGAAGGAGCGAGCAGCAGGTTAAAAGCATGCTTGCCCTTAGAAGCAGAGATGTTGTAATCCAGACTGACCTGGCTTCTCTCTCCTCTTGGAAGGCTGCCTCCCAATATGCTGTCCTTAAACGTTCCCAGAGTTTCGAACCATATTTGGATATTTTGAAATGCCCTACCTTACGTTGGTACTTCACGCAGGCTCGACTGCAGCTATTGCAGTCAGCTGCCTGACTGGTCGATATGCTAATCTTCCCCGGTCCAGTAGGATATGCTCCTGCAGTGAGCTTTGTACAGAAAACCCAACCCATATGCTTTTGGTTTATCCGTGATAAAATTTATTACGTTCAACTTGGGTATTACCACTTTGGGAGGGTTGGGAAGCTCTGTCCCAAGAGCAAAAGTTGGACTACCTACTAAATTCTGTAAATGCTGAAATAGTTAAGGCAGTTGCATTGTTTATAATGCTAATTTCCGAAGTGCGCTCCGAGCTGACCTCCGTTGTGGAGGAAAGCTAGCCTTTGAGATTTGATCAATCACCTTGCATTGCTATTGATCCCAAGATTATGTTGATCATGCCTGTTAGACTGCTTATGCTAGTAGCTCATGGGGTAGTACCTGGATTGATTATTTTCTCAAGATAATCTGGGTAAATGTAGTGGGCTTTAGGTATTTTCTCTTGGGCAGCCAATTGCCTTTATGGGATTTTAACTGCATGTATACGTGGGGTTTTTTAAAATGAGATCTTATTATTTTATTTGTGTGTGTATATGTATATATATGGATATATATTTGTGTGTGTGTGTGTGTGTGTGTGCGTGTGTGTATGTATTTGTATATGTATATGTATTTGTATATGTATTTGTGCTTTTTCTATTGTTGCTTATTGTTAATGTTTAGGCCATGGTGGAAGCCAGAGCCAAATAAACATTCATTCATCCATATAGGGTATGGGCCTTTGAATCAGGGGTATATTTTCAGTGATGTTCTGGGTGGAAACAAAGTGTTCTCAGTGAAAGGGGCAGAGAGGTGACCAAGACTGGCCAAAATGCTAGTGTGGGCTTATCTCTATCCCATGAGATATAGAAGGATGCAGAAGCTGTTGAGTTCATGGAGATGGAGTAAAACCATGCAGCCCCTGCCAAGCCCAGCTAAACCCTTTGTTCCATGAGATAGCATGTGATGCAACTTGAAGCAAAGAACCTGCCACTGCTGGGAATCTAGGGCGTGGCTATAATAAATGAAGCTGATCCAGGATCGTGGAGGTGGTGGTGGTTGTGGGGGACATGCATATAGAGTGTGCACCTACTCCCACAGGCAGCTGGTGCAGTGTCCTCACTGCCCCCCCCCCCACCTCTGGGTGTCCCGAGGGTGGGCATGCTGAGGTGTAAGCAGGCAGAAATGAAGCCCAAAGGACAGTTGAGAAGATGGGTGGACTCATCCCTCCCCCTCCTGCAGAACACTTGTGCGCTGCCAGACTCTGCTTAATCCTCCCAGCACGTCTCACCACACAGCTCAAATAAGTGTTGCCTCAAGTTCCCTCTGTCCTCAGCCTCCCTGCTCTTCCCCATGACAGCAACCTCGCATCACAGCAAGGGGGTGGGATTCAATTTTCTGTATCAGGGTCCACTTCATCCTAACTGTGCCACTGCTGGGAACATGTGTGTGTGTGGGAGGGAGGTATTCTGTATGCGAGCTGCCCACCCCCTTCTCAGAATCCAGTGTCATACCAGAGGTGCTCTTGGGGAACAAACCAAATTCAGGGGGATGGTGAAATGATTGTTCATCTCAGAGTTTGCCCACTTTATTTATTTATGAAAATGTATATGCCATCCCCTCCTGTTATAAGCATCTCAGGGTGGCTAACAACATTTAAAAATACATAACAAAATAAAATACATTTTAAAAAACTAATAATCCCAATGTTAAAATAACCCAATACCAACCCCACCCCTCCAGCCAACCCACCCATCCCATCTCCCTCGGTAAAGGCCCAGTGGAACAGCCAGGTCTTACACTGTCTACGGAAAGAGGGGTGGTCAGTGGCCAGGCAGACCTCCAACGGGAGGGAGTTCCACAGCTGCGGTGCAGCCACAGAAAACTCCCTCCTCGTGGTTGACACCCGGGAAACCCAAGGGACCTCAAGGAGGGTACCCCCAGCCGACCGCAGAGGTCAATCCAGGATCCGGAGGACAAGGTGGTCCTGAAGGTAGATGGGGATCAGACTGTTTAGGGATTTAAAAGGTCAACACCAACAACTTGAATTGGGTCTGGAAGACTATCTGCAGCCAGTGCAGGGAGAGGAGCACTGGAATAACGTGCTTGCATCGGCCCGTTCCCTTTAGGAGATGGGACATCGCATTCTGCACCATCTGCAGTCTCCAGACCAGCACCGAGGGTAGCCCTATGTAGAATGTGTTACAATAGTCTAATCTCGAGGTAATAAAAGCATTGATGATTGTGGCCAGATTTGAACCTGAGACATACGGCCTAAGCCAACATACCAGATGTAACTGGCAGAATGCATACTTCACCACAGCTGCCACCTGGATATCCGTGAAGTTGTGGATCAAGGAGCACCCCCAGACTATGGACCTGAGATACCAGGGGAGGGAGGACCCCATCAATGATGAGGGCCATCACTCCCCAGGCTTTCCCCACAACCATCACCGCCATCTTCTCAGGATTTAACTTCAAGTGGTTCAATCCCCCACAGCTGACAGACACTGGGTAAGTACCGAGACTGCCGGACCTGGGTCTGATGAAAACAAGAGATATAGCTCCTGCTTAGAAATCTGAGTTGGTCTGCCCACAAAAGGAACAGCCACCTCAGCTTCTCATGTTCTCTTTAAAGAGGGTGAACTCACCTATAACTCTGCTAACTCTGATGTCCGTGGGGCCCCAGAAGCTGTATAATCAGCTCCGGATGATCCCTGTATCCCTGTTGTGTGTAAGTGAGACACTCCAAGTTACAGCCCCATTTTCAACTCAGATCTGATAAATACATCAGCTCAGCTGTAAACATCAGATCAGAGTTTAAAGCAGAACTGGAAATTGGAGGGCCTCACTCACATGCAACAGTGATCTGGGGATCATCCAGGGCTCTTTATGCAGCTTCTGGGGCCCCACGGACATCAGAGTTTAGCAGAATTACGTGTGAGTTCATTCAGAGTAACCCCAGAATCTGTGCTGTTCTGGAAAGAAAGGAGAGGGAAAGGTGGGAGTCCCAGCGTGAAATCAGGAAATGGTTATGGAAGTGTGTGAAAATTAGGGATGTGCGAACGTGGTTCGGAAGTTCGGAGTTCGGCCCGAACTCGGCCTGTTCGGACGACCGAACCTGAACCCGAATTCGAACACGAACTGACCGAACTGAACTCAGTTCCAAACATTGAAATGATCGAACAGTTCGGTCAGTTCAGATCACATGCAGGTGAGTTCGGGTGGCAAAAAAAGGGTCGCTGGAAGGTCAAACGTGACAGGGAGGGGTAGTCAGTTAAGGAGCAGACTTCCAGGCACCAGGGGTGGAGACGATTGCAAGAAACAAAACTATCTGCCTCCCCTCTTCCCAACACCTTCTGAGCTAGTAACTGTTCCTGAACAGCAGGCGTTTCAGAAGGCTCCCTCTTCCAGCATTTCCCAGCTCCCCAATCCATTGCAATCCTCCTCCCATTTCACCCATCCAACCCATTTACCTCCATATTATCATTTATTTAGATTATATTAGATAGATTTAGGTATTATTTTTTGTTTTTACCCCTCCCTGTGTTCCCTGTGTTCAATCTTCCTTCCTCCCTCCCCCCTCCATTGAATCCTTTCCCTCTCCCATATATTCCATCCCAGATTCCCTTCCCTTCCCCTGTTTTTTCATTTAGAGTAGGATTATTAGATTTATTTAAGTTTCATTTCAGTTTTGTACCCCTTGTGTTGTTTGTGATTCCCCCCATCCGATCAATCGATCGATAGATAGGTTAGAGATAGTAGACAGTTGTAGGAGTTAGCTTAGTGACAGATAGCGTTAGTGATTTAGTTTTAGGGTTTGTAGGAGTAGGCCTATGTACTTATTAGATAATCCATTTAGTTCATAGCATTTAGAATAGTTAATAGCAGTTAGATTTAGTGTAGCTAGATATATATATATTAGATAAAAAATTAAATAAATAAAAAAACCCCATATAAAAACAAAAAAATAAAATAAAATTAAAAAAAGCATATAAAACCAAATAAAAAACAACAAACCATATAACGCCCCCCCCAAAAAAACCATATAAAAACATTTCCCGAATGGCCAAACCCGAACCAAACGGCTGAACCGAATGGCCGAACCTGAACCCAGCAAACAAACCGAACGGCCGAACTGAACGCAGCCAAACCGAACGGCTGAACCCAAACTGCAATCTGTTCGCCCATCCCTAGTGAAAATATTTAGTTTTACTGTTAATATTTATCAGTGTCAATACTGTGCAAAGCTTTATGGAAGCAAAATGTGCGTGAGGATATATATAGATATAATTACATTTATTAGACCAACATTTATACAGATAAATGTTCTCCCATTTACTTTACAATGCATAAGTGGCTCTCTCCAATTTTGGTCAATCTTACAGCACTCTAAGGATCTTAAATTCTTCTTTTCAAGAGGAAAATGTAAGAAAAGTTCAAGAGGGATAGGGCATATTACAGGTTTTGGGGAAATAATTGCTAAGTTTAATATGTTTAAGGGTTTCTAAGGAATAGATTTTGTTACTAATCATCTGGTTGACAACCATGCCTTAGAACAGAAAATATTGACTAAAAGATATGAACTGCCAAGAAGGAAAAAGACTGGGCATTTTGCCATTTATAAAGGATAGGTTTATCACCAGGAGGTTTGGGAAAACTGTGGTGCCTTTCTGATATTGAAATGAACTTGGGTTTACCCTGCTTGATTGCTTATGTAATTTCAGCAACACGGCAGGCGGTTTACCAGTCAGTCGGCATCGTGCGCTACTTCCTCATTTTTTATTTTATTTTATTTTAAAAAATGTAACTCCACAGCATGGTAAGTAGATGAATCCATAGTGGTACATTGGTTGATCCAGTTCCAAAAATAATTAGTGAGTAAGTGTTAGGGGCGGGAAACCGGTAAAATCCGGTATCCGATAATGCTGGTACCGGGCGTACCGGCATTATCGGATTCGACCCGGTAATCCGGACTGGGTACCGGATTCCAGGGTACCGGATTTTTTTTACATTGCAGCCATTTAAAAATGGCTGCAATGTAAAAAAAATTTAAAGCCCCAGCAAAGAAGTTTTTTTTAAAAAAAACCTCCCCGAGTCCAGGCTGCGCGGGTGGAAGGGGGGACACCCCCCACCCACCCTGCCCAGCCTGGATTTTTGTTTTAAAAAAGAGTAGACCCAGAGGCGAGCCCACCCCCCCAGCACCAGTGGCCGCGGCGTCCCCGCAGCCGCCGGTAAGTATGACCC
>QEPC01000545.1:243716-271102 GCA_003113815.1 Sphenodon punctatus
TTTCAGAGGGTCGCCTTGGGGCCACCCTTTCCCCCCGGTGTCCAGGCCTCGATTCCTCCCTCTTTGTTTCCCTCTCCCCAGTTCCGTCCCCTGGAACCTGGTAATTCTGGCCTTCCTTGTCCCTCCTTGGTTTCCCCCACGGCTCCGTACCTCGGAGCCTGACAGACAAGCGCCTCCCCACCCATCATCCGTGTTCTGGTGCCCTATGCAGCCCTGAAAGGTGTATGATAGGTGGACAATGGATAAGGAGGTGCTTGTCTAAAAAGTTCCTAAGTGGAGTGCTCCTCAAACACAGATAGGGTGGATTACGTGAGCCATATGTCTGGCCACTCCTGATCTAGAGAACATGAAAACCTTTCCAAACTGTGGCTTGACTGTATACCAAAATGAGCAATATTCCTTCAAAGTGATCAGGACAAAAACTTGAAAGAAAAACGTAGTCTATGTATCACTCCCTTTGGAGGAAAACACTCTCAGTGTAATCAGATCATTCTCACAAATGCAATCCTGATCTGTCAACACCTCAGCAACTTAACTTAGTGAAGTGACAAAGAGTACAGCCACACAATGCATTTACTGTGCCTTGGGTAGGCTTACCTCACTCCGGGAAGCCTTACCACGTGATGCAGTACATTGTGTACCTGGAGGCCTCCAGATATTCCAGCCACCAGATGTTCCCACCACCATGTGGTGGGGCAGGCAGCTGGCTGGTATGTACTGCATTCTCAGAAAAAGACCAGGGATGCAGCATGTAGCAGCCTTAGCCTCACCCAAAGTGGGGTGAAGTTACCCAAGGTGTGGTAGTGCGCCAGCACTCATGTCCCCATCTGCCCCAGTATTCTGTGAGGTCTGCTGCAAGGCTTTGAGCAGCAGGTGCAAGCTCCAGTGCAAGCTCGCATGGCCACATCATAGTTGGGGGCTGGATAGTGGCCGGGCTGGGGGACAGGGTGGGGTAGGGCTGGGCACCCACTCGTGTGACCAGTGCCTCGGCCAATAATGAAGCATGGTGTGACAATCAACAGCTATAAGGGTTGACCATGGTGAGGGAGAGACTATCTGTCCTATCCCTCAAAGTGCTGGCCCCAAAGTGTGGTGTCAATGGGTGTTTTTAGACACATTTTTTCCTGGATGTTTGCTGTTACATCCTGAACTTCCTGTGTGTCTAAATTACTCACCCAGATCATAAACAACCAGATCATAGAACTTCTCCCAGAACTTTTGTGTGTAAAAGGTTCTCCTGATAAACTGCTTTGCTCCAGGCAACTGTGGTGACTTGCTTTCCATGACAGCCTGTCACGTTTACAGCTGCAGCTACTTTAGGCTGCCTCAGGGTAGTGTTTCTGTGAAGAATGCATCCGGGAACTGCCTCAGGGCAGTGTGTGTGTGAAAAATGCATCCAGAACATACTTGTGGACTTGTAAACGCAGAAGATTGAAACATCTGGAACTTTAACATGTGTGTAAAAATGCCCAGTGACTGCTTGCCATGGAGCGTGCAGGGATGGAGCCCACTGCAGCTCATATGGAGGCACCCAAGAGCATTAGAAACAATGTTGTTTCCCATTCCATTCATTCCTGAAATAGTAATTACATCCTGATGAGAGCAACATTTCCTCACAGACACACACTTTGGAGACCCATCCAGGAAGAGCTCCAAGAAAATGAAAAAGATAGATAACAATTCATCTTTGTTCAAATACAGTCTGCCAGAAACATTACAAATGGAGAAAAGAAAGTGAAAAAAAATTGAGTACACTGGTGAAGGGGGGGGAAAAATATACATTACAAATAACATGTCTGCTTTTAAAATGTCATTTGCCAAGAGTTCCTACCCCATGGTATTCATTAAATCACCATGTTTTCAATACCCAGAGATCAACTGAATCTATTGAACAAGAGTGTGTGAATCATGGTTGGTGTTTTGATATCTTCTACTGCATTATAGGCAGAGATGAAAAAATATTATGAATGAGAAATAAATCATCAGTTTTATTTATTTAAATGTATTATCCCACCTATTCCAAGGGCTCAGGCTGAGCTACCTTACTCAAAATCATATTTAATACACACACATGAATAAAATCAATTAAAACCCCTTATCTCAGACCACTCCATAACCTACCCCTGCCTGCCAAATGCTTGGCCAAACAAAATACATAAATAAATAAATCTTACATTGCCTCTGGAAGATGAGCAGGTTCGGGATTAGATGAACCTTTAGTCAGATGGAGTTCCATGGCTGTGGCTGCTTTCCCATGTGCTGATTTTCACATGAGATTCTGTCCCACACAAAATTAGTAACAACATAAGATTCCTGCTGGGTTGCATGCCCCTATTATTTTCTTTCTGTTTTTTCCCCCCACACCAAGTCATGCGACCTTAAGGGATCCATTAGAGGATGCATGAATGCTAAATTTTTGCCTGAGTTAAATTCATGTTTAATTCATCCGATATACACATTCCAGTATTTTAGTAATGCATAACTCACGTTAGTGTCAGAGCTGGATTTTGCTGTCCTGACATCCGTGATGTAAATCTCATTAATTTCTCTGCCGAATGAGAAAAGGTGCAAGCACAAGTTACAAAATCCTACATAAGAGACAAAGCAATGTGAAATTGTGTAACGTGGGCAAGCAGCCCATTGAGCAGCTACTGCGAATACCTCTTTGCACAGCCCCACGATGTGAACTTGATGGACAGATGGTACATGAAAGAGGGCCCTCCTAAATCCCAGCTGACCTGAGAGCCACAATGGGACATGAGGCAGGAGGCAGGCTTTTAGTTTTGACTGCTAGGGATGAGCGAACCTGGTTCGGGGGTTTGGGGTTTGGCCCAAATTTGGGGTGTTTGGGCCGTTCGCAAAATGAAACCCTGAAACCGAACTGTCCCCCGCCCATAGGAATGGGCGAACAGATCGCTGTTCGGGTTCGGCCATTCGGTTCGGCTGCGTTCGTTTCATTTGTTCGGTTTGGCTGTTCGGTTCGGATGCGTTCGGTTTGTTTGTTCGGTTTGTTCGTTTGGTTCATTTGCCGAGTTCGGGTTCGGCTGTTCGGTTCGGTCGTCCGAACAGGCCGTTCGGTTGTTCCGTTCAGCCGTTTGGCCATTCGGGAAATATTGTTATGGGTGTTTTTTTGTTTTTTATATGGTTTTTTGGTCTTTTATTGGGTTTTATATGGTTTTCTTTTGTTTTTTATTTGTTTTTTTTGTTTTTATATGGTTTTTTTTTATTTATTTATTTTATCTAATATTATATCTATATATCTACACTAAATCTAACTGCTATTAACTATTCTAAATGCTATGAACTAAATGGATTATCTAAGGCCTACTCCTACAAACACTAAAACTAAATCACTAACGCTATCTCTATCACTAAGCTAACTCCTACAACTCTCTACATCTATCTATCTCCATCTCCATCTCCATATCCATCTATATATATCCATATCCATATATATATATGGATATATATGGATATATATATACATCCCATATATATGGGATGGGGGGGAATCACAAACAGAAGAGGAGTCTATAGTGAAATACATACATACTCAATGAGTTTGTACAGTGCATAACACAAGGTTTCGGTTCATGGTTTAAGTTTCATTTCATTACAAAACTGAAAAGAAACTTAAAGCAATCTAAAAATCCTACTCAACGCCTGCTGTTCAGGAACAGTGACTAGCTCAGAAGGTGTTGGGAAGGGGGGGGCCAGATAATTAGTTTAGTTTCTTGCAAGCCTCTCTGTCTTCACCCCTGGTGCCTGGAAGTCTGCTCCTCAGTGACTACACCTCCCTGTCATGTTTGACCTTCCAGTGAACCTTTTTTGCCATCCGAACTCATCCGAACACGATCCGAACTTACCGAACTGTTCGGCCATTTTGCTGTCTGGTGTTCGGATTGCTCAGTATGTTCGCGTTCATGTTCATGTTCCTGTTCCTGTTCGGTCATCCAAACAGTTCGAGTTCAGGCCGAACTCCGAACTGCGTTTGCCCATCCCTACCCGCCCAAACAAAGTTTGGGCGGCGGGCGAGGAACAGGGGGGGACCCATTTCCCCCTCCCCCCTACAGGCTGCGCAGGTGTAAGGGATGCCGAGGCTCATCTCCCCCCCTGCACAGACCTCAGGGAAATAAAAAAAAATAATTTAAAAAAAAACACCCGCCCCCCCCTCACTACAAGGATTGTCATACCTGTTGGTGCCGGGAGTCTGGCTCCGGGTCTGGCGGCGGTAGCAGTGGTGGCAGCAGGTCCTGCAGCGATCCGTAGCGCTTCATGACTAGGCCTTCCGGGTCATGTGACCAGTCACATGATCCGGAAGGCCTAGGAATGAAGCACTATGGATCGCTGCAGGACCCACTGCTCTACCACTGCCAGCCCCGGGGCCAGACCCCCAGCACCACCAGGTAAGTCAGACTCCATCCCCGGGTCTGACTGGTCACATGACCCAGAAGGCCTAGACATGAAGTGCTCCGGAGTGCCACGGGACCCGCTGCCACTGCCACTACCACCGCCGGACCCAGGACCGGAGCCACGGCACCAACATGTAGGGTGATCCTGGGGGGAAGGTTTTTTTTTTAAAAAAAAAATTCTAGGTTGCGCAGGGTGGTGGGGGAGGTTAGCCCTGGCACCCCTTCCACCCACGCAGCCTCTAGTGGGGAGGGAAAAACAGGTCTCCCGTTCCTCACCCAGCACCTGAACGGATTCCCCCCCGAACCTCAAACGCCTTTGGGAGGTCCGAACCCCGAATGGGCCAAACCCCTCTGGGATCGCCCATCCCTAGTGACTGGTTTGCATTCATTTGCACAAGGCAAACATTGAAACTGGATTTTAAAGTATTGACTTATGAAATTAATTTCATTTGTATTTAGTACAAATGATATTCTGATATTCAGTTCTTCACTTCATTCTTTAGTACTTTGTGTCTTTGGTGGGTTTTTTGGTGTGGTATTTTTATTATTTATTTTTTAAGTAATGTGGATTGGATTGGTTCAGCTATGAGATGTAATGCATTAAAGTGGGGGTGGGGAAAAGAAAAGAAACTGCTATAGGGCACTTCCCCAGTCCCAGATCAAACCCTTCTGTCCAATTCTTATAGTCCCATTCATGTCTGAGAGTACCTTTTTTGGTGAGCTCCTAGTTCCCAGCCTGCTCTGCTGTACTCTTCTCCATCTCATTCAGCTGGTCCCTTTGCAGCTTGCTCTCTTGGTCTCCCAAACCATCAGGGTTCATCCAGTGCCCCTGCCACTGGCCACACTCAATCCCCATCTGAGCAAACCTCCAGAAACCATCTCCTGAACTCTCTTCCTGCAGCTCTTTGCTCCTTTCAGTCTATCTGTGCCACTTCCAGCTGCCTGCCTGTCAATTTCAAACCAGGGCAGGTCTATTTCTTGTGGCCATTGTTCCCAGTATCTCTGAGTCTCTCTGCAGCCTCCTCTGGTTGCCTGCTTGTTCTCTGGCCCTCTGTCTGGGACAAGGTCCCGTCTACCACCTCACAGGCATCAGGTAGTCACACCTGTGCTCTCACATTCTCTCACCAGCTACCTTCCTCATTCACATCTGCTCTTCACTAGGGCTGTAGCGGAATGTCGCAGTGGTAGCTATTTCCGCCAGAAACAGCGTTTCTGCAATTAGTGGAATGGCATGGCAGAGGCTTTCATTCCGCTAGTTTCATTCTGCTACTTCCTCAGTTCCACTAATTTCATTCTGCTATTTCCACAGGCTTCGCAAAATAGCAGAAACATAACATTTTTGCTACTTCCGCCATTCCGCCAGCACCACAAAAAAGTGGAACAGCGGTTTTCCGACAGTTTCTGCAATTTTTCCACAATTCCGCAATTTGCAGAATGCTGGCGGAATTAGCGGAATGTCCTCAGAAAAGCCGTGGTGTGGTGCGGGCAATTCCGAAATGGCGGAATGAAATCGCGGCGCGGTAACAGCTGCTGCCGCATCAGCCCTACTCTTCACTTATCAAGGAGCATGTTGCACAGTCAGCTGATCTTGAAGGGGCTGCTCTCCAAAGCCCCTGGGCAGGGCACATACCTGTGACCCTACCACAGTAACAGACAACAAAATGTTGAACAACAAAGCAAAAAACTACACCAAGTAAATAAAATACCAAATTCCAAAGTACCCATGTGAATAAGCTACTGAAATACTAAAGTGATGAATTTTGAAAGAGGATCGTATCTGTGTTCACCCGTACTTCACTTAGTTACCATAAGAAAATCAGGGTGGAGACTAAAGGGATGAGGAGCAAGGAAAAGCCCAATGGAAGAGAAAGGTTTTCAAGATATATTTAAACATAGGGAGCAGAACAAATGTATTTAGGGAGAGAGCTCCAGGCCTGGGGGGCAGCAAGGGAGAAGGGGTGAATATGTTTTGAGGAGCAAAGGACTCATGAGCAGGTGAGGGTGGTTGTAGAGGACTAGCTGAGCTCCCAGAAAGGAGTGTTGCAGGAAACAAGTGCAGAGAGATAGGAGGGAGCAAGGCCATCAACGGTCTTGAAAGTAAGGACTAGGCGCTTTCTTTGGTTTTGTGCTTATGGAGATGATGAGATGACATTTGGAAACTAAAGTCTCCTAAATTGTCTAAGAGAGAGAGAGAGAATGAATGAATGAATGAATGGCAATAGCAAAAATAATTACATAATGTTCTGTCACAATCAGATAGCATGGACTGAGACACCCCCGAAGTGGAAAGGTAGCTCATTCTCTATTCTATGTCAGTTAATAGAATCTTGGCTGAGACTGCTAAACAGGGAGTTAATTACTGCCATTTTTGCTGATGTTTTTTTTAATAAGTCTTCTGCCCACTTGCAACTAAATTGAAATCATTGATTCCCTTTAAATACAGCATCAAACAGCCACAAGGTGGTAATAAGTATTAGTCACAGCTTACCTGGGTGGTATTTAAGCCAGAAACCCAGAGAATAGTGAGTCAAAATAAGTAGTTAGTCTAAAAGAAAGAAAAGGGGGGGAAAAGAAAAGAAAAGTAAAGGGATAGGGCAGAGTACGCACTAACCCCAAAGATTTCAGCAAGACTAGACTTATCTATGCAGGCCAGCCACTGGAGCAGCATGAGACTCTTTGTTGTAAGGTTTCATACCAAAGTAATACTGAAAATTGGGAAGCCTGGGTTCTACTCCAGGATCTGGATGGGAGTTTTATCTAGTAGGTACAAGGTCCTCCTTCTCATTACCCCAAACATCATCTTCCATTTCTAACTCATATTTTATTTGCATGTCTGAACTCCCACGCAATTCTGCTAAACTCTGATGTCTGTGGGGCTTCTGGCCATCAGATTGCACTTGGCATATCAACAGCTGGGTCCATTGCTAGGTTACACAAAGAGGAGAATGGCTGCCTCAAGTTACGCTTTGACAGCGACTTGAAACCCTGTCAGTTTCATCAGGAAATCATGTTCCCAAGGAGCCTGGACTTTATTTTGGAATGATTTGCCATCCCCCCTCCACCCCGAAAATTTCCTTCTCTCTTCTTTAAGAAACGTGGGCTCGCACAAGCCAGCCATCCCTCCGGGGCCCTTTAGATCAATAGCTGAAAGAGAAACCAAGCACTAGTGCCCGTGCTCCCCGGGGGAGCCCCTACCCACCCCTCGAGCACTGACCCATAGTTCCAGTGTGTTTGAGAACGGATGAATCATTTGTGGGTGGGCAGAGGGGAGGCAGCAGCGCCTGAGCCTGTTTGCAAAGAGGAGCTTAACACACACGAGTCCCATGTGTCGTCTCCATTGGCACATTCTGTCCTGTCCTGGGGAAGCGGGGCCGGCTGAGACTCACAATGCAAGCCCTGCACTTACCTCCTCACCTGTGCAGCAGCAACAAAGCCTAGGGGGAGGGGGGGAAGGAGAAACTCCCTTGCCATCCAGGTGATTGAAAATTGGGGGAAACAGCAGGCACAGTGCCAGCCCATTCCCTCTGCTCGCTCACTTGAGCCCGGCCAGTTAAAAGCAATGACCTCAGGGTAAAAGCAGGGCATGGACTGTCTCCATACCAATCCCACCCGCCCAATCCGTAATCCGCCCAGGGCAGGTGGCTGCTGCTGCTGTCCTTGCCAGGCATTCCAATGCCTACCTTCTGGGGACTACTGCTGCTGCTGCTGTCACTACATTATTCCCACTTGCTCCAGTTTCTGAGAGGAAGAGATGGTCCCACCCCCCAGGCTGGATGTGTTATCCCCCCTCAGCTTCCCTCCTACCAACTGTGTGCACTCTGGAAAGAAAGAGTGCCCTAAGAAAAGATCATGTTCTCCTCTTGCAAAAACCTGAGCAGCTATTCTGCAAAGAAACACCTTTCTTTTGAAAGATCCGTTATTCTGAAAGATACGTGAAAGATATCTGGCTTCTGAAAGATACGTGATCTTAAAAAGTAGATTTTAAACCCTACTATCAAAAATCGCGTATCTTTCAGAAGCCAGCTCCGTCACACACACTTTACACTCCAGTCAGTTTCATGTCAGTTACACAGCGCCCCACTTCCTGACTCCCCTCTTCTGCCCTCTCCAGGAGCCGGGGAAGTGGGGCGCTGTGTAACTGACATGAAACTGACTAGGGCTTAAATTAAAGTCTTTGTGTTGGAGCTGCCTTCTCATAATGATTTTTAAAAGTAGAGTCACATACCTTTCAGGTCAGCAGCTGCTCAGCTGAGCATATGCGAGCCTGCTGAACCGAGCTGTGTTTTTTGCCCTCACCTGAGCATGTGCGAGCCTGCAGAAACAAGCTGTGTTTTTTGCCCTCAACTGAGCATGTGCGAGCCTGCAGAACCAAGCTGTGTTTTTGCCCTCAACTGAGCATGTGCGAGCATACAGAACTGAGCTGTGTTTTTTGCCCTCAACTGAGCACGTGCGAGCCTGCAGAACCAAGCTGTGTTTTTTGCCCTCAACTGAGCATGTGCAAGCCTGCAGAACTGATTTTTAAGTATTAATAACTCGGTTTTGGCTGCACCAATCACTATCATATTGCATAAGCAGTTGTTATTGATCTCATACTCCACGCCTGTGACGTTTGTGGGCTCAACTGGAGGAGGAGATATTGATGATTCAAAATCATGAGCACGTCTGCATTTTGACCACAAGCAATTAACTTTTAAACAGTCATAACATTTTATTTTCCTAATGGATCTTTTTTTCAAACTTTGTGCATATTATGGTCCTCACAACTAATAGCAATGGATAAATTTTCAGAAATGTAGTTCAAGCGGTTTCCTCAAAATCGGGGCTTCAGCAGTCCCATGTTTATAATGGAAAGTGGTTGTGCATTTAAATTTATTATTTCAGCTACCGCTGGAAGAAAATAATCTAAATAAATGATAATATGGAGGTAAAAGGGGTGGATGGGTGAAATATGAGGAGGATGGCAATGGATTGGGGAGTTGGGAACTGCTGGGAGAGGGAGACCTCTGAAATGCCTACTGTCAGGAACAGTGACTAGCTCAGAAGGTGTTGGGAAGGAGGGAGGGCAATGAGTTTTGTTACTTGCTGCGCCCGTCTCACCGCAAGCCCCATTGGTTCCATGCAGCCTAGTCCATGGCCAATCGCAGACTGTGAAGCCAGTGGTCTGAGGAGAAAAGGGATGGTGATTGGGCAGGCTGGCTGCTACTCCAAGCCTCTTCACCCCTGGTGCCTGTAAATCTGTTCCTCAGCTGACTCCCCTCCTCCCTGTGCCTGCCTGTGTCAGGCAGTGCTCACCAACTGGCAGTGGTCACGTTTCTCCTGCCCAAACCATCCAAACTCAATCCGAACTGACCGAACTGTTCAGTCATTTCGGAATTCGGATTTGAATAGGCCGAGTTCGGGCTGAACTCCGAACTTCTGAACCACGTTCACACATCCCTAAGTTTCGGGTGGTATCGCCCTCAGATGCAAGGGATTCTCTTGGGACTGTTAGAGCCATCTATTGTGAACTTATTCCATGCCTGTCCTGGGGCCAGGCACTGGGGCTGCTGCTGCCGGGGATAGTCAATGCCTCCCTTGGGGAGGGCCGGGTGCCGGGCTGTCTAAAGGAGTCGGTGGTGCGGCCCCTGCTCACGAAACCATCTTTGGACATTGACGCCCCTGCCAGTTATCAGCCAGTCTCTAACCTTGCCTTTTTAGGGAAGGTTATTGAATGGGTGGTGGCTCAGCACCTTCAGGGGCATTTGGACTGGGTTAATTTTCTCAAGCTTTCGTCCAGGTTATGGCCCTCTCTTGTTCAATGTGTATATGCAGCCTCTGGGAGAGGTTGTTAGGGAGTATGGAGTGAGATGTCATCAATACGCTGATGACACCCAACTATATCTCTCATTTTCTTCCGACTCAGATCCAGCAGTCTCGGTGCTTACTTGGTGTTTGTCCACTGTGAGGGATATATTTTTTATTTATTTTATTTCATAAAAGATTTTTATCCCACCCCTCCTGCTCGCAAGGCAGCTTGGGGCAGTGAACAACAAATTAAAACAATAAAAGCAATTTAAAAGTTAAAAATCCCATATGCGGGAGAAAAAAACAACTCCCCCCCCAGACCCACCCACCCTACCACCACCCCCTCACCAAAAGCCTGTCGGAACAGCCCGGTCTTACACAAACATCAAAATGACATGAGAGTGGGGGCCAACCGAGCCTCCTCCAGCAGCGAGTTCCACAGGATTGGATGAGGGTGAACCCCCTGAGGGTAAATCCTGACAAGATGGAGGTGATGGTTGTGGGGAGGGCTGAGGCAGTGGTAGCCCCCATCATTGATGGGGTCCGCCCTCCCCTGGTTTCTCAGGTCCAGAGTCTGGGAGTGCTCCTGGACCCACAGCTCCCCCTGGATGCCCAGGTGGCGCCTGTGGCAAAGGGAGCATTTCACCAGTTACATCTGGTGTGTCAGCTTAGGCCGTATGTCTCAGACTTGGATCTGGCCACAGTCATCCATGCTTTTACTACCTCGAACTGAATTGCTGCAACACACTCTACATGGGGCTACTCTTGGTGCTGGTTCAGAAGCTGCAGCTGGTGCAGAATGCGGCGGCCCATCGCTTGACAGGGACGGGCTGACGCAAGCATATTACACCGATGCTTCGCTCTGCACTGGCTGCCGGTAGGTTTCCAGGCCCAATTCAAGGTGTTGGAGTTGACCTTTAAAGCCCAAATGGCTTGGGCCCCGCCTGTCTACAGGACCGCCTCACCCTCCGGGTCCAGGAGTGACCCTGCTGTCAGCTGGGGGCACCCTAGTCAAGGTCCCCCAGGTTTCCCGGGTGACCACTATGAGGAGGGCATTCTCCGACTCACTGTTGCCTTCCCCTTTTTTTCCTGTGCTGCCAGTCAGTTGTGTGCTATGCTACGGGAGTTGGGCTTCTTGGCACATGGCTGCCTTGCTGGTTTCTGGTGACTCGGGTGTTTGTGTTTCTCTGTTGGGCCTTGCCCTGTTCTTTCTCCTCTGCCTTCGTAGAGTCTGGTTGAGGATGGGCAGAGACAATGACTGTGGTTTCACTTGCCATGTTGCAACGTCATGTGGGGGGTGCAGTCTTTCTCCAACTGGTGGAGCAGCTGTCCATGTGAATGGTGAACGTGTTCAATCAGTGGAGGGGCTTGTGAGTGGCAGTTGTGACCTCCCATGACCTCCCTGGCTGACACGAATTTTAATTTTAATCTTCCCTCTACATACCACCCTTGTGTGGGTGGTATGTAGTCGCTCCACCCATTCCCTGTCTACCTGTCCCTCAGTCTTGTCCATTTAAAAATGACCACAGCTTCCCAAACAAGTAATAGTGCTGAGATGAGAGTAAGGTAGGTAATCCCTTCTCATCAAGAAATATCTACCTTTTGGGAGCCCTTGAGATCATTTGTTGGTATTTCCCCATTGGTCAGCCATTCCATGCTTCTGTCACTGCAAGATTAATATCAGTATCAATTTTTTTCCTCATTTCCATCACTTTCTGGAATTTTTCTGAACTTTTGGGGACTGTCCTTTTGTGTCAATTTCTGGCACTTTTGCATAACTTTTTGTGTCACTTCACTTGGATATAAAGCATAAGCTGCTAAGTACAGTTGGTAGCAACTGTGTTCATGCTTTATTCAACTAGCAAAAAAGCCGGTAAGTTTCTTCATTGTGTAAAAGAAGGAGAATTACCCATTTCCGACAGAAACAGCATTACCTGGAATTGTTCATTTCAGAGCTAATAAGCAGCTGTGTTGCCACTTTCCAAACAAGCTGCAAGTAAGCTGAGAATCACCACTGGAAGCACATATGAGAGAGAATTTTAAAAATCAAGTCTTGTGATCACCAGGGCTCTGTCGGTTGTCTGCAACCCCCCCATCCTCACGTCCGCCCTGGAGTGCAGACAGTCGGAGGGGAGATCTGCTATTGCCAGAGGGTGGCATGGAAAGACCTTTCCAGCTACCTTCAGCAGCAGAAGCTGCAGCTGGGAGAGAACCTGTGGTATGTCCTGAGCCATGTGGCCCATCAGGCTTGTGTGGTTAAGGAACACCAATTTCAGAACCTTATAGTGCACAAGGGATTAACGCCACATTCAACTGACTTTGCCAATTCAGTGGATCAGGTACCCATTTGCAGGTCGATGGATTGGAGGTGGTCATCCATTGTGAAGCCAAGCAGGACCTGAGCTTGCAGCCTTCAGGGATGAAGTTGAGTGTCTTAACCCCTGAGCCACTGTGCATCTCAATGGTTATTATGGAACCATAACTTTTGGACAAATCAGTACCTATCAGTAATATGAAACGATGCAAACAGCTATAAAGAGGCAGTCCCTCTATGTAGCACTACTACCAAGAGAATTGCAGAGGAAGTGGGAAAACTGTCCAGTAAAGTAGGAATGCCAAGGGAGATACTGACAAACCAGGGGTTAGTTTCAGGCCTCTCTACTAAAGGAATTATATCAGCTGCTGGGCATAAAAGCAATACGAACAACCGCTTATCACCTTCAGAGAGATGGACTAGTCAAGAGAACAAAGCAATCCCATAAAAGGGTTTTTTTAAACGTATGTACAGCAAGAATGCTGACAATGGGATAGGATGTTACTATATCTATTATTTTCCCACCAAGATGCTCTCCAGGCATGAACAGGGATTTCTCCATTTCAATTGTATGGATGACAGGCTTGAGTACCACATGGTGTTGACTCTTCTTTACAGCCATTAGTCAGAATGAAGATAAGTTAAAACTTTATTACTGCTTCCCCTGTGCTATTTTTCCATTAATGGAATTGCCACAGGGCTATGAGGTGATCATAAATGAGAGGCAGTGTGGTCCGTGTAATCACAGATGGTAGAGAATTGGCCTTAAATAATATTTCCTAAGATGAAGTCTATTTTTATGGACAAAATTTTAGAATGCTTAAGTATACACTGAAAGTGGTTAGGTATAACCCTTATTAGCATAGGACCATGGGGGAGGGGGGGAGGGAGGTTAATTAACCAGTTTGTAATTAAGACCGATTAGTTCTGTAACCATGGTTAATAATGGAAATTCTAGATATCTAATAGGTGAGCTGATCAGTAAAAGTATACCACAGCAACTAACTGATTAATCAAAATATCAATACATACCACTTCCTGTTACTATATAACTGATTTACCACAAAACTGATTTAGCATTTCTCTGGATTCCATAATATCACATTTACTTACAGACAAATAGCAAAGCCTGTCCAGAAAATTTGAACCAGGGATCCAAGGGGGAAAGGAGTTAAATGGAATTAAACTCAGTGCCTGAGTGGTAAACAGGAAAATAATTAAGGGCAAACAGAACTAGATGATAACTGCAGAATGAATGAGAAAATAAAATGTGGCAACACAGTAAATGGATCAAAGTGTTAATGTTGTAGCTCAGTTCAACCAGTTAATACAGTTCAACCAGTAACCCATTGTTATAAGTTTGGTTCAGTTCCTGCAAATCTGACCATTATCAATACCCATGCAGATAACGGTTTCAGTTCTAGAAAGAAGTAATCCACCTCCTATCCTCTTTTAGACATTGGGCTTCCATGAACTATATAAGGTCTTACAGGGATTCAGTTCAGAGGAATGTTACTTGATAGGTGAAGAAACTTACTTTAAGGTGAGATATGTTCTATGCAATTTGACGACTGCTCATTATTACCACTTTTTTTCTGCTTAATCTTTTGCAAATTTAGTACTGCAATAATCAGGTGACCTTTCTTTCTTATCTGCACACATTTTAGGAGGGAATCTCAATTGCCTTCTCTTATTACAAGTTTATGCTATGCTGTGATAATGCTCATTTCCACACTACAAATTCATCACTTTCTTGCATATTAAAGGTGCATAAAGGTTAACAGAAAATGTAATGAAAGAATCAGTGAAGATAAGTAATTCTCTTCTGTGACAAATTATGAATGGCTAAATGTTTATTCTCTCCCCCTTTTTAATTGATAATGTTTGCATAAATAGAGGTGAAACATAGATATGTTTAAACATCAGCATAATTATCTTACTGAATGGTAATACTTTTACAGTTACAACGCCTTCTGATAATCTTCATGTTTCAAATAATTTATCCCTGAGGGGTGCACACACAAAAAAACCCTTCTTCCTTTCTTTCTCAGGTATCTAGCAAACACAACTTCTCTAACATGGATCCAAATTCGCTGGATTAGTGACTTGTAAATGAAAGGTTAATTGATTGGATTTATTATTTAAAGTGGTACACTTCTTGTAGATTCCTTTCTTGCATAAGCTATCTACCACCTCAACCTCCACGTGGACTTAGCAGCTGCTAATACAAGATACAGCACTGGTTTCTCTTTGTACTTGTAGAGCATTTTGTTCTTTTGGTCTATTCACTGTACAGATATGTTCTCCGGCAAATTCCTGACTGTATAATGATCTGTGCAGAATAAAAAAAAACACCACTCTATCAAGAAGTGCTTAATTCAAATAGTTCTCTGCTTTGAGTGTCTTGTTGAAAGTTAAATCTAAAACAGCACTTCTATCTGTTATAATATATTTTAAAAACCACACACCTACATCCACATTTTTAATACACTCACTTGTTCATAGCAAATCTGGAAAATGCCAAGATTGAAAGCAGCCATTTTAGTGCAGTCATCCAATGGTATGCTTAATTAAATCGCTACAGGTAGTTTTTGTTTATATTGATGTACGGTAATACCTTTATCTCTTATTATAAATTATGATACAGGATTATACAGTAATGATCCAAAATACACACAACCCCCTACCCCCACCAATAAAAGAGAGATTTTTACTGCACTTCAACATTTTTCTGCAGCTGCTTCCTCCACCATTTTGTCCCACACCCTGAAAGGGCACCATTAGTTGGGTAAACTAGGGTAAACTAGGCCGCACCAAAACTTTATTTAAACTTAGTCAGGTAGGGAGGGGGCTATGCCCCTTCAAGTCCTGCAAACCTTAACTATTAACTCAGTTAATAATACAAACAATAATCTTAAGCGGTCTGAGGTTCCTCAGTACCGCAACAATGCTAACTATAGCTGCTGCAATGTCACACCTGTCCGGCCGCCCCCAGCCGGATCAGGAGGCCCTTGCCAACTGTGACCCTAAGAAGGAAGCGAGGGGTTGCTCCCCAGTGCCCTGGACTGCCTCTGTCCTAAGGCCCCCTGGGTTGTCCCCCTCGTCCTGGCTCTGAAGTGACGCTGGCCGGACAAGCTCTAGCCTTCACTCAGAGCTCATCTCTTAAGGAGAGGACTTGGCAGCAGACTATCCCTATTTATAAACTAACTACCTTGCAGGACCCCTGCCACTAAAGACTGCCAGCTCCTGCTTGGCTAATCTTGCCCCCCCCCCCGACTTCTTGAGTAATTGGTTCAACTGTTCCTGCAGGGCCCTGAGATAAATCTCGAGCCTGTCATCGGACAGATGCACGCCATCCACCCTATACAATTCTGGCCTATTAAATTTTATCTCAGGGTGCCTAATTACTTGACCACCCATTTCCACAACCAATTTCCCAATCTCTTTGTTGACATTTCTCCTAGCTCTGTCAACCTTACTTGGGTGCACGGCATTCCTCCAATTTATTATCTCGAGCATCTCAGACCATACAAGCACAGTGTCTGGGAGAATCCTTCCTGCAACGTGCAAGTCCTTCCTGATATTGGTGACCAGGTGGAGACCTGTGTTAACCGGCAGGTTGTTTTCTCCCAAGTGGATTAAGAGTATATCTGGATGCGGTTCCGTTGCTAAGGAGTGGATCAGTGGCAGGAACTGGGCCCACTTCATCCCGCTCCGGCCTCTCCACGATACCTTCGCCAGATGGCCCAGTCCCAGCTGGGTCCCCCAATAGGAGCATCTTGCTCGTCTCTCGGCCCAGTAGACAATACTGTGGCCAGCTATGACAACTCGCTGCTGCCGGCCAGGCAGCTCGCTTCCTATGAAAAACACAACAATTGTTAACGAAACTTTTTCCTTGGGTTAACTGACCTAATCTGTAAACTAAGGGGGCCCTTTCCTTATAATTGAACCCTTCTAACATAAGAGCGGTAAGCTCCAGATTTCCAGCGGCCTATCGACTTTACTTGCTGCTCGGATAATCCCGCAGCCATTGCACAACTAGCCGCGCCAATTCGAAAGGAGTGGAACCAAAGTCTTGGGTTGATAAACACAGTTCTTTTAACGCTTTGTTCATTACTTCAGAGAATTGGTATCTCGTAAGTTGTGTACCATTTTTGTGTATGAACAGCTGTCCTTCTCTTTCTGGGCACATGCCCATGTAATCTGCCACTGCCTTCACTGGGCAAAGGTCTTCATCCTCTATCTTAGCCAACTTTTTTATCTGTCCCCTTCTTCTCTGATCTGTTTTAGATCCCCGGACCACTACTGTCATCCCCTCCGTCCCCACCTGGACGTCCTCTACACACAACACGGGCCTCCCTAGATTGCAAGCCATTGCAATCGCTAATTCATCCACCCAGAAGGCCCCGGAAAATGCCAATTTAAATACTGTTTGGAATAAGCGGGTTTCAAAAACTGAAAAGCATACCCTTTGGAGTTGCTGGCACATGCCCAGCAATATTGCAGGTGTAATGGGCTGTCTGCTGTCACCACTCCTTGGTGACTCACATTCCCACCCCTCTATCATTTTTCTCATGAAAACCCACCCGTTAGGAGATTGGAAACCGGCCAGCTTATTATAGAAGGTTAAGGCTGCCAATTTTCCGGAAATAGTGTCTGGCGCCAGCCCTTTATTTCTTAGGCTTATTGCAAACTGAAATGTCTGAGCCTCCTTAATTGGGAACTGTGTCCCCCACCCTTTTCGGCATCTAAATTCCTGGAAATCTGTCAAAGCTTGGAGGTAAGCTGCTCTCCTTCATGGTGCGAGTGAGCCCTGTACTGCCTGGAACATTGTTACAGTCCAATGTTCCAGATCCCCTCGGGAAGCTTCTCTGGTTCGATCCTGGCTCCCTGTGCCAATTGCCTGAACCGGTCCATCTGTTGGCGAGAGAGTGCATCGACTATGCCGTTGTTAATACCCGGCACGTGCTTAGCTGTGAATAATATGTTGTTCACGAGGCATTGCCGCACAAACCCTCTCACCAATTCCGTTACTCTCTTGGAGTGGGACGATAACGAGTTCATCACTTGTACCACCGCGAGATTATCGCACCAAAACAAAATTGTTTTGTCCATGAATTCCTTCTCCCATATGTGTACTGCTACCACTATGGGGAATAGTTCCAGGAAAGTCAAATCTCAGATCCAACCCTCCTGAACCCATTTCATTGGCCACAACGCTGAACACCACCTCCCTGCCCAGTAAACTCCAAACCCCAGGGACCCAGCAGCGTCGGATTGTACCTGGAGCTCGGCCTCCATTAGCCATCTCTGCCGCCAGATACTAACTCTATTAAAATTCTGGAGGAAGTGGAGCCAAGTCCTCAGGTCATCCCGCATGTCGGCAGAGATCCTAATATGGCAGTGCCCAGGTAGATTAGACCCCACCTTCTCATACAGCCTGGATAGAAAGGCACGCCCTGGCGCCACTAGCCGGCATGCAAAATTGAGATTCCCCGTTAGGGCTTGAAGCTGCCTAACTGTTGCTTTTGGGCGCCCAAATATTGCTTTGATATCCCTGACCAAAGCAACTAGCTTCTCGACCGGCAAGCGTGACACTTGCTGTTCGGTATCTAACTCGACCCCTAAAAATGTTAGCACAGTTGTTGGTCCCACTGTTTTTTCAGGGGCCAGGGAGACCCCTAGCTCCCCTGCCATCACCCAAAAATCCTTGAGGGCATTCCTGCACTCAGCTGTACCCTTCTTCCCCAAGAACAAAAAATCGTCAATATAATGCAATATATATTGAGATTTCATTCTTTTCCTAGCCAGCCATTCCAGCAGAGAGCTAATACGCTCAAAGGCCGAGCAAGATATGGAACACGTCATGGGCATTGCCTTATTGTAAAAATACTGGCCTCGGTACTGGAACCCGAGTAGCTTGAAGCTGTCGGGGTGGACTGGAAGAAGGTAAAATGCAGATTTAATATCGCACTTTGCCAGGAGTGCCCCTTTTCCGCACACCTTTGCCATTTCTATCGCAGCATCGAATGATGCATAACAAACCAAGCACAGCTCGGGAGGTATGTCGTCATTCACCGACTTTCACCTGGGTGAGAGAGGTGGTGTATAAGCCGGAACTCTCCCTCCTGCTTCTTAGGCACAATGCCCAGAGGCGACACATGCAAATCGGGGAAGGGTAAGGAGCTGAAGGGGCCCGCAATATGGCCCTCTTCGAGCTCCTTTTTAAGCTTGGTGGCCTCCAAGTCCTCCCGACCTTCCACTGATTTCATGTTCCTTACCCAACTCCGAGTTGCCTCCAATTTTGCCGGGATGATGAAGCCATCCCTGAAGCCTGACACTATGTAATCCACCTCGCCCATCATCGGGCAGCCCCTGGGCGCTTTCTGGAGTGCCCTATGACTGACCGTCATTGGGGTCCTTTTCTCCACTTGGGTCTAGTTGCCCACTGTCCCATGCTTCCCTTGCTGTTTTCCGTGGGAGGGGCCCCGCACTCTATTACAGCCCACCTCTGAGTGTCCCCCTCCGCAGTTGGAGCGAGCATGCCGAAAACGGCAGATGAAGTAGGCGCAACCCCCCGACCCGTTAAAGTCCCAACAGGTCATTCCCCTCTGTCTATTGCAGCGCCCTCCTTCTCGAAAGGGGTCATTCATTGGTGCCACCCCCCCTCTGGCCAGGGTGTGTCCGCTGTTGGTCCTGTGTGTCCCCACAGCATTAGACATACACTCAAGCCATAGCTCCATCGCATACATGTCCCATCGAATCCCTGGTGTAATCGCTGCCCGTTTTCTAAAGCCCTCATTGTAGCAAAACCACGCCCCCGGGCTCCCGGAGTCGTACGCTCTGTGTACGATGTCGAGGTACTTGATCAATTCAGTGGCCTGCTCAGGGGCAGCCTGAATCATCACACCTATCAGCACTGAAAAGGCGGCTGACCAATTTGCCCAATTCTTTTTGACTTTCGGGTGTTTGAACCTCTCATTGTCCTTTTCTTTCTCCTTGGACTTTAGATCCGGTACCGGTTCTGTGTATAAAAATGAGAATACATCCACGTATTCCCCTTTCCAAATTTTATCCCTCATATGTTGGGCCAAATGCGCCCCAACAGGTGCCCCTACTGCCGCCCAGGTGCCCGGTTCCCGGGGCGTTGCTGTGGCCAGATCGGCCTTCCCTCTACACATGCTGCATGTTCCTTTCTTCTGCGTGCCAGTTGTTACTCTTAATTCCCCTTGCACCTCAGCCCCTGGGGCCTTCTGGCTTGCCTCTGCCGCCCTCGCCGTGTCCTGGCCGGGCCATGGCACCCATGACCCGACCCACCCCAGCCGCACATCCGCTTGGGGTTCTGCCTGTGCGGGTTGTTCCGTATTCCCCTTGCTACCTGTGTTCCCGTACTGGCACTGGTGGCAGTGCGCACACCTACCTTGCATCTCGCTGCTGGGGCCTGCACCCACATTCACCATTGGGTCGTCGTGAAGCCAGGGTCGCTGGTCCCTCTGTCTCACTGGCCTGTCCTCAGGAGGCGTCGGAGCATGCGCTGGCCTTCCCTCTTGCTGCCCATGCTGCCCCCCTGCTTGCTGTCGCCCCTCTCATAACTCCGCCACTCTTTCCTCTAGCGCCTCAAAGCGACCCATGAACGTGTTGAGGGTCTTGAGGACTGCTGCCAGTTGGTTCCCCCTTGCGCACTGAATGGATGGTTCCTCTCCCTTGTCCCTGGATGGAGACAAATGGCACCTTTCCCCTCACCTGGGCAGGGGGAAAGGCCTTACCGGGGTCTGCCCAGTTTGGCCTAAGGGGGTCTGATCTTCCAGGGCCCCGCGGGACTGCGCAGTCATGGGGGGTTGACCTCCCGGTGCTGCAGGATCCAGGTTCTGTTCTTCCCTGAACCGTGCAGGGAGCTGCACTATCCTCGTGCTAGGCCTTGTTCCCTTTTTCTGTGCTTCTCTCTGGGCAGCGCTGGTTGCCCCAGGGTTCCCAGTGCCACCCCCTCACCTTCGTGCATCCCTTCTAACTGCCCCCCCGTGGACCCCGGGGCCTCCCTGCCACAATTTATTTCGGCCACCTCTCCTTCTATTTGCAGAACCCCCCTGCCAGTCTGCATCTCACCAGGCACCTGGTCCTGGTTTGCTATGTTAGTCAGGGTGGATTCACAACCCCTCATTTGGGCTTGCAGGGCCTCAAGGACCTCCTCGACCCTCTTCGTCAAGGCCTTCTTGGCAGGGCCCTTGACTTTCTTTCCCCCGCCTCCTTTGGCCATGGCCTGTCCCTTGTGCTCTGGCTTTAAATATCCTTAGTTCAGGACTTTGTCACCCCCCAATTGTGGCTTGCCTTTCCCTGCCTGCCTCACACCAGTTGCTGTCCCCCCAAGCTAGTCGGCCCCCTTGCTGGGCCCTTCAGACTCCGCCCTGGGCCTTGATGTGCTCTCCTGAGCCCTCCCTTATCCTGCCTGCTCTGTTGAGGGTGCTGTGCCCCGAGGTAAGTGGCTCCTCGCGTACCCTAGAGCCCAGCCACCATTCTTGTAGAGGCTCTCTCCCCAAGCCCTCCTTCACTCAGCCTCCCTTGGCTGCTGTGCCTAAAGCCAGCTGGTTTTCACAAGCCTAGCCCCCCGGCTGTAAGACTCTCTCCTATCCCACCCTCGTTCAGCCTACCTGGCAGTTTCTGTGCCTCACTGGCCGGTCCCTATGCAGCTTTCCCCTTTCGGTCGTCGCCGGGCTCTCACCCAAGCCTTCTCACACCTAGCCTGCCTCCACAGGCAACTGTGTTTAAAAGCCTGCCGGCTCTTTTTCTGGCTCCCTCGAGCCTTTTTATCAGCCCCGCTGAGGCTCTCCCCTGTTCCGGTGGCTTCAAAAGCCACCGCTCCGTGCCCTCCCCCAACACTCTCGGGCTCTTCGTGTGCAGCAATCCGACCACGCTGCACACATGATGCTGCTCAGGCGCGGAATGGCGGGTCCTGCATCTGGATCCAAGATGGCAGCCGTGAAGTTGCTCCTTTCGCGATACTTTGCCGAGCCACTCTGAACTGCCATGTGCCATGCCCCCTAGCCTTCTTAGCTGTGAAGGGGGGGGGAAGAAAAGTCGCCGCCCCGAGAGTCGCTACCCATACCGGGGAGGTCCACGCAGTGATGGGGCTTAGACAAAGCCCTTAACAACAATTAACTTTAGTGTTTTGCAGAGGCAAACTACTCTTGACAGCTCAATATCAACTTTGCTTTCTCAAAGGATCCAACCCTAGTTATATCCCCCCATTTTAGCCCTGATTCACACAAAAGGGATTGGACACAGTGAAGTCTTCATCAATTTGTGGGGGGATACATTTGGCCTGGAAGAGGCAGGCTAGGATCCCTCAGGGCCTGCAGGTGATCTGTGGCCAACAGCTGAGGGGGCTGGTAAAATAGACTCTATAAAGGGGGGCTTAACCAAATAGCACCATCAGAGATGTGGAGTTCTACAGAGCAATCCCCCATTTTGGTCCCAGTGTCAAAAGAACAGGTCATGTATTGTGTTGTCAAGTTGTCTTTATTGGAATACAGCAAACTAGAGCTGAGGTGAGCGCAAGTATTCCTGTACCATCAGGAAATACCTACCTTTTGGCAGCTCTTGCAATGGAGCGTCAGTATTTCCTCACAGTTAATGTATTCTGTGCTTCCACGATTGACAGATCAGAGCCTGCAATTTCCCATCATTTCTATCATTTTCCATCTATTTCTGCCTTTTTGTCGATTTTCCATGAATTGACAGAACTTTGCATCAATTTACAGCCCTTTTAAGGCCATAAACTCGCACAATGTAAGGCAGGCAGCGATTGCATCACAACTGGTACAATTTGAAGCAGGCAGCAAGGGCAGGCTAGGTGAAGTGAGTAAATCGATGTGCTGTAAATAGCAAAAAATAGAGAGAATTCCCCCTGCCCGTCAGGCTGCCCCAATAGAACAGACCTTTTAAGGGCTTGGGGGCTTTGCGCAGCCCCACCCCATCAGTGGGAGAAGGGGTACGCACAAAGCAGCAGCTTCGCTGCTCCTGGGAAGCACTAGTGGTGTGGTTGCCATGGCAACCGCATTGGATGGTAGCATACTGGCAGTCTTGCATCGCAAGACTTGCCAGGCACCATTTTGTCAATTGCTGCCAAAGCCTCAGTCGGCTCGAGCAGCAGGGAAAAGCAGAGAACGCGGCCAAGCTCTCAGAGCAGCCTGCATGCATTGTGCCTGTCGGCGTGTTTTGCCGCAACCACCCCCCACCCTTTCCTGATTCTAGTAGGGGTGCTGCGGAGCCTTCTAGCCCCTGGGGGCTTGTTGTTCCCCCCAACACCTCTTTGGAGTGGGCTGTTGGGAGCGCTCATGGCACATCACGTGCCTAGTTTTTTGGGCGGGCCCGTGAGGCCTGCTCAACAGGTCGGCACAAGTGCCCCCCCGAGGGCTGGTGAGTCCTCCCCCCTACCCTCCGGGAAACAGGTGGTGGAGAGCACACATGGCTTTTGATGCCCCTATCCCACCTTGCTGAGACCTGTGGCGTATCCCTGTGGGTGTTTCTGTGACTGATTGGGGGGGTGGGGTTGAGCTGGTTTTTTGGGGGGAATGGTGTCCCAGCGGGTTATCATAGCCCGTACAAAAAATAAGGCTACCCAGGCATCAGTTTGAGGTCTCAGTGGAGGCATAGCATGAGGGCCCTGCATGAGGTGGTGCACTGTCCACTAGAGCATGTTCTCTCTCATCTTCAGATGTATTGTTTCCACCAGTTGGCTCCAGAGGCACAACAGAATAGCATCCAGAGGTGGTTCTGCAGGACATCTGGACTCTTGGATCATAGAGATATTCCAATCGGTCCAGGGCTCCCTGGCTCCCAGAACTCGGGCAGCTTACGCGAGTGCTTTCACAAATTTCAACAATTTCCCCTTATGATGGGTTGACTCTTAGGTTTTTCCATACCAAAAGCTCAATCATTGCAATTTGTCATGTCCCTGCAGAGGAATGGCTTTTCCTTCAACACCATTGGTGGTAAACTGTTGATGTTGGCCTTTGTTAGTGGCTTGGCAGGTTTTCCCTCACCAAACCAGGGTTTCTTTAGCCGCTGTTTGCTTGAGAGCTCGGTCAGACATCGCAGTAGCCATGTAGACAGTAGACTGCCTATCTCTCCTGATTTACTCATGTGCATTGTGGCTGTCATCCCTGGGGTATGCTACATCTTGTACGAAGCCCAGTTATTTGAGGCTGCTTTTAAATTGGCCTTCTTCAGGGCTTTTTGAGTCAGTGAACCGACCGTTGAGTCTCGTAGATCTCATGAGGGCTTGGCGGTCTTGGTTGACGACACTCACATTTCATCAGTAGGTATGCAGTTAATTCTGCATAAATCTAAAATGGATCAGAGGGGAGTTGGTCATACCATCATGTTGCAGCAGGCAGGCAACCCTCTGCTTTGTCCAGTGGCTGCAGTTGCAAAGCATCTGTCTATTCGCCCTCGTTTGCCGGGTCAGTTCTTACAGCACCCCGACGGAGCTTATCTAACCCACCACCAGTTCTCAACAGCCCTAAGGGAATGTACAACCCGACTCCATCTTTCTCCCCTTCATTATGTGTCCCATTCATTCCGGATCGGCACTGCTATTTGCGCATCGGCAATGGGGCTCCCTAATTTGTCAGTAAGCAGTACTGGCAGCTGGCGTTCTTTGGCATTTCAGTCATATGTTCACCCTCTGCACAGTTAGTTTAACCTATTAATTGTTGTCTTGTTTATTTCAGATGCCAGTGCACTCCGACCCTGGAGATCAATATGGATAATCGGGCACAGCTTAGTGTACTGGGCGCCCAAGGTGGTGAGTCAATTGCATTGGGGCACGCAATTGGGCCTTAGCGACTCTGAAGAGGAGGTATGGAAGGCTAGGTCTGGTATGAGATGGGAGCAGCTCATGCCGGTCCTACATGCGGCCGCATCTGGCAAACATCCAGACATCATAGTTGTTCACCTCGGTGAGAACAACCTGCCATGGGATACGGGAGTAACACTGGTAGTTAGAATAAAGAGGGATTTGGCTGATGCTGCCCTTATGTTGCCATGGACTAGATTCATATGGACGCACATGATAGAGAGAATAAGGTGGCGGGGGCTATTTCCCCTGGTAAGATTGACAGGGTACAGAAGAAGATCAACAATGTGGGGGCTTTTCTCCACATACTGTATTTTAAATTGTTTAAATTTTTTTATATTATTTTAATGAATGTTGTTCACCACCCCGGGCTGCCCTGTGGGCAGGAGGGGCGGGATATAAATCTTAAATAAATAAATAAATAAAACAAGGAAGTTGGTCAATTGGTTATTAGTATGGGAGGCGATTGTATTTCCCATGGTGAAATTAATTTCTCTCGACCTAATCTGTTCAGAATTGACAGAGTTCACCTGTCTGAGCGTGGTGTCCATATCTATCTGGCAGGGCTTAAGCGTAAGTTAGTTCAGTTGTTGGCCGAGTAGGAGGAGGGGGTGGACTGAAACCAGCTAAGCATATGCTGGCTGTCTCAAGTGGCAGGGGTCCAGTTAAGGGTAGGATAGTTAGATAATTACATTGCCTAAAGAGATGAGGCTGTGGAAGGAAGCAAGTGCAGGTGTGGCCAGGTTCCTTCCAAGTCCCAGGGGAAAGGAATGAGCCATATGCTCGAGGACAAGGGGGTCCCAAGGGGGCCATTGCCTTTTCTCCTGCTCCTGGTCACTACGAGGCTATGATGCCTTTGCAACCAGTTTCACGGCTGGGGGGGGGGGAGAGTGACCTAGCATAGTTAATTGTAGCATGTAAGGAGGTGGCACTGAGGAAACATCAAGCCTCCTGCACAAGTTCAGGTTATTATAGATAATTATGGACCCTGGGGAGTTAACCTTCCTCCTCCTCCTTACCAATTTGTTTAATAAAGAGTGTGGCCTTTTAAAATTCAACTAATTGTGTGTGTGTGTGTGTGTGTGTCTTCCTTTGGGGGGTGCTGGGCAAATAGCAAAAACCCTGTAAGTTTCCTCATCGTGTGAATGGAGGTGAATGACTTGTTTCCAATAGAAACAGCATTCACTGCAATTGCTTGTTTCAGGCCTAGTTCAGAGCAGACTACTGCACAAGAGCATACAGCAGCCTGATGCAGCTTTCAGACCAAACTGGACTGAGTTAACAACACAAACTTCTGATTCTTATACAATTAAGATCACACAGTTGCAATCAAAACCTTGTTTACCTAACTCCAAGCCAAGGTATGAGCAGAACATAATATTTGGATTCAAGTTTTTCTAACTAAGGCCACTTTCACACCTGTCCCTCCCACCCCCACACACATATTTTGACTGTGGGAGGGAATGTGCAAGCCAGGATATGCATGGGGTTCAGCCATTCTGAACCCCTCCCCCCAATTCACCCACGCGTGCATGGCTTTGCCGGTGCAAACACAGAGATACAGAGTAGGAGCATGGGGGGGGAGACCTTTCAGACTGACCAAACACCATGCATAGCCTCATGGATGCATTCCCTCCTGCAGCTAAAATATGCGCAGGGGGGGAAGGTCTGAAATTGGCCTAAATTGATTAATGTGCCTACCATCACCCATGAGGGTGTCGTAATGTGTTATCGCCCCCAGGAGTGGTTCTTTAAACCAAAGTAGATTTAGGATGAGGCTAGAGGAGCTTGATTAAGGGGAGATGGGGAGTGTCCTTATCTTAGAAGTGGCAGTTGGATGTAACAGGCCTCATCAGAGCCTAGCGCCTTTGTTCTGGGAAGCACAAGTTGGAACCAGACTAAAAAAGCTTACATCATATATTTGGGGGACAGGGCTCTTAATATATAGAACAAGGGAAAGAAAGGTAAAGGAGCTGAAAGAGAGAAAATAGGGGAAATACTTCCAGGTGGGAAAAGGTGTTTGAGCATACAGGAGTTGACAAAGAGTATTTTCAGACATGACGGGCCCAGAGACCCGCCACACTGAACCCCGGACCGGGATCTCGCTCAGATCCCAGTCCGTGATGAAGCCGGCCGTCCATCAGATGTGCCGGCTCCATCACTGTGGGGAATCGGGGAGAGGGCTGGGCTGCATGGGGAGGCGGCGGAGCCGTGCAGCACGATGTGCGGTCACTCAGTCCCAAATCCCCTGCACTCCCTTGGCTGCCCGCCCACGAGGAGACCGGTGGGCACAAAAACCAATGAGGCCACTGTGCCCAACCCCATACCGAGGTTGGGGCCTAATTCCGGGATGGGGCTGGCAAGCAGACATGCAGCGCCGCTATCGCTGGCCCTGTCCTGGATCGTGGCCACTCTAGCCACGGTTCTCGACCTCTAGCCAGCCGGAGATTGAGAACCATGGTCAAGCTTGATCCCAGCCAGGGGTTCACCATGGTGAACATCTGGCGGGGACCAAACAGACATTCCCAGAAATGCCACCACCACAGGGAATCCACTGGGGTTCATTGTGGTGAAAGGAGTTTTTGTAACATCTGAAATTATCCAAGGAGACTGTACTGGACAGAACTTGAGAGACTAATAGGGGTGTGCAAATCATTTTTTGTTTTTTTTAGTTACAAATAGGACTGAAGCGGTAACTCCTTTTTCCGTTCTGCTATTTCAATCCGCCATTTCAGAATTGCCTATGATGTTCCGGAACTTTTCCGCCGGCATTCCGCTAATTCTGCCGGCATTCTGCTAATTTGGAAACTGTCATATTAATCGCGGAAACTGTCGGAACAATCGCGGAAACTGTCAGAACACACATTTCCGTCGGAAAAAGTTACCGCAGCGGCATGCCGCTTCAGCCTAAGTTATGAATATGAATGGAACCCTATTTGCTTTAGTAACTAAAGATACAAAAACAGATGAATAAGAAAACTGTTGTTTGCTTTCATTTGTTTTTATTTTTAAAATAAAAAAA
>QEPC01000545.1:281654-301224 GCA_003113815.1 Sphenodon punctatus
TGCCCATGTGTCAAAAGACTGTCAATTAGTTTCCAGAGAAGTTAGTGTGTGTTTGGGGAAGGGTAAATTAAAAGGTGTATATGGTGCTGCTGTGATGGGAAATGGGCAGCTGAAGAGTAGATTGGGGGTGAATCAGTCAGCAAAGTGCCTCGAATTGGGTTTGCGCTTAGTGGAGATCTCTCTCTCGCTGCAGCATTCCCCCACCCTGCATCTCCTTCTCTGCTTTGAAGTGACTGCACAGGGTTCACAAGAAAAGAAAGTTCTAGTCTCCTTAGTTTCTAAAATGTCTGAGGGGAAAGGGAGGAAAATGGAAGCACATGGCTCCTCACCTCCCACCTTTATGCCTCACCTATTAGAATTTTGAGGATATTGTTAATAATAAGCACTTGGATAGCGGTGATCTACTTGATATTGTATATTTGGATTTTCAAAAGCTTTTGACAGAGCCCCTCACCAGAGACTCCTGAGCAAACTACATAGTCATGGGACAGGAGGAAGAGTCCTGTCATGGATTTGGTAGCTGGTAAAAAGATAGGAAACGAAAGGTAGGAATAAATGGTCATTTTTCAAGTTGGAGACAGGGAAACAGTGGGGTGTCTCAGGGGTCAGTATTGGGACCAGTATTGTTTAAGTAAGTCATTAATGATTTGGAAAAAGGGGCAAAGAGTGAGGTGGAAAATTTTCAGATAACACAAAATTATTCAAAATAGTGAAGACCCAGGCAGACTGTGAGAAATTACAGAGGGATCTTGCATGACTAGATGAATGGCAATAAAATGGCAAATGAAATTCAATGTTATTAAGTGCAAAGTGATGTACCCAGGGAAAAATAATCCACACTTCACATACACAATGGGTGTTTTCAGATGTGACGGTGACCAGCATTTCCACACTTTGACCTACATGAAATTACGAGCCACTGTCACTTCTCAAAGTGCCACCAGATGTTAGCCTGGGTCATTTCCTGGGCAGTGTTGGCACTTAGCCTGGGTTGTGACTCCAGCATATTGCTGAGTCACAGTCTGGGCTAAGTGTCAACACGGCTGGGGAATGACTGCCCAGCCAGGAGCAAAGCAGGTTTTCACAACTGAAAGCTCGCAGTTGCTTTACTTGGACCTGGCCTGGAGTTCTGGTGGTTCTGAGAGGTATGGTGTCATTCGGAGGGGGGTGGGGGTAGGCCGCTGTGCAGTGTGGAGGCAGGGCAGATGCATGTACGTGCATCTCCACATCCCCACCTTGGCCCGGCCACCATTATGTTTGTCAGCCAGGCTAGCTTCCGGCTAGAGTGATGGCACCCACCACCACCTAGGTATGTCCGTGGCAGTGGTGGGAACTATCAAATTAGTTTTCAATGAATGCTAAGTTCTTCTTTGGGTGTAACCATTCAGGAGAAGGATCCTGGAGTCACTGTGGATAGTTCCTTTAAGACATAAACTCAGTGCACTCAAAAAGGCAAAAAATGCTAGGCATTATTGTGAAAGGAATGGAAAATAAAATGGAAAATATCATAATTCTGCTGTATAAACCTTTGGTATGACCCCTCACCCCCTTGAATATTTAGTTCATTTTTGGTATCCCCGTCCCAGGAAAATTATAAGAAGATTGCAAAAAAAAAAAAAAAGAACCAGAGCAGGGCAACAAGGATGATAGAAGGAATGCATCAACTTCCATATGAGGAGAAGCTCAACAGGTTAGAGTTGTTTAGCTTGGAGAAGAAGCAATTAATGGGGGATATGATAGAAATATAATAATGATTTATAAAATCATGAGTGGTGTGAAAAAAGTAAAGAGAACAGCTTGTCCTTTCTCACTATAAAAGAACAAGGGGACACTCTCCAAAGTTAAATGGTGGCAGATTTAAAACAAACAAAATGAAGCATTTTTCCACTCAGCAGAAAACACAGCTGTGGAACTTTTTGCCAGAGGAGGGTGTGAAAGCCAGAACCATAACTAGCTGCAAATGGAAATTAGATAAATTCTTAGGAGTATAGAGCCATAAATGCTTAATAATTGGGTCTTAAACCCCTGGCTACTGGTAGTGGTTAGCAGGGGATGGGTCACAGCGGTATGACCTGTGCATGTACTTTTCTTGAGCTATTGTAGCTGACGACTATCAGAGACAGGATGCTGGGCTCGATGGACCATGGGTCTTACCAAGTATGGCATTGCTTATGTTCTTAGGGCATTTCCTTCCCCCTCCAGCACTGTTCGTATGTAATGTTAGGTACTCACAGCATGTGGGATTGTGACACACACACACACAGCCTCACTACATGGTTACTGTGCTGTTTGCTAACACACATCGTAACAATTCCTGTTTTCTCTTTTTTAAATCTGCCACTTGAAAAGGATGGTGCAAATAGCTTTTTTTAGGGTTGAAANACAGGATGCTGGGCTCGATGGACCGTGGATCTTACCAAGTATGGCATTGCTTATGTTCTTAGGGCATTTCCTTCCCCCTCCAGCACTGTTCGTATGTAATGTTAGGTACTCACAGCATGTGGGATTGTGACACACACACACACAGAGAGCTTCACTACATGGTTACTGTGCTGTTTGTTAACACACATCGTAGCAATTCCTGTTTTCTCTTTTTTAAATCTGCCACTTGAAAAGGATGGTGCAAATAGCTTTTTTTAGGGTTGAAATGGATCAGACCATATTATCTGAATATCTGGTTTCAGAATGGTGCCCTGAGATAGCCCAATTTTTTTTTAAAAAAAACTTTGCCAGATATTTATACATCTCTTCCAAAGGGCTTTCACCCAAGCAGAGTGTCATTGTGAGCATGCACAATTAGCATGCACTATGGAAAATTATTCTCAGGGATACATTATGCAATGCAACTTGCCTTGTGGCCATAAAATCAAATGGTTAAGAGAGGCTAGTACAAAGCCTAAATAATGCAAAATAATTAACCTCAGACAATGACTTTTTTAGGCATATCAGCTGTTTGCTCGCAAACACATCCCACTTTAACCTTCACATTGTGAGAGTACTCTTCTTTTAATTAGTCTGCCTTAATGAGTTCTTGCAGCCCCTTGAAAATGTGCAACATTTGGAGGCTAATATCAAAAGATTTCATTAGTAGATGTTCTATAAAGTACATCTCCAAGTATGTTTAGGAACACAGAAAAAAATCCCTATCCACATCAAAGTAATTTCAGCATGCAGAATGGTTGGAAGGGACAAGCCACTAATGGAAGACAGTTGGTCAATAAAACACCTTGCTCCTTCATCCCACCCGAGCCTCAGTATTGTGGTAGTGGTGAGTTCCTGCTGAATTCCTAAAAGGACAGTTACCAGAATCTACTCTCTGCCAGGGATGGGGAACTGCCAGCCCATGGATGACTTCCAGTCCACTCCCCAATTTCATCTGGCCCACAAAAGCGTCTCCTATGTCCCCTTTAATACGACTCACTTTCCTCATCTACCAGATCATCTCTCACGGGCAGCCTGCTACTCTGAAAGCCCCCATCCCTGTACGGAGTGCTGTAGCAGGCCCCCCATTCTCTCTCCCCCCCCCCCGCCATGTGCTCTGATGGGCTTTTCTCTGTCCTCTTACAAAGCCCTCCAGCTTACTCTGCCCCTCATACTCACCTGCAAACAGCTCTAAGGTATTTTATGACCCCCCCCCCCACTCCCCTGCAAGTCCTCTAGGGGCCTGTCCTTGTGCAGGATCCCTCACAAAGTACTTTGATGGAAACACGAAGACCTGCTTTTCAGCACTAGTGAGGAGAAGTTCCAGTCCTCTCTCCCTCCTTAGGTCAGAAGGAGAGATCATTCCCTGCCTATGCAGCTTTGGAGTTGGAGAGGTGGAAGGAGGAACTACTCAGGATTCCCCACTCATATGCTGTACTGCAGGGAATCCTAGCAATCCTCTGTTGGCAACTCTTACAGTGAGAAGGCAGGAGGGAGCACCAGTTGTTCTCTGCATTACAGTTGTTGAGTGGAGAACCTGGAGTTCTGCTCCATCTTGCAGTGAAAGATCTGATCTGTCTGTTTCCCCTGTGACTGGAGCAAAATTCAGCCACCCTAGGATTTACACAGTGGAGAACCCACCTACCCCCTTGCAACAATTTAGTGTTGGCAGATGGAAAATTGTATAGTGGAACTGGCTAGAGGTGCTTTGGCTTCTAGCCAGTTTCTACCCAGTTTCCTACCTGTGGGCACAGAATCACTGCTAGTGAGTAGAGGCGCTTAGGCAGCAAATGTAAAAGGAGAAGCATTATTCCACTCCTCTTACATTCACCACCTTCGGCTGCTGCCTCGCCAAGTGGTAAAGTCGGGCCTTTCTGTAACGGCCAGGCCACAGATTAGACCAGAAACCAAATTTGAAGCAAATGCCCCAAAATCTATAAATCAGATATATCATACCCACCAATAGTGTGTTAACAGGTTTTTTTAATCTTGTACTGGAGGAAGGATTGGGGGGAGTGGGTCATCCATGAGTGAGGACAGAAAAACCTGAAGGCAGAAGGGCAGGGGGATTGAAGAGGATAGGAGTGAGCAACAGTGAGCCAGAGTGTGATGCAGGAAAGAAAAGGGTGGGGACAGATAGAGATGCAGGGAATTAACTTATTTCAACGCATAATTAACTTATGGAATTTATTGCCAGAGGATGTTGTCAAGGCCAGTAGTATGGGTTTAAAAAAGAACTGGATAAATTCTTAGAGATTAGATCCATTAATGGCTGTTAACCAAGTAGTTTACAGGATGAACTTCTTACTGCCATGAGCTGGGAATGAACAGTGGGGAATGGATTGCCCATTGTGTCTGTTGGTTCTTCTCCCATGCGATTGAGATTGGCCACTGTTGGAGGACAGGATGCTAGGCTTGAGGGACCATTCGCCTTACTCAGTATGGCACTATTTTTCTTATGCTCACCTCTGGCAACCTGCCATGCCCTCTTGTCTGTCTCCCCTTCCTGGCCCATGACCCCCACCCATTATTGCAAATCTCACAGGTTCTCGGAGAGAATGGGGGATTTTCTCATCTTGTTTAGGGAACGAGATGGGAAAAAACCCATTCTTGTCAAGAATCATCAAGATCCGAGAGGTGAGTTTCAGCCCTAAAAAATACTTGGTGCACCTGCTAGGAGACTTCTTATATGTAGAAGTCCTTAAAATTTTAATTCTTACATTTTAAAACAAATTAGGAATAATACGCCCAATCCTCATCTTGTTTATCACAGTATTAAAACTCACGCAATCCTACTGACTGATTATGCTGCTGTGAGAGAGGGGAGAATGGGGACTTCCCTCAACTTGTCTTTTTGCTTCCTTGTCAAGTCTTGGACTAAAGATGACATAATTGCTCTGCAGTTGCTGACACCATCACAACCTCTTTAAAAAATAAGTCCTAGATTTCTGCAAGCGGTTTCAGCTTTTCAGGGGAACCCGGGAGACTGCAGTGAGAACTCAGCAGGTAAATGATGGAAGAGCCGCTTTTCAAATGTTTTGGCTTTAAGATGTAAACATGTGGGATTTTGAGCACACACATATGTTCCATTGCTAATTTGAAATCTTACACCATATTTCTGACAGGACAAAAAAAAACCCCAAAACTTTAGAGTTAGAGCCAAGGGAACATGAAAACACATAAAGAGCTCTCAACATTTTTCACAAGGAACACCAGCAGGTCGCGTTTGATATAGTTCATCAACTACTAGCATTAATTTTCATAGCTATTCCAAAAACCAGTAGTTTGCTCACAATGGGTCTGATTCAAAGTTCATAGAAGGGGAGAATGCATGCTTAAGAGCTCTGGCACAGAAATGACTAAATGTGTTTGATGGGGATTGAGCTCCGAACTTTGTAAATTAGACCACACACGTCCATGCAATTACTTAGTGCAAGAGTGACAAGAGAAAATTGAATCTTGTCTGCCAGGGAGCTAATAAACATGGATTATATGTCTCTCTTTTCAGCTCAAGATTTGAAGATATTTTAAACACACACATCCAAATGGAATGCTTTTTTGTGCCAATAGAATAGCACAAGGACACACACGTTTAAGCACGTGCTTAAAGTTAAGTATGAGCTTACACCCCACTGAAGCCAGACTTCAAGATATTTAAACATTCACCAAGGTTCTAATTCACCATCGAATTCCCCTAAATGTGTATTAAGATGGCCCAGATACCACCTGTAAGCCAGCAGCTTCAACATCATGCCTTTGTCTCGTGCTTGCCATGTGATGGATTTTTTTTTATTTTTTATGAAATGCAAACGGATCCACCACATGTAAGAATAAGATGATCTGCGGTAGACACAATTCCTGAGTGCCACTACTGCACATCACATCAGTTTTAACTCACTGTAAATCTACCAATTTTCAGGCATCATAAAAAATGCCACCACACAGTAAACCAAAGGCAAAGCCATTGCACTGTTACTGGGTTCCACAAGTGTTAACCACAATATCTGAATGCACTCTGTCAAGGACCAAGGGGTAGAGAGGGAACCAGGACTGAGGGTACTGTTTTTACACATGACAAAAATGGGTTCTTATAAGTGCTCAAGATAATACCGGGTGTTATAAATACTGGAGTTTTGTAATGTGTGAAAACACTATTCCCTTTTTATGTAGCGAGATCTTGCAGCCTTGTATGAGTCACATCTAGTGGGTCTTTCAAGCCTGCGACATCTCGCTGCATAAAAAGGGAATACTGCGTCCACACATTACAAAACTCCAGTATTTATAACATCCGGTATTATCTCAAAAACTTATAAGAACCCGTTTTTGTATTGGGTAAAAGAAGCCCTGTGAGATTAAGGATAGATTCTGATTAGGGACCAGGGACACATCAGAGGAGAGTAGATGTGGGACAGAGCATATACAGAACAAAGAAAATCAGGTCAGATGTAGATCAGAACATATTCAGGGCAGAGAGCAGGCAGGGAACAGAGATTGGATTGGGGGGGGGGAAGGGGAAACAGGAAGTAAATAGATGTTCCACCAACTTCCCAATGCTAGCAGCTAGCCTTACATGTGGATTGGTGGCCAACTAGAAGCTACTAGGTTAGAGCTGAAACAAGAATTAAAACAATTCTCATGAGAAATCTTGTGAGAATGAGAACTGGACTTGAAATCTCTTTATACTCTTGGTGAGATTGAGTTTGAGTTCTTGGTGAGATTTTGAGCCTGGCTCCCCCCAACATCTGTTATGCAAGGGGTGCGGAGCAGACTGACTCAGCATTGAAAGGGGCTTCTCTGGCTTGGACCCAAGGGATCTAAGCTTTCCTGGTCAACGTAGATCCTTGTAAATCCCTCAAGCGGCTGCCTGGTCAGTTTTAGGCTTAAATTAACAAGGCAGCTGCTAGCAGCTTTGTAAGTGGCCTACAAAGATGGCTTCCTGGGGGGCTGCTCTGGTGGGTGGGGAGGGAATCCCTCACTCTCCTTGCCAGGAAAGCCCCTCAGGAAAAGCCCCACAATCCGCCTTGTAAAATCCTGCACAGGGGGAGAGAGCAGAGATCCATGCACTTTCCACCCCTGCAGAGCTTTGCAAGCCACCGAGAGCAGCTTCAGAAGCTTTTTCCTGAAGGGCTGCCCTGGCAGAGGGAGTAGGGGACCCTGATACCAGAAAAGCCCCTTGGGGAAATCCTGTCAAGCTCCTTTGCAAAACCCTGCACTGGGGGAGATTCAGGGGTCCATGCTCTCTCCCACTGGCACAGGGCTTTGCAAGCTTCTGAGAGTGGCTTGGGGGGCTTTTCCCAAGGGATTGCCCTCACAGGCAGAGTGGGGGATCCCCCCCCCTCACCAGCCCCTTGGGAAAAGCACCCCTTTGCAAAGCACTGTGCTGGTGGAGAGAGCGGATCGCTGCTTTCTCCCCCAGCACAGGTCTTCACAAAACAAAGAGCATACAGCCCTTTCAGGTTGCAAATAGCCTTTGTAACAGACAAGCCACTGCCTGGGTTCACTGTAGGCCAGTTATTGTCAGTTACAAAGGCCTTCAAGTTCTTGGAAGTTCACTAACTCTCAGGGGCTTTGTGAGAATAAAATCCATTCATGATTTGAGGTATTTGCATAATGATGGTAGCTACGAAAGGAAATGTCTAGATACATGCATGATCACACCCACTGGATTCTTCTTCTGATCTCCCAATTGGTTAATTGGGTGAATATATGCTTTTTAACAAGGGTTGTTGGACAATTAGACACAATGATCTATTGGGGAAGGGGAAACTCTTCATGGCTCATGGACAGCTCTCAGGCTAAAAAAAACCCAGATAAATTCCAACTGCCCCTCCACGCTAACCGCGGTGGGGATTTGGCAGCACCAACCCTTTTGTGGCAGGAAGGAGGTGATGATGAGGCCAGCCACTGATGAGCGGCGTCGGGGGAGCAGGGAAGGGTCAGTGCGGTCACCTGGCAACGGAGGGGACGCCCGGGACTCCCAGGAGAGCTGGGACTCCCAGGCACCATTTTAAGTTCCCTGCTCACTCGCCTCATTGTGTTGCCAGCCACTGATGAGCGGCGTCGGGGGAGCAGGGAAGGGTCAGTGCGGTCACCTGGCAATGGAGGGGACGCCCGGGACTCCCAGGAGAGCTGGGACTCCCAGGCACCATTTTAAGTTCCCTGCTCACTCGCCTCATTGTGTTGCCGGCGACAAGCAGGGAAAGACGCGCACCCACCTACCCACCCCCCCTTTTCTTGCACCACTCCAAGTTAACACTGGTCGCCAATTAGGACCAGAAAGGAATTTTCCCTGAGCCCAATTTGCAAATGGAAGGAGAGGGGGTTTTCACCTTTCCTGGAGTGACCTGCTGATTCGGTCCTGGGGGTGATGGGGCAGCTTGTGGGTAGTAGGCCAGAAATGTTGCACTCTTGGTGGTGAGCTGAATTAAAGGTAATTGTTTAAAGGTTAAAAGAGTTAGCATAAGATTGTTAGAACAACATCTCCTTAAGAGATGGGCAGGCCATGCATAGCCGCACATTGCGGCCCACTGTATGGTCAGCCCAAGGGTGAGAGGCGAACAGCCGGACCCACTGGGAGGACCATTTATTTATTTATTTATTTATTTAAATTTTATATCCCATCCATTCTGCCCACAGGGCAGCCTGGGGCGGCAAACAACAGTCAGTAAAAAATTTTTTAAAAACAATTTAAAAATACAATACAATGTGGGGAACCCTACCCCTCACCAAAAGCCTGACGGAACAGCCAGGTCTTACATACACGCCAAAACAGCAGGAGAGTGGGAAACAACCAAGCCTCCTCCGGGAGCAAATTCCACAGCACAGGGGCGGTCACTGAAAAAGATCTAACATCGGTGGCCACCCGCCTCACCCGGGGAACCTCCAAAAGGCTCCCACAGACGATCTCAAGGGTCACATGGGCACATGGGGAGTGAGGCGGTCCAGCGGATAAGCAGGGCCCAGGCCGTGAAGGGCTTTAAAGGTAAAAAACAGCACCTTGAACATGGCCCAGTGCTTTATAGGCAGTCAGTGCAGAGCACTGGTGTCATGTGCTCCCTACGACCTGACCCCGTAAGAAGATGGGCTGCGGCATTCTGCACCAGCTGTAGCCTCTGGACCAGCTTCTTGGGCAGCCCCACGTAGAGCGCATTACAGTAATCCAGCCTCGAAGTGATGAAGGCATGGATGACAGTGGTGAGGTCAGAGTCTGAGAGATACAGCCGAAGCCGCCAGACAAGATGTAACTTCCAAAATGCACTCCCTGCCACGACCACAACCTGAGATTCCAGGCTGAGCCCCGAATCGAGGAGCACACCCAGACTCCACACTTGAGAGACCATGGGAGGGCGAAACCCCCAACAAGAGGAGATTCAACCACCCCCAGGCTCCCCCAACCCCTCACCCACCAACATCACCTCCATCTTGTCAGGATTCAATTGCAGATGGCTTGACCTCATCCAAGGCCCCACAGCTGACAGCACTGGGAAAATAAGGAGACTGCATGGCCTGGGTCGATGGAAAGGAGAGGTAGAGCTGAGTGTCATCCGCATACTGATGTCACTGCATGCCCTGAAACCCTCTCATGATCTCCCCTAATGGCTGCATATAGATATTAAACAAGAGAGGGGACGGAATGGCACCATATGCCAAGCAGTAGGTAACGATGCCTTCACCCTTGTTTAATCCCAACAAAGGGGCATTGGTACGAACAATCCGCCCCGGCCCGGGGAAAGCCGGCCATCAGGGCAGGGCGTAAGTTACAAGTTTGGGAGTTAGGCCACAGGAGGTCTCCCTTAGAGCTTAACATAAGAACGTAAGGAGAAGGGCTGAATGGCTAAGGCATGGAGGGTGGGGACGGGAATCTCCTGTGGTGGTGGGTAAACAATTAAGGTAGGACCCCAGTTTAAAGGGGAAGTGGGAGGGCTGCCCCTTCCCCCTTTGATGGTTTAAAATTAATAAAGAGTGCGGCCATTTACCCCCAAGAAATGTGCCCTCGTCTTCTTCCGGGGTGCATCGACAAATGGATACATTGTTTGAAAAGGACAGTTCAGTGAACACTACTTAAAACTGAACTTTGAAATAAAGGTAGTATCAGCTCCTACTAATGTACTAAACAGAAGCTGTATAAAAATAGCACACATCTTTAGTTAACCAAGAACAAAACAAAAAGCAAATAATATCCCCCCGCCCCACCCTGCCAGAATGCTACCTCCTCTCATTGCTGACACAGTGATGCTGACACAGAAACATTACTTGGCTGGAATTGCTTTGCACCATGGAAGCAGCCAAAGATACAACACAATGCTTTAAATATTAAAAAAGAAGACAAAATTGTGCTACTTTGACTGAATTAAACTCCTTTTAGATTGTCCCCAAAGTTCCTTGTTTCCTGGTAAAGAATTCTAGGATGAAAAATTTATAAGCAAGTTTCTTCTTTGTGTTTATTAGAAACCAGAGTTATAGGATGGTGTGCTACTTAGTTTCTACCCCAAGGACATTGGACAAACAATAGTAGTTTAATCAGAAATTGAAATGATTACCCTTTAAAGCTAATTCTTTTAATCCAACTCTGTCTCCGTAGAACAGATCCTGACCTCTAGTCTCCCATGTACACTGTTCTCCCGTTTTATTTTTAGGTCCACAACCTATTTTTTTTCCTTCCCCCCCTCAGGCTAGTGAGTGTTACCAACATTTCTTTATTTTGGAATACTCAGAACTGGCAAGCAGCACTAAAACTTACTATGTGACAAGGCTCAGGGACCCTGGCACACACCACTTTTTTTATTTCTAGCAAAAACGGATTATTTTAGATGGGTATGTTGCAAGAGGGAGATCATTTAGCTGTTCATGTCTCATGTTAATTACAATAATTCTACAATGCCTAACACCTTTCACGTTGTTCAGAAAGGAATGGGGATTGTACCTACCAATTGTATGCACATTCTCTTCTGCTAGACAAACTATCAACATTTGCATGTGAACGAATCAATTTCCTTTGTCTTTGACTGGTAACCCAAGTGGTTACCCTTGGCCTAGCTTTCCCTGGGTGTCTTTAGATGGACACCTGCTCCACCCCACCCTTTGGGGATGGTTCATCCATGAAAAGACAGAGCAGGAGCACAACATCCTGGAGAACCACAAGTGGAGCAGCCTGTCCAGACCCAGACTGGCTGGTGGGGGTTTAGACCAGGATTTCCCCTTGCAATGCCATAGAGCTGTGAGTGACAGCCTAGAATGGCAGCTGTTCTGCCTGCAACTCTATCATATGGGAGAGGGTGGTGCTATGTTGGTGGACTGTGGGCCATGGCGACAGCCACCCTGGTATAAATCCACCGTAGGTAGATCAGACCAGGGAGTGTCCACTCCCAGGTCTGTCTAAAAACCCCTCTGAGGTGATACTTCAAGTTATTCATATCTCTCTCTCCTTTTTCAGTCTCCACAATTAACCCCCTTTTACCTTAAATCAAAGCAAATATTGCTGACTTAAGAGAGCACCAGAAACAGAAGTCACTGAGTCATTTGTGAAAAATACCTACAGGTAAGCCACAAAAGCAGAAAAGTAAATTGCTTCATAGTACTTCATTGATCATTTTTTAAAAGGCATGGATGGGAGTGGGTTGTCCATGGGTGCTTTACTGACTGCACATGCATTTCCAGTGAGGGGGGGGCATCAGATGGGCCAGGACAGGTGTGGCCCCCTACCCACACATTGCCGGCTCATGCCCCTGTATGGAGCATCCCTGTTTTTTCCCTGATGCTCTGTGCATGGGCATGAGTGGGCAGTGCACAGGTCATGGGAGCATGCACTCACCCAGACTATCTTCACATGGGTGCTTAGCTAGGTGGGGGATAGGTGGGGGATAGGTGGGGGTGAGTGGGCGCATCCTGTTTAAAAATGACCATTGTGAGCAACATTGAAAATCATTTCACATTTGGTCATTTAGTTAGGAGTGAAGAACACAGAATGGCACTAAAACTACATGTTAATTCATGCTTGTCTAACTACAGGCTTACTACTCTAGGCAACAAAAGTAGGGAACCATTAACTTTTGAGCCAGATTGGGGAGGGGAGGAGGCGTAGGCTATGGGGGAGGGGTCACTAAGGATAGTGTGGTGTTGGGACAGTGACAGACCACACTGGGACAGGAAGGTGGGGAGGAAAGGAGGTATCTGAGTGGGTGGTGGGATGAAAAGCAAGGGAGACTGACAAACTTGTTTCAGCTCTCTATAAAGTGGGTGGGGCCACATACTGAGAGAAGACCTGCCAGTCTCCACCTCCCTCCCTCCCTCCCTCAGGTAAGCCCTTTTATTTTTATTTTTTTATTTAAAATTTTTATACCCCACCCGTCCTGCCACAGGCAGCCCAGGGCAACTAACAGCAACAATCAATAAAATACTGTAAAACATATAAAACATATAAAAGCATCATGTAATAAAAATGAGGAGACAGAACCCCACACACACACCTCCCCTCCATCCCCCACCCCATCCACCCCTACCCTTCTCCCTCATCAAATGCCTGATGGAACAGCCAGGTCTTACAATTCCTATTGAAAACTGGGAGGTCTGGAGCCAGATGGGTCCCCAATGGGAGGGAATTCCACTGGTGCGGCGCAGCCACCGAGAATGCCCTATGCTGTGTCGCCCCGCGGGAAACCCGAGGGACCTCCAACAAGGCACCCCCAGATGACCTCAGGGGCTAGTCCAGAACCCGGGGAGTGAGACGGTCTCATAGGCTTTATAGGTCAAAACCAACACTTTGAATCGGGCCTGGAAGACTATTGGAAGCCAGTGCAGAGATCGTAACACCGGTGTAATGTGCTCCTGGCGGCCCAGCCCCACCAGGAGCCGGGCTGCCGCATTCTGTACCAGCTGCAGCTTTCGAACTGTCACCATAGGTAGCCCCACGTAGTGCGTGTTATAGTAGTCTAACCGAGAGGTGATAAAAGCATGGATGATCGTGGTCAGATCTGGAACCGAAACCAGCGTCCAAATGTAACTGGTGGAAGGCACTCCTCACCACAGCCTCCACATGGACATCCAGACAAAGCTGCGCATCGAGGAGCACCCCCAGGTTCCGCACCTGGGAAGTCAGATGAGGACAAACCCCCTCAATCGAGGGGGCCGTCACCTCCACCGACTTCCCATTAACCCTCCACCCATTAAGATCAACTCCGTCTTTTCAGGATTCAGCCGCAGTCGATTATTCCTCATCCAGTCCCCCACAGCTGCCACACACCGGGTAAGCACCGAGACAGCCGGCCTGGATCAGTTGAAAATGAGAGGTACAGTTGGGTGTCATCCACATACTGATAACACCTTACCCTGTACCCCTGATCACCTTGCCAAGCAGCTGCATGTACACATTGAACAGGAGAGGGGACAAGACAGAACCCTGTGGGACCCCACACGAGAGGTCTTGGTGAGATGAAAAATAATCACCGAGCACCACCCGCTGAGTTCTCCCGGTCAGGAATGAGCAGAACCATTCAAGAACGATCCCGCCCACCCCCGAACTGTCCTGCAGATGCGTCACCAACATCTTGTGGTCAACAGTTTTCTCCCTTCTTCCAGCACACCCCATTCTCTGCTCTGGTAATTTCACTTCCACTGCCCTTCTCTGTCCTGGAGCTCCACCCCACCCTATGTGGCCAATTGTAGCAGAGGTGCAATTTTCCTGCCATTTTACCATTCACTACCCTAGATGGCCAGCACTCTCTCCTCACTAATATGATTACCGCATGTGAACATTAGTGGGTTTGTTTCTTTTACCTCCATGGTAGCATTCTGTGTGATGCCTGAACCGATTGACCACATGGCATTACCAAGCTGTTCACCACCAAGTAGAGACATTGATTTTATGTAAACTTGCTCCCCTCTTTTCAAAATCCCCCTTCCGCAGATTACTTTCTTTCCTGTACATTATCGTAAGGACTGAAATAATTTTTCGAAGACTAAAACAATATTTGTAACTACAAGCCCTCTTTCCATGGCATTTACCCTTACTCACCAGAGGCATATTCCTGGATCTGGCCTTTGGACTCAATCCTTATTTGTGAGTGCTGAAGGAGCACACACAGAAGGAAGGGAGCAGAGATTAGGGTATGCATTTAAGGAAGGAGAGCCTGGAACTGCCAGCTGGATCCAGGACCTGAACTCGTCCTTTCCATGATCAATTACAGAGGGGCCAAGGAAAATTAATTGTCCTCCCCAATACCCAATCCTTCCCTGTCAACTGTACCATCGAGATAGGGGAAAGCAAAGAGCTCTACAGAGGAAGAAGAGCAGCGGTGAATATTGTATCTAATGATTTGACCAAATTCAATGCAATGATGTTCTGAGATGACATCTTGCCCACCACTACTTTAAACCCTTTGCTCATGTGAACCAACATAAAGGTAAAGTGAGTTGGGGATTATTGCCTTGAACAGAGTATGTTCAGAAAGAAAAGCAGAAAGATGAATTGTGTCTGGGACTGAAATGAATATTCGTGGTGAATATCATACTCAACATTTTAACCAAATTGAAATGCTATCTGCCAAAATGGATAACTATTACTATATGGATCCATTTTTGTTAGCTATTGGACATTGTTTTTTTGAAGTTGTTGTACCAATGCTTGAGGCCAATCCTAAAGCCCAGCACATTTGTCACATGTGCAGGGTCGGACATATGAATTTTGAACTCCTAGGCCCTTCTCAGGATGCTGCCGCCAAGCCAAGCCCCACCCCCATGCTGTGTGTTCATGGGTGGGGGAGCTCTGTGTGAATGACACGGCGTGCGGGCCTGCAGTGACTAGGGGTGCATGGATGCACCTGCCTAACATGCATCCCACTGAATCCCCGCTTGTTCCCATGCACAGAGCAACTGGGAAAAATGGTGGTTGCTCCGTGGGAGTGGATGAGCGGAGGGGTGAGTGGAGATGCATATGCGGATGAGCGGGGCCATGTGCATGCCCTGCCCACGCACAGGTGCACCCACGGACCCCCCACCCAGCGGAACCATGTAAAAAGGGCATGTGAGGAGCCACTCAAAGAAGAACATAAGGTTGCTGCCTTGTAAACAAGATTCTTTGAGATGGCATCAAATATTCTCGCAACACCCACCCTTCCAGCCCTAAATGGAATTTTTTTCTTATATTCTTATAAAGGGCTGGAAGGAACTGTTATTATGAGGGGGGAGACTGCTTTTTATAGTAGAGGAGCTCGAGACCATCACGTGGTCTATTATTTGACTATGATGAGCATGCAGAACCCAGTTGTGACAATGTTGGGGGCTATCTCGAAGAACCTTCTTTACAAGGCAACCACCTTCTGATCACTTGTGTGGGGAGGAGTTGTTTGTAAACAAACAGCTTTCCCACTGCTGCTGCAGCACTATTAGCAGGCAGATGGCAGAGGCAGGTGCGGGATGATGACCCAGGCAGCAGGTTTGGGCTACGAGCAGCAGCCTCGGCTGTGCAGGGAGAAAAACTAAAATGGAGTGGGGCAGAGCCAGCGCCAGGATTGCTGTCCCCCAGGAAATGCCACCCAAGGTCTGGGCCTAGGGGGCCTGCCCCTAAGTCCGGGCCTGCACATGTGCCACACTCACCATAACTGGGGTGTGTGCAGGGCCCACAGAGGGTTGCGTGCAAGGTGTGCACCTGCTGTGTGTGTAGTGTGAAGGGCTTAGGACTGGCCCCATTATTCAGAGATTTGGGTAGCTACCTGAAAAATCGAATATCAGTTGTGAATATAAAACCCACAAGTCATTTCAGCACTAGTGCTGTACAGCAGGCTACAAAGAAGAGATTCCCTGAACTGTTCTGATGAATTTCTTTGCTTCTTCTAACTTGTGGAAACAGAACAGATTGTGGACACAGTCATCCAAGAGGAAAATATCCATCTCCGTTTTTTTCCCATCATGAGCAGGTGTGTCCCTTAGTAATCTTTTTCCTGAGGCTGTACAAATTCCCTTCTCTCACGCTCTCCTCCCTCAGTCATGTTTTCTAAACCCTTTAGCATTTTTGTTGCCCTTCCATGGAGTTTCTCCCGTTTAATAATAAATGATACATAATAAATAAAACAAAGCAAAAGAATACTAAAAAGTCAACCCTTGACAAAGAGGGAAAAAGAAAGGAAGTATAAATATTTGATCAGTAGCTAAGGTAAACCACTACAGCAGACATTATCCCACAAGTATCGTGTCTTGTAGTTTGGGCAACAAGTTGTCATAAAGAAAGAATTTCCTCCTTGCTATAAAAATTGCCTTTAGTCTGTTGTGGGGCCACCTGCTTTAAAAGCAGCCTTCCCCATTGAAAACAAGGTTGTTCTGATAAAACATCAACTACTAACTCTTAGTGGTATTATACAGCCCAAGGAAGCTGATTAAAACCACTTATTTATCACAGAGCTACCGTTATTGTCTCTACAAAGTGAAACACTGAGAAAGTCTAACTCAGTACTGGTGAATTTAGCAAAACGAAAAACACCCATTCTAAATTTTGAAGGACAAAGGAGATGTGAAATTCCAGATGCCTGAGGAACAGCTTAACCTGTGGGTGTCTCTTCTCGGCAGAGACAGAGGAAGGCCCACTCACAGGCAGCAGAACCAACCTAAGACAGATTGCTGCATCAGCATTTTCAGTTCCCAGCATGCAGAGCTGCAGTCCTGCTTCTCTCTGGAGCAGTGCCAGCCAAAAATGTGCTGCAGGAGACCAGCACTGGGACTGCTACTCCCTCCTTGCCCACCATCCCCAATGAGATTCTAGACTTTGCAAACACAGATATTTCTTTCTTCTTTTTTTAAAAATTGGGTGCAATTCTTAATACAAACAAGTATGATCCATTGACCGTTACATACGAACATATAGTCCTCAGACAAAATGTATCAACCTGGTCAAAATAAGACCTCACATTTTCCTTAACTAGCATCGTTAGGTGTATAAATTCGTCTTTTCCCTGTCATTGCTCATAAATCTCTAATCTACCAAACTCTTTACTCTTACGGTCTACAGGAGTCAGAATTGAGAATCAAAGAGGTTATGCCAATCTTCTTTGTCCATTTTCTTCCCATCTAACTCCTGTATGATGGGCATCCAGGTCCTTTTGAAATGTTGAAAGTTATCATGTAGGCCTGCGTGCAATTTTTCCATAGTAAACATAAATCTTAGTCTGTTAATCCATTAATCAAAGGAGAGCTCCAATTCAGATGTCTAATGTTTCACTATAACATATAGGGCAGCCAGAAACAACATCTTACAGGATTTCTGCCTTGGCTGTATATTCTTTACCTCAGGCCATTAAAGCCACCTCTGGTTTAAAGGGGATTACCGATCCCATTATTTTATTTGCCACCTTCCAGACCTGAATGACTGCACCTTCCAGCAATCCCACCAACAATGTCTGCAATGCCCAACTTCCCCACAGCCCTCCCAACATAAACCCTTTCGTGAGGGATCACTGAATTTCATTCTTGTTGGGGTAAGATAGAACCTGGTGGTGAGTTTGATTTGAATATCTTTCACTTCTAACAAGGTTGCACATTGGTTCATGTGTCGCCAGATATTTTTTCCTCCACCTCTCCAATCTGGATCTGTAAATCCCTCCTCCATTTTTGAATGTAGGCATTAGTGTTCTCATATAATATATTTTTTTTATCTCTTTGTATATTCTACCCATCCTTCCCGCTGATTTATTCCGGACAAAAAGTATTTTTTGTAACTTATATGGCTCCCTGCCAAAATCTTCTCTGTTTTCTGTTGAAGTGCACAAATTCCTTAACTGAAGAAATTGAAAGACATCTACCTTCTCCTGGGTGAGCTGCTCCATTCTTTGTAATGAAACAAATTTCCCCAAGATGAAAATTTGCTGGATCTTTGTTAAACCCCTTTCCCTCAAGAGACCTCTTAACCTAAGAACCAACTCCACTTCTCTAAACTTCACTGAGTCAATTGGTGTGTATGGGGAGAAGCCCTTTTTAATTTTTAGCTTTTTTTGAAGCTTCATCCAATAATTTAGTAGAGTTTCTACAAAAGGGTGTTGCTTACTAATTCTTTTCTGTAATTTACCACAGTCCGCTATTAGGTCTTTTAATGATGTCACCTGTAGGCTTTGTCTCTCAATCTCTACCCATTCTGGAGCTTCTTGCTCATGGTACCAGTTGGGAAGTGCTCCCAACATGGCCACCGTATGGTAAATCTTCAAATCTGGTAAATTTATCCCACCCTTTTCAGGTGTTTTCATTAACACCTGTTTTTTTATCCTCGGCTTTTTCCCATTCCAGATGAGGTCCCTCAAAAGTATATCACATTGCATAAAGAAATTGTTTGGAATATATATTGGAAGGGTATTGAATTTATACAAGATATTGGGAAGAATTATCATTTTAAATAGATTTACTTTGCCCAAACAGGAAATCATAAGCTTTTGTCATGGTTTGATTTCATCTTTCAAGATTTGAATCAGGGGAGCATAGTTTGCTTTATAAAGATCTTTTATCTCCTTTGTAAGTGTTATTATGCCCAAATATTTTAAACCCGCATCATTCATTGGGAATGGGTAAATCTTTTTTAGGTAGTCCTCTTCCTGCTTATCCTTCCCATATACTTTTCTTTATTAATAGCGTAACCTGAGACCTCCCCGCATCGCTCTATTATTCTAATCAATTGTGGGATTGAGCTGGTCAGGTTTGTTACAAAAAGGAGGAGATCATCCACATAAAGGAGGCTGTGGTGCGCCCCCTGCTGAAGAAGCCACCTTTGGATATGGATTCATTTGCCAGCTACCGACCCATCTCTAATCTTCCCTTTTTATAGAAGGTTATTGAACGGGCAATGGCACTGCAACTTCAGGCGCATTTGGACAGCATCGGCTTCCTTGACCCTTTTCAATCTGGGTTCCGCCCCAGCTATGGTACTGAGATGGTGTTGGTGGTCTTGGTGGATAATCTCCGCCGGGAGATGGATGCAGGATGTTCAACCTTTGTGATCCTGCTAGATCTCTTGGCCGCTTTTGATACCGTGGACCATGCATGGGCTTCTGTTGAGACGGCTGTGAGATTTGGGAGGTCTGGACGGGACTGTCCTTGGATGGTTCCGCTCATTCCTCTTGGGTAGAAGCCAGCGGGTGGTGCTGGGGGTTGAAACATCTAGCCCCCGGGCCTTGACCTG
>QEPC01000546.1:0-14978 GCA_003113815.1 Sphenodon punctatus
TTTTTTACTCAGCCTTGTGGGCAGAGTTCCCCAAGTGCTTCACTGTCTTTCCTCTTCCTTTTTGGAGCTTTAATGCTCCTTGTCTGTTGAGTGGCCATTCTTCAACCTCTGGACAAAGTGTCTTTTATATTTTTCTTTATCTTTTCTATCTTTTATTTTTACTATTTTTACTTTAATTCTTACCAAGTCTCCAGCATAACAGCATGTTAACATCTTATCTTCCTCAGCAGGACCCCACAGACCCTGAGCAACTTTTATGGGACCTGTAATATCTGTTTGGTGAGATATATTCTCCAAGAATATATATTTTGTAATCAATAACCTTTTTTTGTGCATCCATGGTGCTTTTATAATAGTGTGTAAGCCAGTTTGGCAGGGCAATAGATTGTAGTATTTTAGTCATAATAATAGTCTATTGTGACTTTTTGGTGAGGAAACTTAAGCTTTCCTGCGGGGATCCCTGACCCCATGGTGGAGCTAATTCCTGGGGAAATCTAAGGGTAACAAATGCATGGTAACTGTTCACTCCCCAAACTATGCTGGAGAGAAAACAAAAAAAAAGGGTTTTAACTCTATACAGCTTGATTATGTCAGCTGATCGACTGGGCCTTTCAATTACGAATTTGTCCCATTTTCCCAGAATTAAAGTTAGACAAATGGTGTTGGACCGCCTTACTGACAATTTTATACAAAAGTATTTGATGGCTTTGAATCAGAGTAAGATAGCTCCTTGCTTACATCTGTTTAAGACTTGCCATCGGTTTGAGAACTACCTTACGGTAGAAACTAATTACACCTTGCTTAAGTCCCTTACTTTGCTGTGATTTCAGCTAATGCCCACTACGGTGACCGAGGGCAGACAAAACCACGTTCCTTATGAGATTAGATTCTGCCCATGTGCTCAGCAGAAGCTTGAGGATCTGGCTCATTATATTTTTGACTGCCCCTGCACAGAGTGTCAGACAGAAATTATTGGTTCCGTTGTTGGATGGGAAAACATTTTGGGACCACAGTATGAAGCTTTCTTACTTGTTTAGCCAACTCTAATTCAGCTAAGGTCCTTAAGGCAGCTAACTTGGCTCACACTTTAACTGTCCAGAGGTGACGCGCCATGAAATCACAGGATTCTACGATTGATTGAGTGGGGTATTTTATTTTATTGTAAATAATTTTGTATCTTATTACTTTATAAACTTGCATTTAATTTTCGTACAGATGCTTTTTTGCTTGTTGTGCTGAATTTGTTATGACCAATGGTCAAGACAATAAATTGATATTTGTTTTTTGTGTAAAAAGGGCCATAGTTTCTCTTCTCCAGCTTGAGCAAGGTGCTCTTGCTTATGGATGAGCACATGATACTCAATACAGTATCAAGACAGGCATAGGACCAAAAATTCTTTATGGATAAATGGACATTAAATTGGAGGTAGTTCTTCACAAGGAAAAGTACGAATTAACCACTAAAACTGAGATCCATGAACTACTTCCTCCAGAGTAAGAGCAGGGCTTAACTGTGACTACTCTGGAGTAAGTGGCTTGTGAATTATGGCCTATATTTATATATCTTTATGCTGGACTTATCAAGTGAACAGCTGGTTGCTGCATTTCAGTTTTGGCAAATGCCAAATGAGGTCAGCAGCAGCACTTACGCTGATTCATGTGGGGAGAGTGCTAGCATGTATTTTCTCTGGACAGAGCACTTGGATTAAAGAACCATATGCAACAGTAAGAGGATTTTATCCTCTTTTCAGTGAGGAGATACTCTCTTAATTGTTCAGAGTTCAGGCTGGCTGTGTGATTAATTTGCCAAGAGTTGTGTGCTTGTTTTAAGCTACAGCTGTATGACTGTCTACAAATCACATGTGTAATAGTTGTTTGAATGGAATTATTACTGAAGAGAGGTCATGAGACCTTTGTCTCCATTAAATTATTTATGAAAGTTCACAAAAATGCATTGATTTTACTAACAGTATGACTAAAATCAGATAATCCTCTCAAATCCAATTTTTTTCTTATGAGATTTTTTTCTTTTTGACCATGCAGTGATTACTTCCCTAAAATAAATATTAAATGACACCTCCAAACACCTTTTTAATTTCCTAAATGACACTAATCAAGTACCAAGGCTAGGGGTTGATTGAAACATGATACTAGACTATGCGGGAGCTGTCCAGCTATTATGTCTGAATGCTTCAATACTTGTACATATTGTAAAGAATACTAGAGAATATATACTAGGGCTGATATGAGTATTCATCAGAACAAATATTTTTGTTGAATTTCCCATATATATTTTGTTTCCAATGAAATGGATAATGACAGGTATTCATTTCTGTTTCATTGGGCATCTGTTTAAGATATTTTGTTTTGATTTCTTTTTTTTTAATTTATAATAGATATACTATTGGTTTTTAAAAATGTTTTTTTGCTGTTGTATTTTAAAATGTTGTAAACTGCATGCTCCCACACAACACCCATCTCCACCCACCACCCATCCACAGAGCAATTGGGAGTGGAGTCTGTTCCTCCATGGGTGGGTGGTGGATGGAGATGGGTGTTGCATGGGAGCCTGTATGCACCTACACCCACCGTAAGTGGTGTTTACACAGACGCCTCCATCCATCTCCACCCAGAGAAACTGGGTGGAAGCATCTCGTGTGACAAGGCCCCATGTTGCAGGGCTGCAGTGTTGCCCTGTACCATGTATAATAAAATGTAACACCCATTTTATTGATGTTAGAGTGTCTGGGTTTTTTCAGACGTTACGAGATCACGCTCAACCACTGTGGATCCCCACATGGTGATCTTGATCCTGTAACGTCTGATGGTGGGGAACGGAAGTTTCCCCCTCCAAATGTTCACCCCCGTGAATCACATTCACCACGCAATCGGAGGTCCTGCCCTGACCATCCCCATTGCGTGGTGAATGCGATTCCCGCCTCCATGAGCAAGGGGATCGTCACTTCTGTCCCACTGCCATGGCCTAGAATCAGCAGCAGGATTCCTGGCCTTGGTCACTGCGGGTGGTCGCTGCGGCTGCATTGGCTGTGGCGCCTGCCCTTCTCCCAGGAGGGCAGGTGGCGAGGGAGCATGGGGGAGCGGGGCCGTGCAGCTGCATGTTGTGCCGTGCGGTCCCACCCCCTCCCCGATTTCCCCACCTGGATCAGCCAGCATGTCTATTGGATGTGCCGGTTTGATCCCGGCGGGGATCAAAGGGTGATTCCGTGACAGGGCCAATACAGGCCCCGTCACATCTGAAAATACCCTCTGTGTAAAAATGACCTATGCTTTGGGAAGTGGGGGATAAGTGCCCTATAGTAATAGTAGTGGTAGTAGAAGTTTACGTATGTCTGAATGCTGTGTGGAAATTTTTTTAACTCATCTACTGTCCCCTGGACTTTCTCACAATCTTCTGCTGAAGATATTAGAGGATATGCACTTCATTTGCCATAAGCAGCAGTGTCATTAGAAACACTGCAAATGCCACATCCCCTATAAGTAAGGTTGCCAAACCCAGCGTAATTTCAGACGTCGTTACGCGCCTCCCTTTTACCACAGTGAACCACCTGTCGTGGGGGAGATCCCATAATGTCTGAAGGGGTTCCCGCCAGTGAACCACAGTGAACACCCGGCGGGAATCCAATTAACCACCGTTCCAGAATCGGCTTGGTCCTGGTCACAAGCTGTGCCCGCCCGTCTCCAGGAGGGTGGGCGGTCGGGGGAGCATGGGGGGGCCGGGTCATGCGGTTGCACGTTGAGCCACACAGTCCCGCCCCCCTCCCCGATCCCCAGGCGGAATCAGGCCAGCACGTCTGTTGACCGGCCGGCTTGATTCCGCTTGGGGATGAAGAATTGACCATGCGTCATGTCAAGAAGGGAGGCTGGCACGTCTAAAATCACCCCCAATTTCAAACATTATGGCTATATTCAAGCATGGCATGAGGGTTAGAACTACTGTTTGGTATGTCCTGAGTTACTATGTAGTAGCTGTGAATGTTCAGATATGGTTTGTGGTAGTAAGGAATAGTTGCTATGTAGTAGTACCATTTAGGGAGTCATGGACAGAGTGCGGTATTAACTATGTGATGCAGACTTACCATGAGATATAGTCATGTGTCCATATTTGTTTGTGGTAAATCATGTTCCACCCCATGGGTCTCCAAGAATCCCAAAAACACTTTCCCCACACATTAGTAACATTTAATGAGGGGACATGTTGTCCAAGAACGCAGAATTTAGAGTCACATCTAACTTCAACTGACTGCTAGTGTGGGGTAAGATGCTATGTAGCAGCTTATGTTCTGTACATCAGAAATCATCACATCTGGCAAGGCCCATCAGTTTCCACCCTCCATACCCCCAAATAATGAGTTTGGATTAAAAATCACATTTTTAAATAATGGCCTTCCCTCAATTTATCTTTTGGTTTAGAGCACTCTGCATTCACATATTCAAGGCTTTCTTCGCCAGCCTGAAGGCTAGAAACTTAGGGCTCACATTCATAAAACACTTTTTTCCTGTTGCTTTCTCACCATGTGTTCCTTAGCATGTGTTTATTTTGTCCAGTAACACCTGCTGAGTTGCCTGCATTTCACTTCTCTCTATTTCCTAGTGATATTTTCCACAATGGAAAGGCCATGGAGGAAAACCCTTGGGATACACCTGCATGCAGTGCTCCAGAAGTAGAACGATGTCCCTCCCCTAGAACTGTCTGGCCACAACTTGGGTCACTTGGAGGTAGGAAATGCTTCTCATGGTGGGCCTGTGATGGGCTAGGGACCCCTCGTGATTGGGTAGTGCATATATTCAAGATAACAACTACACACCACAAAACCTGTGGTGATGTTACAGTAATCACTTCTTGTGCGTGGTTACCATTATGTTTAAAAAACCACACTTTTCTGTATTGATTCAGAACAAAGAAGTGTGAGAGAGGAATAAGAGAACAGTTCCAAGAATATTTGGTTTGCCTTTAAGTACTGTTTGGTTAAACATGAAATTCATTTTATAAGGCTTGCTGGGCAAAGATTGTCTCTTCTAATCATTGCCTTTGCTGAATGTTATCCTTTCTCATGCTATTTTTGTTTCTTTGCTCTTGTTTTAATGCCATTCGTCTGCCATACCTAATGACACAAGATAACAACACAGCAAAAGAACTTTCTAGTCTAATTTCCATCAAAGCATATTAAGATTCAGGTTACAAATACCAAAGTTGACCCAGGGGAAAAGGGAGGGGCTGCTCCTTGAGCATTCTTAACAGGGTCTAAGTAATCAGATCTAATTATTAATTAGTGGTGGGTTTCAAATGTAGCATGAATGTTTGTGTGTATAATTTCAAAGTACATTGCACATAATCAGATGTTCAGGATTATTTCCATTTCAATGGGTTTTCTTCTTTTTTACATTCAGATAAGAAAAGCAGGGAGTCATTTTAAATAAGAAAATGCAATACCAGGGGCTGCTTTAGCTGGAAACTCTTCAGTGAAAAGAACGAAGAGAACTTTTCTTCTGTGTAACTGTGCTATGGTGACAGGATTTTGAAACAAAAGAATGATAAAAGAATAATCTGAAGTGTTGTTATTGTGATTGAATCATTATTTAGTATGACCCTGGCCTGGAGAGAATTGTCAGGTTTTTCCAAAATGAATATTGTGGCAGAGGAGGGGCTCACTGGGGTACTGGCCCTTTATGAGGCCAACCCTGGGCCTCAGAGGCCCACCTGAGCAGGGTCTGGCCATTGCCAAGCCAGCCTGGATGTGAAAAGTCTCTGACTTGTTCAGTCAGGTAGTTGGGTTGTTGACCTCACTCATGGATACAGCTCACAGTAGCCTGAGAGGTTTCTGGTGAAAAGGGGAGGGCTTTGATTCATGCTCATTTTAAGTGATATTGTCAGGTCTATCTTCTGGGAGGGTCACACTGTAAGTCAACTTTTCCAAAGCAGAGATTTCCAAATTGTGTGTTGTGTCCCCAAGTTGTGCTCTCTCATTTGTAGATGATGTCACAGTTATGATGACATTTGATTATGTGTCTTTGTCATCAGGAGCTACAACATAAGGTCTCAATATGGAGTTACACAGGGAAAATTTTAGGGACCAGTGGGTAAAAAATATAATGTTTGTGAGGTGTGGATAGTTGGGAAGGTAATGACCGTTTTTACACAGACGACCCTCCACACCCGATCGGTGTTCAGGTGGGTGTTCGGGGGGGGGCATCCGTGTAAATGGCTGGCAGTGGGTGGGGGAATGGGTGTCCACTCGGTGATCATCTGTGTGAACACCAAGCGGGATGGGTGGGGGTGCATGTGTGCTCCCATGTGACACTCATCTCCACCCATCACCCACCCATCTCCACCCACCTCCACCCAAGCCCTCTGGAAAACCGGAGGAGACTCTGTGGATGGAGGTGGGTGGAGGTAGGTGTGTGTCCGTGTAAAGGGACACACACACCTCTACTCACCATGCCTACACACCTATCCCCTTTTAGGTTTTTTCATCTCCTGCTAGTAATTATTATTATTATTATTATTATTATTATTCCTCCTCCTCCTCCTCCTCCTCCTCCTCCTCCCCCTCCTCCAGGGGTAGACCTAGTGGAGGGCTTTCACTTCTGGTAGCTGCTTCTCTACAAGTTTCAGTCTCACCTGTGAAATCCTATCACCCTTTCCTTGCCACGTGGAGGCTGGTTTTGTCTTCTGAATTCTCTGCTATTTAGTTAATGTTTATATTCGCCCTATGAGTTCCTCTCACTATGACGGTTCCATCCGGAAATGACTGGAAAGCATGATGTTTGAATTACAGGACCTATTTCCTACAGAAGGTCTTTTTATAGTGGGGGACTTTAATGCTCAAATGGGGGAGACTTCCACTGCAGAGAGGGTGTGGCCCTTCGACCCCCAGGTGCCTGAATTGTTGACTGGGTAGAGTATCCAGAGATGGGGTTACTAATAGGGCAGGGCTTTTAAAATGTTTTATAGATTCAGCTGGGTTATTGATACTCAATGGCTCCACTCCAGGGGACAACTTTAGAGACTACACTTTTGTCTCCCACTGCAGCAGAACTCTTAATTGGCTATATGATAGTCTTAGATTTTATGATCCCACATATTGTTGATTTTGCTGTTTTGACAGCTGCTGATTCCGATCATTTCCTTCTAGTGGTACAGATTAGTGTCCCCTGTTCTCCTAGGGCCAATGAAAAGGAGACATCCCTTCTCTGGTTGCTTATCAGGTTCCAGTTCAGGAACTTGGAGTCAAATGGTCCCCCAGATTCGTGAGATTATATCTTCTCTCTTCTCTCCCCAAACTCTTGGAGCATTTCTAGTTAGCAACTCACATAAGCCTGAGATTATCCTGAAGGCATAATAGGATATAATGATGGAACGGCACCCTTTTTTGTTTGCCCCTCTGGGACCCAAACAGGGGACAATCAGGAAGTCAGGGTCATTTAATAGATCCTGTAGGCTGGCCAAGAGCAATTTGAATTGCTTGGTGTGTGCTGTGAGGAAAAATAGCTGCAATCAGCTGGTAGTAGACACCTTTCTCTCAGCTAGGAGAGTGTATAAAAATCTCCTGAAGGAGAAAACCCCCCAGCATCAGTTAGCTTTTTGGGATGATTTGGAGGCTGCTGCACATGAAGGTAATTCAATGAAATTATGGTTGATAATTAAATTTACTTAGGCCTTAGTAGCCTGACATGAGGAGGTTAATATCCCTGTGGGAAGCTTATTATGAGGCCATATTGTCAGGGGCAGGTAACCATATCAGGAAGCTTACACTTTATACTCTGGATTGTTTACCCCGGTGGGAGCTGGTTACTTCTGCAGAAGTGTGATTACTCATTTCACAACTTAAATCAAAGAAGGTTCCCAGGATTGATACTATCCCAGCAGAGCTCCTAAAAGCCAATATAGAATTAGGGCTGGCCCCAGGGTTTCTGAGGCCATGTGTGAAGTCTTGGTGTGGGGCCTAATTTGCATAATTAGTCCCCATCTAATTATGCACATTTGTAAATTTACATAATTTGCATAAATTCATACCTGCATACATGCCTTATTAGTTCCTCCACTTACCCCTTAGCTTCCCATACCAAGCGCCCCCTTGGCATTTCTGTCCCACAGATTCATCCACCCTCCAGCATCCCTCACAGAGTGCCCCCTTTGCATAGTTACCCCAACATGCCCCATAAAGTGCCCCCTAGCCTAGCCCCCCCATCCCCCTTCCCTCCCACAGGTTCCCCCTGCCAGTACAGGCAGGGAACAGCAGGAGGTGGAGGGCAATAATTTGGAAATTGGCAGTAATATTCAAAACAAATGAAAATAGACTTAAATGAAACAAAGGTGTTCCTATATAACAATAACAATAAGAGAAAGAACAAATGTCCATTTCAACAAACTTTTGTTTTTCTATTTGTCTTCGGGGGGTGGGGGGTGTTTAATGGGGACTAACACCCAAATCAAACTGACAAACATTCAACATTGCACATAGGAGCTTGGGGGATAACATACCCAAGTCGCCCTGTAAAACATTTGAATATTGCACATAGACTGCAGAGGAAGCTGCAAATAACAGCCATGGGGCAGGTGGCCAGCCCCCCATTGCTGAGCACAGAGAACAGCACACACGTGCTTCTCCCCCCCCCCCATGATTGTAGGAGAGGGGAGCAGATGTGGGAGGGGATGAGACCCTGGGCCTGGGGTACCTGCCTGCTAGGTGTGCGGAGGGGGAGGCAGCTGGACGAGAATGGGCCCAGAGAGTAGACAACAGCCGTGGGACAGGCAGCCAACCCCCCATTGCGGAGCCTCCTCATGCTTCTGGTGCTGGCAGCTGCAGTGCTGCTTCGGCAGGCTACTCAGGCCTGCCCCCTACACACACACACACCTCCTCTTGGACTCCACCTCCTTCCCACATGGTGCAGCTGAGAGGAGGTGAGGCCAAGACAGGCAATTGATTGATTGATTAATTAATTAATTAATTAATTTTTATTTGAATGCTTGACCATAGAATTTACACAGAACAAATTAATACAAATAAGTGCAAATGACTAAAAATACATAATTAAAATAAATAAAGATAGATAAAAGGGAAAATCAATCATCCTATAATACACATAATACAAACAAAATCTCATCAAATCCATACAACCAAAGGGAGTAACAAAATAAACCATCCTATTCTGAGCCCCATTCCTTAAAATATTCTGCTCTTATATTATGGGAATATGCCAGGAATTTGGCAACAGAAAATGTTAGGTCAGAAACCCTATCAGCCAGAAAGAAAGGCAAATAGACCCCCTGTGATCTCCCTGGTAAATATCTTATCAGTGGACAAATTAATCTCTAATATCCACATATAACCCACAAAACAATAAAATATGGGCATAAATAGCAGCACATGCAGTGCCAGTCAAAGGCAGACAACTAGCATCGCAGTGGGAGGGAGACTGTAAGAAGGAGGATGGGGAGAAACCCAACAGACTAACATACACATTCACTGGCCAATTACTGCATGCTTCCAGTTTTACAGGACCAATCGGTGGTGGGCTGGTGGCTTCGAGGCGGGCATAGCGGGTGGCCCTGAGGCTGGCATAGAAGGACATAACTGGGACTTTGGGGATAGCATGCCAGCTATCAGGAGAAATAGTTTACACATACAGGCTGGCCAATTATCATCACAATAGCATCCTGCAGTACTGTAACAGAGGACATAAAAGACTCTCTAGTGGCTCTTTCCTAAACAGATGCTTCCCAATGTATTTAATTTAATGTAATTTGATTTAATTTAATTTGATTTATTTATTTATTTATTATAAAATTTCTATGCTGTCCCCTCCTGCTAAAAGTATCTCAGGGCAGCTAACAACATGTTAAAAACAATTTAAAACAAATAGCAGCAAGTACAATTAAAAATTCCACAATAAAACAAATCAACTCCCTACCCCTCCCTAACCAACCAACCCACCCCATCTCCCTTTGGGAAGGCATGGTGGAACAGGCAGGTCTTATATTGTCTATGGAAAGAGGGGAGTTCGGTAGTCAAGTGGACCTCCAGTGAGAGGGAGTTCCACAGAGAACACCCTCCTCAAGGTCGACAGCTGAGAAACCTGGGGGACCTCGAGGAGGGTGGCCCCGGCCGACTGCAGGGACTGATCCAGGACCTGGAGGGTCAGGCGTTCCTGCAGGTAGGTGGGGTCCAGGCCATTTAGGACTTTAAAAGTTAACACCAACACCTTGAATTGGGTCCAGAATTATATCAGCAGTCAGTGCAGAAAGCGAAGCACCGATGTAATGTGCTCACTTTGGCCTGTCCCCATTAGGAGATGAGCCACCGTATTCTGCACCAGCTTCAGTCTCCGAACCAGCACCAAGGGTATCCCCATGTAGAGTGCGTTGCAGTAATTCAGTCTTGAGGTAATAAAAGCATGAACAATTGTGGCCAGATCAGAGTCTAAGACATAAAGCCTAAGCCAACATACCAGATATAACTGACGAAATGCCCCCTTCGCTGAAGCCGCCACCTGGACAGTCAGGTGGAGTTGCGGGTCCAGGAGCACCCCCAGACTCCAAAACCGAGATACCAGGGGAGGGCAGATACCATCAATGATGAGGGCCACCATTCCCCTGGCCTTCCCCACAATCATCACCTCCATTTTGTCGGGATTTAAATTAAGGTAGCTCACCCTCATCCAATCCCCCACAGCCACCAAACACCAATTAAGCACCGAGACTGCTGGGCCTGAGTCTGATGAAAATGAGAGCTATTGCTAGGGATGTGCGAACGCGGTTCAGATGTTCAGAGTTCGGGCCAAACTCGGCCTGTTCGGACGACCGAACTGAACATCCGAACCAAACGTTCGAAGTGCTGTACAGTTCGGAAATGTTCGGATGAGTTCAGATGAATTCAGGGGTGGGAAAAACATGACTTTGGGTGGGGAAAACGTGTGTGGAACCCCCTTCCACACTGAGGAGCAGTGAGGAGCAGCTGAGGAGCAGACTTCTTGGCACCAGGGGTGGAGACCAGAGGTGGTTTCAGGGCGAAATTATACCGATACAAAAAAAAATATTGATTTCGGTATTGGTATCAATCATGCTATTTTGGATGTTCGGCCGTTGTCGGCCAAACCGAACTCCACCAAACCGAATGACCGAATCCAAATTCGGGTTTCAAACTGAATGACCGAAAGGCCAAACATCTGAACCGTGTTCTGTTGGCACATCCCTAGCTATAGCTGTGTTTCATCAACATATTGATGACACCGCACACCAAACTCGCTGACAGCCTCCCCCCAAAGGTTGTATATACACTTGAACAAGAGAGGGGACAAGATGGAATCCTGTGGGTCTCCACACATGAGACCCCATGGAGAAGATGAAAAATCCCTCAGGATCACATGCTGGGTTCTCCCAGCCAGGAAAGAGTGGAACCGTTCAAGAACGGTTACTTCCCAGTAACAAGTGGGGGAGAGAAGTTGGGATGGTCACATCACAGAATGAGGATATTTGGTTGACATTTCTGCTGGTCAATTGGCATCACAAAACAGATCTTATACCACATGACACATAAGAGAATCCCTGGCATAGGCTCATTATCTGCATATGTTGTGCAGGCTTATAACGTTGGGACCCTTTATCACATCTTTCTGATATTTGGAAGAGATGATTCTGAAGGTATGAGATACAGCCCTGCCAAATTTCATGCACACTGGTTGGCCTATAAAGATGTTACAGTTATTTAAAAGTTAATCGCTTATACCACTAGGACCCTTTTTCCAATCCTTCTGACAACTGGAATAGATAGTGAACATTGGGAGGGGTATAATTTGCCATGTTTCAACAACATTAGATGGGAGACAAAGAAGTTACAGCCATGAATGTATATGCAGATGCTTGCAAAATAACATAATTCAACTGCTTAGAAAATTAGATTTCTTTATCCAATATTTCTGAAATTTGGTGCAATAATGGCTTCCAGTTCAGGTACAATCTGCCCATGATTCATACAAATATTAGGGATGTGCAAATGTGGTTCGGAAGTTCAGAGTTCGGACTGAATTCAGTCTGTTCGAATGACCAAACCCGAATCCAAACACGAACTGACCGAACCGAACTAGATTCCGAACGTCAAAATGACCGAACAGTTTGGTCAGTTCGGATCGCATTCGGATGAGTTCGGGTGGCAAAAACGTTTCACTGGAAGGCAAAACATGACAGGGAGGGGGAGTCAGCTGAGGAGCAAACTTCCAGGCAGTGGAGAGGCTTGGAGTAGCGGCCAGCCTGCCCAATCACCATCCCTTTTCACCTCAGACCACTGGCTTTACAGTCTGTAATTGGCCACGGGCTAGGCTGCACGGAGCCAATGGGGTTTGTGGTGAGGTAGGCGCAGCAAGAAAAAAAACTGATTGCTTCCCCCCTTCCTAACACCTTCTGAGCTAGTCACTGTTCCTGAACAGCAGGCATTTCAGAAGGCTCCCTCTCCCAGCAATTTTGTTCTCCTCAATCCATTGCAATCCTCCTCCTATTTCACCCATCCAACCCATCTACCTCCATATATTATCATTTATTTAACTTAGATTAGATAGGGTTAGGTGTCATTTTTTGTTTTTACCCCTCCCTGTGTTCCCTGTGCTCAATCTTCCTTCCTCCCTTCCCCCTCCATTGAATCCTTTCCCTCTCCCTCTTATTCCATCNATTAGATAGATTTAGGTGTTATTTTTTGTTTTTACCCCTCCCTGTGTTCCCTGTGTTCAATCTTCCTTCCTCCCTTCCCCCTCCATTGAATCCTTTCCCTCTCCCTCTTATTCCATCCCTGATTCCCTTCCCCTGTTTTAAGTTTTGGATTTATTTAGAGTACGATTATTATTAGATTGATTTTCATTTCTGTTTTGTACCCCTCCCTGTGTTCTTTGTGTTTCCCCCTGTATAATATCATATAGATAGATAGATAGATAGATAGCAATTAGCTTAGTTATAGAGATAGATAGAGATACAGTGTGTTTGTAGGTCAAGACCTTTGTAGTTAATTATTAGGATATTCCATTTAGTTCAATAGGTTTTAGAATAGTTAATAGTAGTTAGATTTAGTGTAGAGATAGATATATATAATATTAGATTAAAAAAAATTTAAATGTAAAAAATTGTTTTTATAAAATATTTGTGCATTCTTTTGGTGGGAGAAATGGAGAAGGGAGGTAGAAGAGGGTGAGACCGGTCTGCTGCCTGCAAGCCAGGCAATGAGGCACATGGAAGAGCTGGCAGGGGCCGTGCCAGCAGAGTGCCAGCAGGCAGAAGCAGCAGCCCATCACCACGCCCCAAGATGCACAGGCCTTTATGGGTCTTCCTCTCCCAGCGCTAGTGGCACTAGTGCTCCCAGTGGCACTAGGGGCCAGGCATCGCCTTCTGGCAGCTTCCTCCACTGCCACGCAGGGCACTGTAATGTCTGCATTGCAGGTGGCTGAGGCTGTCTCATCTGTGGCTGCAGGTGCAGGCGACTCAGTGCCTGAAGCTCCTCAGGAGTCACCATTGTCCCCCGACTCCCCCATAATTATAGAAGCAATCCCCCAAAGCAGTCCAGGGCTGATGGATCTCACCCTGGCTTCTAGAGGAAGGGCTCAATCCCCGGGCAATGGAAGAAGGGAGGGTAGCAGCAGCAGCAGCTATGGGGGGCAGGAGGAGTGTGCTGTTCAGGGTGGGAGCAGCATGGGGAGTCCAGCAGCCTCCATCACTCTGTTTGGGGATGGGGACAGCGATGCAGAGATTTCTGTGGAGGAGGTCTCTATATCTGGTGCTGCTGAGGTGATGGCTGTACCTCAACAAGCTGTGTCACCAGTGCCACCATGTCCTGCCCCTCCCAGGAGTGCATCACCCGGTGTGGGCCAGAAGGTAGGAGGGGCTACAAAACCATGGGTCTGGGAGCATTTTAAGGTGCAGGCAGATGATCCATGGGAGGTGCAGTGCACTTTGTGTAATAAGGTGGTGAACCGTGGGCAGGTGCTTACCAACCTTGGGACAACCACCATGTCGAGGCACCTGAAACTGTTCAACTGCTAAGTTGGGAGGCAGGGTCAGTGGATTGTACCGGGTTACTGACCTAAGTGGCTAGTCATCCGCCTCCTTCATCAGGCAACCGTCCTGCTCCAGTGGCTGTGGGAGGAATATGTTTTGGGAACAATGCTTGACCTCAGGGTCAAGGGCAGCATGGCACGCAAGTCATCCCTCTATGGCCTCTGGAAGGATGATCTTATGGGGAGGGTCCGGAAGGCAGAGCGGGCTCTTGAGAGTGCATGGCAGCAGCAGCAGCAGCAGCAGCAGGATGCTCCTGAGGATGGTGGGAGTGGGAGCAGCCACCCCTTTCAGTCAGCGGGGTCTATCCCTGCCTCCAGGCCTAGTGGTAGAAGCAGCAGCAGCAGGATCAGCAGAAGTAGCAGCAGCACCCCTACTGCCAGCAGATCCTCCTCTGTGCAGCCCACTCTGGGGGGAATGGGGCCCAGCACAAAAGGGCAGACAGCATGGCTGAGGGCAGTGGGCGTGGTGGTGCCCAGGGACAGTTACGAGAGGGAGTACGATGGCGCCTGTGCAGCAGTCAAGACCTACCTGGACAAGGAGCCGTGCATCGATTCCAGGAGCAATCCCTTGGCCTACTGGGCTGGAAAGACTGACGTGTGGCTGGCCCTGTCCAAAGTGGCCAGGGCATTATTGTCCTGCCCACCAACCAGTGTCCCCAGAGAGCGGGTGTTCTCTGTGGTGGAGGATATTTGCTTCCCGCACCGCCTGGGACTGGGGGCCAAGTTGGTGGACCTTCCATTGCTGGGATTCCCTGAGCTGCCCCTGGACAAGAAGTGATGGTGCAGTGGCACACGCCATCCCATGCCAGGGACAGTTGGGATGGGGCTCTTCCTCCTCCTCAATCTAGGCTAGGGCTACTACTCCTATGCTCCTGAGGTGCTGTCACTCCCTCCCAATGCCTGGCACCCCCCTGCCCCCCCCC
>QEPC01000546.1:26689-44311 GCA_003113815.1 Sphenodon punctatus
CACAACCCAGTTGTGAGAATGTTTGGAGCCATCTCGAAGAACCTTCTTTACAAGGTAGCAACCTTCTGATCAGCACATGGGCAGGAGCTGTTTGTAAACAAACAGCCTTATCTCCCAGCCCGATCGCTGTCCCGGCTGCTGCTGCAGCTAGGAGGGAGAGTCAGGTAAGCCCTCCCCCCCTCCCCAACACAACACAACCCGACAGGGGTCAAGACCAACAATTTTTGTTTGTTTGTTTGTTTGTTTGTTTGTTAAGAATAATTTTAAAAAGACAGCCTGACCGGCCCCCGGCCCACCCCGTGGTCTGTCACATCTTGCCTGCCTTCTGTTTCCACAAGTGGGTGGACTGGGTGGTCAATCTTTCTCTGCAGGGGACTTCCATTCCTAACAGGTCATAGGGCAATTCATTTCCTGTTGTTCCAGTCCCCGTACCTTACCTTGCATGTGGCGACTCCATCACCCTTGTCATAAAACCTCCAGACATCCAACCTTGTCCACAAAATGTCTGGGGGTGTCACTGCCAACCTCCACCTAGGGGGTCCACCTTGGTCTGGCACCAGTGCTGGGGCCGGCATCCAATAGCTCTCTGAAATGAGAACACATTAAGAACACCAAAGTAATATCATGCATTTATGCTGATGCCTCTAGTCCTCCCTCCTTGGGGGTGCTAGGGATTGCAACTAGGAAGGCCCTGGCTAGCATGTGCAAATCCTGCCCTTCCTGGGGTACTTGGGATGGCAATGGAGAGACCCTGACTGGCACGTGCAAATCCTGCCCTCCCTGGGGTGCTAGGTGATGCTAGGGGTTGCAACTAGAAAGCCCCTGCCTGGCACGTGCAAATCCTGCCCTCCCTGAGGTGCCTGGGATGGCAATGGAGAGACCCTGGCTGGCAAGTGCAAACCCTGCCCTTCTTGGGGTGCTATGGATTGCAACTAGGAAGGCCCTGGCTGGCATGTGCAAAGCTTGCCCTCCTTGGGGTGCTAGGGGATGCTAGGGATTGCAACTGGAAAGGCCCTGGCTGGCATGTGAAAATCCTGCCCTCCTTGGGGTGCTAGTAGTGATGGCACCGGGAGAAGTGACCCTGGCTGAAAAGACCCTGCCCTTATTTGGGGGTGCGTAGGGAATGGGATGGCAACTGGAGAGTGGAAACTCTTGCTAGCCTGGCACATGTTTGGGTGGGGGTGCTGCTCGTGCCAGAGCCCCCCACACTACAGTACCCTCTCTCTCTGTGGCAGACATCTGCTGCCAACTGCTGATGCCCACTTTTTGTGCCTGACTGATGCCCACCACCCACGCACCCACCCGCACTCCAGTGAGCTCACTCTAATGGATAGAGCCTTTCTTGTCCTCAAAGTAAACAAAAAGTGTATAAACCTGGCAGCACCTCCTGAGCCCGCCGCTTGCTCCTCATCCGGGGAGCCGGGCACCACCACTGGAGATCTAGGGACAGGAACCTCCTCCTCCTACTCCCCCTCTTCCTCCTCTTCCTCCTCGAGTGGAAAGTTGACCCCCAGCTGGGGAATCAGTACTGCAGCCTTCTTCATTTTTAAATTTTTTTTAAAAAATCACGCAGCCAAAACACACAGTCACCCACCACACACCAACACTGAACACTCACTAACCAGCCAAACAACACAGCCAAACCCAACCCAAACAGCCAAAACACACAAAATGAACAGCCACTCAGCCAAACACACACACTTTCAACAACCAGCTCCGCACGCACTCGAATTTCCGGTTTCCGGTGCGATCACGGCTTCACGTGCTCTTGTGATACTTTTTCTGAACGCCTGAACTGAACTGAACTTGACCGAACCGAATGGCCAAACCCAAACTCGACAAAACACCCGAACGCCCAAACCGAACACAACCCAACCAAACACAACCGAACAGAATGGCTGAACCCGAACCACGATCTGTTTGCCCATCCCTAACAAATATAATGAAAAATAAAAAAGTTACAGCTGAAAATGTGTTTTTCCTCGAAATCAATGGAAATTGAAAATGAAAGCAAAACCAAAATTTTCATATTTATGAAAACTATAATGAAAACCATGGTGCACATCTCTGGAATACACATAGTTTGACTTAGGTCCATCAAAACAAGTACAAAATACTTTTATGCCTACTTTTTTCAGATATTTTTTATTGGGTTTTCCATTTTTATAATAAATTTGTTTAGGATATTCAATTATTTAAGCAAATATTCACTCAACTAGTAAATATCCAAATTTGACCAAATAAGCAAATATCGAAACAAAAACTACCCCCCAAGAGAAAAAACTGGGGTTTCAATGAATATGTAAATATTTATTAAGATATTTGGAGTGCTATATGAAAATGCATGAATAGTATTCAGAAATACAGAATTTGTTATTTGTTTCAACACTAATCAGGCTGTGACAGAGCAGACACATATATTGGTTTTAGCCTTTTAAGAGGTTAGCTCTGGCCCCAGAAGCTTATACCTGAGTTGGGCGTGGCTAAGACAACCAGGAAGTAAAAAGCCTCTGGCTGGTTCATTTGGGAGAGAGTTGTTTGAGAGGCAAGATGGGGAACTAAGTCAGGAGAGGAGCCAAAAACGCTAAGCCAGGACTGGAATATTTTGGGACCTGTCTGTATCTTCATGGTGAGCTGCTACTGGGAATATGTTGTATGTGGAGGATGGTGTTACAACCAGTGCTCCCTGAGTTTTTGGTTTTGATATATGATTTTTGCCTTATTTCTTATGATTTTTCTGTACTTGGTGACCTTCCCTCAAAACCTGCCCTGTTCCTTGCAACTCTAGCCAAGGCACCCCCAAGTGTGTGTTTTGACCTCAGTGCAAACCCAGGAGGCTTTGGCCACAAGAGTCCTGGGCTGATTGAGGGGGGATCGCTATAGAATGCAGGCCCACTTCATCAGAATGATAATTAGCATCAACCTGGCTTTAGCAACCCACCCTGTATTGTTGAGCGGGGCAGCGTCAGGAAGGACGTGTCCCAATACACCTGGAGAAGGGTGGTCTAATGAGACTGTGATCTTCATCCAAGAAAAAGGATGACTGCACAGCCTGATCCTAAATCAATCAGTGATGGGATCAAGCAGGAATGCTCTTCGGGAACTCTATCTTGGCAGGTCTGGCCTGGGTGAGACATATAGGAGGCACCGCTTGGTAGTGCATTTTTCTTTGATTACCAGTTTTTGTAAAACAAAAGCAACTGCAATGTCATTTTGTAAGATACTGGAGGGCCTTTTCAGAAAACTCCCTAAATTTAATCAAGCTTTGTTCTTGGTCCTCAACACACCCACCATGCCAGGGGGCAAACTTTTGGCTTAAATATAGGGATCTGCTAATGCAGTTCGGGGTTCAGCCCAATCTCAGGGTGTTTGGCCCATCTGCAAACCCCCCGAACCCAAACCCGCCAGAATCACCAGAACAAAGTTCGGGTTCCAAACCCTTTCAGATGGGGGTGGGGGGCAGGAGGGAACCCGGTTTCCCCTCCCTCCAGGCTGCATGGGTGGAAGGGGCACCAGAGCTTACCTACCCCCCCACACCCTGTGCAGCCTACTAATTTTTTTTAACCTACACCCCACCCCAGGGATCGCCCTACCTGGTGGCACCGGGGCTCTGGCCCTGGGTCCCGCGGCAGGCAGGAGCGGCAGCAGTGGCAGGTCCTGCTCCGGCAGCACTTCAGAGTGCTTCGGGCCTCTACTAGACCTTCTGGGTCAGGTGACCGGGTCAGGTGAGGCCTAGTAGAGGCCTGAAGCTCTCTGCTGCTGCCACTGGAGCCAGCCCCGCTGCTGCTGCTGGACCCAAGGCTGGAGCCTGACATACCTGGTGGTGCTGGAACTTCAGCCCCAGGTCTGGCGGTGGCAGCGGGGTCGGCTCCGGTGGCAGCAGTGGAGCGCTTCAGGCCTCTACTAGGCCTTCTGGGTCAGGTGACCGGGTCACCTGACCCAGAAGGCCTAGTAGAGGCCTGAAGCACTCCACAGCACCGCTGGAGCTGGACCCACCACTGCTGCTGCTGCTGCTGCTGCTGCGGGACCCAGGGCCAGAGCCCCAGCACCACCAGGTAGGGTGATCCCTGGGGTGGGTTTTTTTTTTTTAAAAATTAATAGGCTGCGTAGGGTGAGGGGGGAAGGTGAGCTCCAGTGCCCCTTCTACTTGTCCAGCCTGGAGGGAGGGGAAACTGGGTTCCCCCCTGTCCCCCCGCCCAAATGGGTTCACCCCCTGAACTGGTTCGGGCTGAACAGTCGAACCCTGAACTATTTTTGGGGGGGCAAACCCCAAACGGGCCTAACCCTGAACCCCCAGGTGTCCGCACACCCCGACTTAAATACAGTCCCTTCAGAGCCTCAGTCAGTTCAGTCTGTCTGATCCTCTCAGACTGGCTGTTCTCACTGCTGCTGTTCTCACAGCGGCTACTGAAGCTAATATCAGTGCTGCTGAAATCCCTGCTGCTAATATCTCTGAAGCTGAAATCACTGCTGCTGAAATAACTGCCATGCTGCCTTGCTTGCCCAGATAGAATTCAGAAAGACACCTGATTGCGAGTTCTTCTGTCCGTTTTGCTGACATTCTGTCACCTGACCTCTGAGTAGGCATAAGGGAACTCCCACCTGTCTACCTCATGGAGATACAGTTAGGCTTCCTTGCAACTCTAGCCAAGGCACCCACAAGTGTGTGTGTTGGGCTTGAGTGACTTGGTGGGCTAAGCCCAGACTTCTTCCCTCCTCGGATCATTACTCCAGCCCCCCCTCCCCAAGGCTCGTCAGAACAGTACATTTTAGGTAAGATGAAGTGCTGTGTCTTTCTTTTCTTCCCCTTCCTTTGAATCTCCCACTGTTTGTGCCTTGGCACAGGCAGATCCCCCCCCCCCCTTCTAAATTAGGAACTTCCTTTACAAACCAACCCATGCTGCATCCTTGTGTAACTATCTAATTGATTTGAGTGTCCCATTGTTTGATTATTGCTAATTAATCCCCCTTTTGCTTGTATATACCCCCCATCCCCACAATAAATTGAAAACTTTATGTTGCACCCTAAGGTGTCTCTTCCCTCTTTTTAATTCCCTGGGTGACGCTGCCAATTTACACTCAAAAGATCCCAAACACTCTTGTGCCCTATTCAAAAAGGTGAGCTTAATTCCCCAAATTGAGCATTTTTGAAGCCCATGCCTGGCCACTGGGACCCACTCTCTAGGGAAACCCAGTGTGCACACGTGTTAACAACAGACGTTGAAAATAAACTTGCACGAGAGCCAATTCCCTGTATCGATCTTGATGTTTGGAGTCTGATCTGGAGGGGAACATCCAGAGTGAGGATGTTCCCTGCCACACAGGCACAGAAAGATGTCTTATGAACATGACAAAAGGCAACTGTAAAGTCTTTGGACATATAATAAGAAAGAATGGTGTGGAAAACATTGTTACAGTGATTTCAAATGGGAGAAGGAGAGCTCATGGAAAACCAGAGAGGAACTTTTTAGATGATATTATTTCACATTTAAATGGCACCTGTGGAGTGGTGGAACTCATTAACTGGGTTATCTGGTCAGGTCTAGGTATTGTTGTATGTTTATGGACATCCAATGCTGACATGGAATTTATAGAGGGAAAGGAGTACATTTTTAATCTTTTGAAGCCATAGGGGTAGGTTCCTTTTTTGGACAAGTGGTCCTGCCAGATTGGCTATCAGTCTTCTGAGTCTGTCTCCAATCTAATTGTAAGAGAACATCCAACCAGGAATACTGACAGCATCAAAGAAGATCAGGGCAAAAATGTTAAACTAAAGACATTTTCTTTTCTTTAGTGAAGGAAAAAGGTTAACTACAACCTTCTGACTGAGACTAAATCCCATGTGGTCCTTTCTCAGTTACAGAATCCAAGTAGGTTGGGGTAAATTGCAGCATATTTATTTCAGGCAGGCTATTTCAGCACCCTGGAGAGCTGCATAGCTTCTCCAAAAAGTTAAAGGCTTCTGCTTAGTCTGAGTTTTCTTAATTTCTTCTTCCTTCCAAAGGATACAGCTGTGATATTCAAGCAACAAAAATAGAAATGACATTTTGCTGTCATATGCAGTTATCAGACACGTTGTTTGAGAGATTCATAACTCCATTATGCATTCGAGCAATCTGCCCTCAATCTGGCTCATGCTCCTGCATAATCTTTTATTATGATTTAAAGCACAGAACATTTTTCAGTCACCTCTTGGTGGCACTTTAGTCTACTTATTGAATCCCCAGCATGTAAAGATAGCTTTGTTTTAAGCAGTTATTAGCACAAACTAGAGACAGAGGAAATGTCAAAACCAAGCAAACTTACTGTGAAGGGAGGGAGGGGGACAGGTCCGATCTAGGAGAGAGCCCAGGGGAAGAGCCCAAGAGGAGACAGAATGGGCTTAGTAACAGTAGGAGGGGTTCAGAGCAGGGAAAGGGGGACCTCCCAGCAGCTCTCCAATTGCTATCAAGCACCAAAGAGGGAAGCTCATCATAGAGATCATGTGGGAACGGGAAGCTAACAGCAGGGTACAGGACTTGAGGATCAGAGTAACTGAGGGGCAGGGTACACAGGAATGGAGCCCTAGAGGAGTAAGGGTGAGAGGGAACAAGCGGTCAGAGCAGAGCAGGGAACAGAGCAGAGATAGAGTCAGAGGGAACAGGGCAAGGATGTGCAATAAGGACATCATTGGTTTTCATCCTCTCTTTCGTTTTCATTTTTAAAAACTCATTCATTTTCGTATCCCCATTTGTTTGCATTTTTAAAAACTCATTTGTTTCAGTGTCATTTGTTTTACCCCCCCTTTTGTTTTGTTTTACATTTGTTTCCCATTGAAATCAATGGGAAACACTTCCCAGGGCTTCCAAACCTTTCAAGCAGTTTTAATGTGAGCACATACATTATGTGCTCACATTAAATAATGTGAGCACATAATGAGCATTAATAGTTACATAAATAGTAACTATTAATGCTCACATAATGAGCATTAATAGTTTTAATGTGAGCAGCATACAGTTAATTATAATGAGAAAGGGGAGGGCACTTGGTTCTGGACCTGGGGCAGACAAGGCATCCTGAGACAAGGCCAGGGCAGTTGCCCTCCCATATCCTTGCAGGGCAGCATTGGCTCCCCCAAGTGTCTTAGGGTGCCCACTATTGGCACCCCCAAGTGTCTTAGGGTGTCCCCTTGCATAGAGATAACCCCAGCATGGCAGCATTGGCACCCATCAGTAGCTCAAGTTGTCCCCTTGCAAAGAGATCACCCCAGGCCGAAGCAGAAACCCCACCCAATGTAGAAGTGTCTCTCTCCGAAGCATACATAGAACTAATTTGCAGACAAAGTGAGCTGCTAGGAGGACCTCCAAAGGGTTTGTTGACTCCATTGCCCTCCCGCTAGATGCTTCTGATTCACTGGTAGCAAGTGCAAGCAAAGACCTATTCAAGATATCTCTCCTGTGTGTGCCACTGTTGCCACAGAGATTAAGATCACAGAGATGTGCTTTTAATGCCAATTGACCAGCGGAGATGCCAATCAGATCTCCTGACTGCTTCACATGTTTTCTCCCACTCCCCTTTGTTGTTTACTTGCAGTTTGAGCTGTGTCAATTGGTAAATGAATGGGAAACAAATTGGAAACAAAAACGAATGAGATTTCATTTGGTTTCTGTATCATTCATTTTCCAGTTCATTTGTTTTCAATTTCCTAGTTACTAAAATGAATGGGGCATCATTCATTTTAGTGATCAAACACAACGAAAACGAATTGCACAACCCTAGAACAGAAGAGTAGAGTGAGAGTCCGAGCAAGCCAGAATGTAGGAGTCAAGGTACCAGGGAGCCAGGAATCAGAGCCAGTGTCTGAGGACAAGGGAGCCAGGATGGAGCCAGAGTCTGGAACAAGGGAGTCAGGAATCGGAGGGCAGCAGGAGGGAAGGAGAGAGAGATTGTGAGTTCCACGGTCCAGCCAGTTTCTGTTGCTCCCAGGATGCTTTTATACTGCTGACAGCCAATCAGGAAGCTGGGAGCCAGGGCAGCAGCAAAGACAGGGAGGAGGAAAGGCAGGATTCGAGCTAGGCAGAGACAAGGGGAAGAGAAGGGAGGCAAGCGTAGGTGGTGGTGCCACTGACTGGCTGGCAAGCACTTCAGAACACTGGGGGTTTAAGGCTGGAGTTTGACACTTACCCCCCCCCCCAACCATTATTATCGATGGAATGCATAGAGGTTGTGAATAAAATCATACATAACTGTTAGCCTCCACCAAAAGGGCTTTCATTACATGAATATTGAGTTTCCAAAAAGTTAAATGTCCATATTTGGAAGTATTTTCTATTCTGATAAGTCACAAGTATAAAGCCAGCCAGCTACACTTTATAATGGAATTAAAAACAGGCCTCCTAAGACAATTTTGGATTTATTTTTGTATGTAAAAAGCTCTCAATCATGTTATCCAATGTTATTCTTAGAGCCGATATTAGCATTTCCTCCAATCAGTACTCTTAACCAGCTGTTAGCTGCCCAACTGCCAGACTTTCAGGCTAAAATCCTTGATGTCGTAAGCTGCAAATTGAGAGGAGCATTTTTCAACCACCAAAGTCCTTTCTATTTTTGGTCCTTTTAAGCTCTTTAACCTGCTATAGTGCTTTAATTCCAACCAATAAAAATTAAGCTTGGCTGACATAACTCACTTTCATTTGGAGAGGGGGTAGACCAAAATACAACTTTTTGATAGCCTGAAAATCACAACAGTTCGGAGGCTCTGGCAGCAAATGTTGTTTGAAAATGAAAAGAATTTTTCAGCATGATCCAAACACAAGCTTATCCTACTTTGGGTAAAAACTGATGTGACGGTGGTTCACTTTGGCCCACTTGTTTCAGAACTCACCAGCACATTTGTTTATGTACTGCCAGATGCTCCTCTCCCAGTAGCAGGCAGTGCAGACTCCCCAAGCTTGTGAGTCCCAGTGCACCTGCACAACCTGTAGCTTTTATTGCTACACCCTTGCTTAATGCAACCATTCCTAATTCACAATGATCCAAAGAGAGTGTGACCAACTGACGATGTTGCAAAGGGTGTTAACTGATGTGACAGACATCAGTTAACCCTACCTGGGGTGGCGGAGGGCTTCTCCTGGGCAGGTATGCTCCAGCTATGGGAAGTCATGTCCCTGCAGTGGGGGAGAGGGTTGGGAGTGACGTGCGGCCGCCTCTCATGCCCCCATGCTGCTGTCATAGCCCCACCCCCCTGCCGTGATGGGCAGCTATGGCTGCCTAATACTGGGAGCCATAGCTAAGCACCATGGCAACCCCTCAAGCTGGGAGGAGCTGGGATTGGGAACAAGCATTCCTGCCAATATCACCTGCTCTGACCTGACTGGGTGGCAGCTCGACACCAACTGTGGGCCTGCTTTGATCCGGACTCACATTCCAGCCCACCTGCCACCCCAATCTGGGTTTGTATCAGGCCCACATCTGGTGGACCCAGAACAAATGTGCACCTGTGACGTTGACCCAGCTGGGGCGAAGCAGGCCCTATTGAGCCAGTGTCACATTTGTGAACACCCAAGAGATAGGACTAAAATACACTCCTGCCCCTTTCTCATAGCGTTGCCTAGTGGCCCTTATTTTAAGAAAGCACCTGTTATTTCAGAGCCCTACCTGTGTATAGAACATAATGGACACCCATTATTTACATAATGGACGTCCCTTATTCTGAACACCACAGCTCCATGGAACATAATGGTTTTCCCTTATTTTAGTATCCCTCATCTCTGTAGTGTTCCTTACTCTTGAAATGTTGATTTGACAGCCTACTTTCTGATGTAGTCATGCCCTCTACAGACTGCTTGATGTCAGGGTGCTCCATGGGGACCCTGTCTCATAACACGGGGACCCAGCCTGGTCCAAGTCCAAGGGGCGAGTTCAGATAGCATGCTTGACTTGACCCAGACCTGTTAGGAACATGTGCGTTGTGTGGGGACAGAGCCAATCCACAATCCCATATTCAGAGTAGTCCCATTGACTTCAGTAGTAAGTAGTTTGAAAACTGCAGCCAAAATGGTATAAAATCCACTGTAAAGCAGATGGAAAACTAACAAAAGACTGGCCCCAACAGAGATCCTTTTAATATAATTTGTTGCACCCTTGCAGCTCATAGTTGTGAACTGAATAGGCATGTTTGTATTCACAAATATTATTCAGAGTTTGGGACACCGAATAATATCTGCACACATAATAGGTATCTGCATATCCATTTATTTGATTCAGTTATTTGGCTATTTGGTTAAGTTATTTGTTTACATAGGTTCTGAATTATTTACTGCTATTGCACATGTTCAAAATCCTGAATAACTGAACTGAATAAATCGATGGGATGGAAACCAGAATATCCAAAATGGATAGCTGAATGAAAAAGGACAAATATCTACTCTACTCAGATTCATTTTGAAATGGCCAAATTCCATGGATATTTGCTTTGAATATTAATTTCACTTCTAATTGCATGGAATTTGGACATCTTGAAGCATTTTGTAAACATGCTGAGGTTAATCTGGCCCTTTACTTGAAGATCTGCTGGCTTTGCTTCAAATACAGGACCAGATTAACCTTTAAAAAAAAAAAAAAAAAAGTCAGTCAGAATACATATGTGTATCTTCCAAGCCCTGAAAAGCTCCCTAGTTCTGTATACTGCTGCTACAGGACTCTGGAGTTTGTGATGTGGCTGCTGGATAAGGGAGTGGGGAGGCAGTATACAGCAGTATCAGCACTACCCTCTCCTCATCTGATCTTCTCCTGCCCCTCCCACCCCTGACACTAGCTGAGCCCCACCCACTACACACTCTGTATGTGGCCTACATGCATCCCAAATATGACTTCGCACGGGGACTCGCATAGTCCTGAATATGACCATGGGTAGGTATTTGACATTCCCTTAGTGTCCTTATATTACAAAGTTCCAAAGAGAATATGGTAAACTGTTTGTTTATTTATTTTTAAACTGAACTTTTGATTATACAGAAAGTAACAAGCAGGCGTTGTTTGGGTGATTGAATTTGGCACTCGGCCAAATTCTTGTAGAAATTGCCTCCAGCAGTCCAAGATTCCAGCCTGAATGGGAAAGCACTGTCAGCTGACCAATGGGATATCAGCACTCTCAGGTTGCTGCAGTGGGCCCAATCCCTGGGCATCCCATGGCTGGCCCTGCCCCCTCCCCTGGCCCACCCACTATCCTGTCCCCAGTCATGATGTGGTCGTGTGCGATAGCACCCACTCCTCAAAGCCTGCAGTAGACCTAGCCAAGTTATGGGGCAGACGAGGACTGGGCACATGAGTGGTGGCATGCTACTGCGCCTTGGGCAGCCTTAGGTAAGGCTGCTACGTGCTGCAACCCTGGTTTTTTTCCTGAGGATGCAGTGCATAGCAGCCAGCTGCCCACCCCACCACGCGATGGGGAGACCATCTGGTGGCTACCAGGCACACAATGTACTGCATTGTATGGTAAGACTGCCTGGAGTGGGATACGACTGCCCAAGGTGCCATCGTAGGTATATGATGTGGCTGTACCCTCAGTTGTCATTATATATTCTGAGCCCTCCTGCCACAACTGCTCAAGAGGAGCAGCCCAGCCATGATGAAAACAACTTTACATTTTCTTTTCTTTTTTTTAAAAAAATTACACTTTATTTAGTTTAGCTTGCATTATTTATTCTATTAATAGCATTTTGACATTCCACCACCACCACCACCATACACAGGCTATTATTATAAAACACAGGTGGTTTCAATCCAGTTCTGTGTAACCAAAATCCAAAGCTACCCTATCAAAATCTACCAAAATCCATAGCTACCCTAGTTTCCAGTCTGAATCCAGGTTAAGAAATGCCTGTTTTGAGGTGGAGAGGCAGAAGGGGAATCTGTATTAATATAAAAAAATAAATAAACCTTAAACTTGCCTAAGTGTTGAGTGTGCTACGACCAGATAACAATACTGCTAAGCAACTGCACACTGGAAACATTAATTGTACATGGCTTCATGTTTACCTCAGGTCTTTAGTAATGGTAATTAAGAAGTCAAAACAGGCTTTCAACTCATCAGCTGAACAAAAGCTTTAATGACTCTGTTTTGTGACCACTGTGGCACTTTATTAATCTGAGTCATAACAGATAGACTTTATTCTGAGGAAATGACATTTCATACTCAGTCAAAGCTCATCCTCACCAGACGTGGCTGATTATTTACTAGCTGATGCGATCTATCAAGTGAGAAACTTACCGACTAATTTTAAATTAGAATAAAATTTAGCAGACAGATTAAGGTTGCATGTATCAAATCTAGTGGTCATTATAACCTTTCTCATTATAGACTTCTCTGAGCAATTAAATCTTCTTGTTCCTTTACACTCCTATTGCTCTGACTCCTTTGGAAATGCACAGTGCAAATGCTGCTATCCCTAGCTACTTAATTGCCATTTAGCAATGGCATAATGTCCCACAAAACTTGCAGTTGGGGTGGGGGAGAGACCTGTGGAGAGAATGAGTAGGAGGGACAAGCTCTGACTCACCAAGTACTGAGGGCTATCTTTTGGAAACAGCAAATGAGGGCTTTCCTCCTGGGGCCAGGGATGGTGACTGAAGCTGGGGAATGGCTGCAAGTCTCAGCAATGGAGGGAACTGGCTAGGGAGTGAACTGAATTAACTGAAGCTTTTAGTACTAGGGTATATAGGGATGGGACTATCAGTATTGGATTAATCCGATAATGCCGATAATCTGTGATATCGGATGAATATGATAATACTGATAATATTGGTATCGGCATATCGCTTTTTTAATATTGCTGATTTTTCGGATCTTTAACATTGAGGACATTTTTTAAATGGCCGCAATGTTAAAGATCCAAAAAATTGGCAATGTTAAAAAAGCCATATGCCAATACTGATAAATCGATATCAGATTAATTTGATACCGATAAAACTGGTAACTGATAATTCACTGATAGTCCCATCCCTAGAATCTAATACCACCCCCACCCACGTAACTTTGTGGGAGATGTGTCCACCCACCCACCCCCATGTCATCCCAATAATTATGCCCCTGCCATTCACTCTGCCCATAGTGTGCTGTCAAGCTATCTATACTATGCTGATACTCTGTATTGTATAGGAAAGGTCCATTACATTAAGTGTACAGTACTATTTTATCCAAGGTCAGCTAATATTGATACCAGAACCCTACTTGGGCTTTGAACTATGCCTTGACGCATTGTTACTGGTCTCCTCCAGTGCCTGAAGCTGATGGCCCTGCACTAGAACTGCAGTGGAAGATTCAGGCACCCAACGAATCTGGGGTGCCCAAATTGACCCGGCCCCATTTGGGCACCATTGATACCTGAACAGGACCTGATGTGCTGCTTGAATGTGCTGGATGGCCTTTGAAAGTGAGACATCCCAGCCAGGACCACTGCAGAGCTCACCTCTGCAGCAGACCAAGTCAGAGCTTGTACATTTCAAAGGTCACTCCCATCCCCCCTCATCCCCCCACGCCATGTGAGAGACACTGGAAGGGAGGGAGGGGGGGCAACTGGCCTTTGAAAGGGACAGGCCATGGCTGGGACCTTATTCTCAAATGGATAGAAAATAAAAGTGAGGATGTCATAATGCTTCTATACAAATCGATAGTGCGACCGCACCTGGAATATTGTGTGCAGTTCTGGTTGCCCCATCTAAAAAAACCCACATATCTGAACTAGAAAAGCTACAGAGAAAGGCACAGAAAAGATAAAGGGTATGTAATGACTTCCATACAAAGAGAGGCTTGACAAGCTGGGTCTCTTCAGCTTAGAGAAGATAAGAATGAGAGGGGACATGATAGGGGTTTATAAATTATTGGGAGGTGTGGAATTAGTAGATAGGGAATGGTTATTTACCCCCTCAAATAATACTAAAACTAGGGGATACTCCATGAAACTAGCTGCCTTCAGATTTAAAACAAATAAAAGGAAGTACTTTTTTGACTCAATGCATAATTAACCTATGGAATTTGTTGCCAGAGGATGTTGTCAAGACCAGTAGTATATCTAGGTTTTAAAAAGGACTGGATAAGTTCTTAGAGAGTAGGTCCATTAACGTCTATTAACCAAGTAGCTTACGGGATGAACTTCTTACTGTCAGAAGCTGGGAGTGAACAACGGGAAATGGATTGCCCATTGTGGCTGTTGGTTCTTCTCCCATGCGATTGAGATTGGCCACTGTCGGAGGATGGAATACTGGGCTTGATGGACCATTGGTCTGACTCAGTATGGCACTACTTATATGTTTTATATTTTTGTTTTAAATTGTAAGCCACCGCGAGTTGCTTTGAAGAAGGGGCAGGGTATAAAATTGTATAATAAATAAATAAATAAATAAATACTTATGGTCTTATGTTCTTATGACCACTGTGAAGCCAGGATCCACCTCAGTCATCACTTGTCAGGTGCTATGGCCAGGGAGCCACTTTTGAAACTATCAGAGTGCTGTGTGGGGGAAGCCCTGACCTGATTTTGAAAATGATACGTCCCAGCTGGAGCACTGCAGACCCAGTCTCTGCAGTGCTCCCAGGTCAAGCTTTTCAGTTTCTCTGGGTAATGCTCACATCTTCAGGCATCAGGCACCCGACTGGTCCTTAGGCAGCCCATACGGTGTCCGATGGGGTGCCTGAAAATGTAGACATTATCTGTGGGTACTAATTTTAGTACCCGATACAGCTCTACCCAGTACTCTGAGAGTGATACGATGACATTATGCTCCCTAACGGTGAGGCCAGATAAGAAAAGTGACAGATCAGAAGTACTCTCCTGCCTCTGCTGACAAGACCCAGACCTTGTGATAAGGTGCTCCACAAAGGGAAGAGACATTCCAGAAAGGAGCAGAGGGAATACACTCTCCTGCCTCTTTCTGGTCTGGCTTCACCGATTACAAAGCTCCATGACATTGTGGGAATCCATGAAAGGCAAGGCTTTCCTCAGTGAGGGAACCACACCCAGTACTATCCTGACAGGTGCTGGCAGACACTATGCCTTGTGTAACCTGGAACCAAGAGGGCTGGTTTGGGCCCTTTGGGCTCAAACTGAGCTGAAACTAATATGCGTGGCAATAATCATATCTCATGTCTTCACAGACTTATACAAACCAGTATTCATCTCCACTTCTATCAGATATCCATTTTGGATTTGGAACTCCCTTCTCTTGAAGATTCATCAAACATGAGCACTTTCCTAAGACCTATTTGTCCAGGTCCTTAGCAAGAGGAGTGGTTTTAATAAGAATTTTATAGTTTATATTTTGCAGGTTTTATTTTTGTATATTTTATGGGGACAATCCAGCTGCCTGCTTACACCGACCCTACCACGTGGCACACAGCCAGAACGGGCACACACAGCCAAGCGCGCCATGTTTCGGGGTCTGTGTAAGCAGGCCTCTGGATTGTTCCCTATGTAGCCGGTGTCCACAGAGAAAAGAAAGGGTTTGTTAAAACTTGGTATTCAGGGGTAAAATGAAGAATAAGGGGACAAAGTTCAGCCAAAATTATTTAGGTTGAATATGGCAAAATATTTCTTAATAGGAACATTCTCCACACAAAGCGGTAGACATTTTATTTCTTTGGTTATTAAAAATGTGATTGAATTATATACTGGTTGAAACACAGAAAAAAAAACCTGGAACTGTATGAGCTAACGGGACTTTTCTCTCTAAATTCCCCATGTATTTTCATGCTAAACAAAGTCATTTTAAATTAATCTATGTTTGCCACCCAGTTATCCTTATTCATTTTACTTATGCTAATTTATCTCCCTCTATCATACCTTCCAACTGGAGAATATTACTAATGGATGCCCACAAACTCCCCAAGTGACAGGATTAGCTGCTCTTTCATTAGCCTTGCTGTTCATTGCTGTGGAACTAATATGTATATTTTTCGGAGAAGCAGTTAAAATGACTGAAATCCTTCCCTTTTGCCCAATTAAATTCTGTGTATTGCCAACATTTCTTTATATGCTCACGATTTACCTTGAGACTCCTGGCTGTGACATAATATTAGGTTTCAGTAGAAGAACCTGCTGCTGTCCCCATAGAAGCTAAAACATTGTTTAAAGCAGAATAATTTCTAGTTGAAGAAAATTATCTATAAAGCAGCAGTTTGCGTGCAACTCTAGGAATTTTAAAGGGTCCGTTCTCCAATGAATATGAATTATTCACCTCCCCTCAACCTGGAATTAGTCAAACATACAGTACAGTGTGTTACAAAATGGCTTTTCAAATTAAAAGTAGACGTTACCAGTGAATGTGCCTTAAGACACATTTTTAATGAGGATTTATAGATTAAGAGGTCTGGATGACTGGACATGAATCACCACAGCCAGACATTTTCTACATGCTTAATTATCACGTCAGTGTTACCAGCCCAACACCAAGTGGAAAGCACCATGTGCAATATATGAGATGGTTTTGCAGAGGTGCAACTTTCCCCAAAACTTTGTATGGCATGCTGAGGAACAGCAGCGGGGGGTGGGTTGGATGCTGGAGGAATGGCAGTGGATGAGGCCTCTTGATTTATAAGATGGTGGTGCCCACACTAGCCTCTGACTGCTCTAGGTCAAGAAATTCTAAGCCCCATTGCACCTTCTGGTTCCACCAAGAAGCCTGGTGGGGAAATGCATCTCCCTGTCTGAGCTTCCCAGCTACAGCTACTCACTGCACACAGCTAGGCAGCCCAGGTTATAGAAACTTTAATGGAAGATGGGGCTATTGTTGACTTCCATACCTCCCCTACGATAATTATACCCTCGAAGTAAGCTAAGAATGAAGTCTTTGGAGATGGAATTAGCCATTGCAGAGACCTCTTCTTGGAAGGTGTGCAACCTTCCTCCTTTCCCTGTGACTCCTCTCTAGGTAACTATTGCTTGGGTATTGAGAACTTTTGTATGGATGTAACTTGGGCTGCTTCCACACTAACAGCTTGCACTGAATTAGAAAGCACAAGAAAACGTGAAAGAGAAACCAGCAGCCTGATGCAAGTGCAAAGGCACCTGACCAGTGGGCTGTGCATGATCAGGAACATAGTGGCAATGAGGGATGGCTGGCCAGGTTTCCCCATTAATGCAGTAGCAGGACATAGTTAATGGCGGTGTGCTGGGGGTTTTAATCTTAAAGTCAGTAGGGATGGTCGAACAGAATGCAGTTCGGATGTTCGGATGTTTGGTCGTTCAGTTCGAAACCCGAGTTCAGGTTCAATGGTTTGGTTCAGCTGAGTTCGGGTTGACCGAACTTGGCCAAACAGTCAAAAATAGCACTATCAAAACTGAAACTGAAACCGAAACAAAACCGAAACCTAATTTTTGGCCCTGAAAAGATGTTTTTCCTGCCCCCGAACTCATCCGAACACGACCAAATTGTTTGGTCATTCAAGAGTTCCGTTCAGACGTTCAGTTTGGATGTCCGAACAGACCGAGTTCGGTCCAAACTCCAAACATCCGAACCGCGTTTGCCCATCCCTAAAAGGCAGTGTTTTGTGCTAACTCCCCATTCAGGCACAAATCAAATACAAGCCGTGTGGAGCTTTTCCTGACAGACTTTTGGTGTGAAAAGGGATAGAGGTCAAAAACAAAA
>QEPC01000547.1:16558-30849 GCA_003113815.1 Sphenodon punctatus
AAAAAAATTACAGATCGATTTCCCTACCTGTCTGGCGTGTCTGATAGCCGCCAGCGAGTGCACTGTCCATGCCCCATTGGCCTGAAAGACTAGCCCCAAATATCGGTAGGAGGTCACCTGTTCAATTACATGTGGACCTATAGTCCATTTGAAGATCTTACGCATGGGGGAAAAAAACATGACCTTAGATTTGGAGTTATTAACCTCCAAATAGTTTTGTTCACAAAAAGAATTGAATGCTGCAAGTTGTCTAAGAAGACCAAGTCGGGATCGGCCAACAGGATGGCATCGTCTGCATAAAGCAGTATAGCCACTTCTCGTTTCCCTCGTCTCGGCAGGCAATTTTTGTAGCAGTCACCCAAGAGATAAGACTATTCAAGTAAAAATTGAACAAAGCAGGGGCAAGTACACAGCCCTGCTTAACCCCGCAATTAGTTGGAATTACCTGGGACAGGCCACCCCTATCATCCAATCTGACCCTCAAAGAAGTACTACTATATAACCTCTGAATTAACACCAGCAATCTCGGGTCAATGGATGTACACGAAAGCTTTGCCCATAGGTGATTCCGGGAAACCAAATCAAAGGCTGCATGAAGATCCACAAAGGCTGCATAGAGCCCCATGAATGTTGAGTATTTAACTACAAAATGGTTCAGTACGAAACAATGATCATGTGTAGAGCAGCCCGCTCTGAATCCATTTTGCTCTTTGCCCAATATGTTCCCCTCCTCCATCCATCTATCCAATTTGATCAAAAGGTAGCAGTCATACATTTTACTAACAACACTGAGGAGGCTAATGGGTCTGTAATTCTTTGCCTCCTCAGCTGGTCCTTTCTTGTAAATAGGGACGATCTCAGCCTGCGACCACCCATCCGGGAGTTCCCCCGTTTGGTTAATTCCCGTAAACAGGGCAGTAAGCGCTCTAGCCCACCAACTCTTGTTGGCCTTGAATAGATCCGATGGAAGGCCATCAAGGCCAGTCGCCTTGCCCCTCTTCATACCATTGATAATCTCTTCAATTTCCACCCCTTCTACTGAAGCCCAGCTGGGCAATGATTGCATTAGAGGCAATGAGGGGGGGAGGTCCTGGGTCGGGAGAATAAAGCATCGTAAAATACCTCACCCAGTCTGCTTCCGTAACTCTATTACCAATCCTTCCCCTGCCCTTCCCACACCCCCTAACTAGTCTCCAACACAAGGACATTATGAGCTTTTGGGCTATTGTTAATAAGGGCATTATAGGAAAGACTTCACCTCTGGAATATCACATTGAGAGTAATACGTGGCAGGACCACTTTCTCAAGATCTTTAACCAGTTCCCAGAGGAGGGTATAGTTGTCCCTTGCTGCTATCCATCTGATTGCCAAGAGGTGATGACCTTAGAAACAATCAAAAGGTTGCTGGAACAGCTACCCTCTAATAAAGCCCCTGGAGAGGATGGGATCCCCCCGGAGTTTCTCCGTGAATATAAACAGTGGTGGGCCCCTGTATTGCACCAATTATTTAATCACATTATCGACTGGGGGCAAGTACCTGATGGGTGGAATACCAGTATCATAGTTCCTATCTTCAAAAAAGGGGACAAAGCCCTCCCTTCCAATTATAGGCCAATCAGTTTACTCAATATTATTGCAAAAGTTTCTGCCAAATATTTATTGGGCAGATTGGAGGAGTGGACTTCCGAGAATTACTTTATAGCAGAGGAGCAGGCTGGTTTTAGAATTAATCATTCAACTGTGGATCAGTGTTTTGTATTGTACAAATATGTACACATCCTCCATAGCTCGGTGTTTGCCACATTTGTAGACTTACAAGCTGCATTTGACAGCATTGGTAGGGCAGTTTTGTGGAGGAAACTAAAGGCTTTAAAAATCGACAAGCAACTTTTATCGCTGGTCCAATTATTGTATACTAATACTTGGCTCCATGTAAGGGTAAATACAGTGGGGGGTAGTAACTGACCCAATCCAGGTGACTAAAGGGGTAAAGTAGGGGTGTGTCTTGGCCCCCTTTCTTTTTAATCTTTTTATTAATGACATAGTTGGCAGCCTGTATGGGAGTGAAGGACATCCCCCTGTTGTTGGAGGCTGTCCTGGGTCAACTTTACTATATGCTGACGATATGGTTATACTCGCCACTTCTAAAGTCGGTATGAATTGCCAACTCTCAAGGTTGAGCCAATATTGTACTGACAACCATCTTAGAATCAATCAAGATAAGACCAAAATTTTAGTTTTTTCAAGGAAGACCAAGAGATATAGATGGAGATTGAACTCTGGCCCATTGAAACAAGTTAATAAATATAAATATTTGGGAATATGGTTTGCATGAACAGGTAGTTGGAGAACGCATTTGGACAGTGTTAAATTAAAGGCAGCTCAACTAGTAAATGGACTTTTGAAATTCTGGAGATCACTGGGTGGGAAAAGAACAGGTTCGACCCTTAAGCTGTTCCACGACAAGATCCTCCCCCAGTTGCTGTATGGTGCTGAGATTTGGGGCATAGCAAATGTAGATTGTATAGAAGTAGTACAAAACAAATTCCTTAGAATTATTTTAGGGGTTCCGCATGGTACCATTTCCACTTTGCTGAGAACGGAAACTGGCTCAGTCTCAGCCACCACTAGAATTAGATCCTCGTTGTTGGGCTATTGGCTTCAAATCCATGATATGGACATAGGCCGCTTACCAAGTATCTGCTTGCAAGAGCAGTCAAACCTATTTGTTGAATATAAGTGGCATAAAGCGATGGCTAACTATCTGGTACAGATTGACTTAACCCCATTAAGTCTGGTTCACTATACTCGCCTCCAAGCTAAGTTTATGATCAAAACCAGGTCTGCGGATGTTGTACTGCAGACTGAAAGAGTGATGCTAGCTGACCAAAAAATTGCCCCGTGGTACCTCCTGTTGAAAATGGGGCCAGAGTACGAACCATACCTTTCCGATATTTCTAATTATAGAGTTACAAGAGCCCTGACAACATTAAGATTTAATATGATGATAACCAAAGTAAGGGAAGGTCGTTATCAAGGAATTCCTTCTGACTTGCGTTTTTATCTCTGTGGACAACTTTTGGTTGAGGACCTCCAACATTACCTTTTATCTAGTCCCCCTTTGGTTTGAGGGGAAAGAACATTGGTACCCTCTTCTGCGAATTTCATTCCTGTTGGCAAATACTAATAAAGATATTACCAGCAAAGTTGCCAACTTAGCATTTAGGATGGAAATTGAAAGGAAGAAATGTATAGGGGGAATAATCTCCCCGTAAAGAAGGAATTATTTAATCTGGATTTTCTAAACTAACAACGGTCATAGTAATAGCCAATGGTGTGAGGAAGAACTCGGGCCTTTATCAGTAATATCTTACCTTGAGAAGTTAAGTATGTTACATGCCACAAATCACCTTTTTGTATATAGTTATAGTTATTAGTTTATTAATTGCATGATCCTGAGGTCATTGCATAAACATACACACAAATACAAGCGACAACACGTACAAATAAAACAATAAGGAACATACCAGAAAAATAAAAACATATTAAAAGGAAAAGGAGGAGAAACAAACACACACAGGACTCTTCCAAGATTATTATACCAACAACCCTCTTTTGGAAAACCTAATCAAGAGTCTCATCAGTCCACAACATCTCCATGAAGCGATTGGGCAACCTAATCTACAGGCAAAAAAATTAAGGACCTGTCCCTGCTTGCAAATGCCTGTACTAAAAAAAACGACACCGTGTCCAGACGTTTCTGATTAGTAGCCTGTAGAAAAATACACAATAGTTCAGAATGTGTCCTACCAGGAAATTTGCCTATATATGGGCGCAGGAATTGTGTGCGGGGCAATCATAAAGGTGGCAACAGAGTAAAACATGAGCCACTGTTTCCGTCTCCAGGCGGTCAAAAGGACATAGCCTATTCCCAAAAGGGGTACCAGAGTAATGGCCCTCGAGAAGACAGGTGGGAAGCACATTTAGCCGGGCACCAAAGAGAAGAGAAANAAGACTTCACCTACATGGACTCCCCATGTAGATAATAGGTGAGCCTGTGATAGCACTCTGGTTGCAAAATGGGGCATCCTAAAAACACGATAATTCTCTAGACATATCTATAGGAGGGAAGCAACTGAATTGTGCCAATGGCCTCGGGGGAATCCATCCCATAATTTGTTCCAGACAGCGAGCTATTGCAATTTTGGAATTCCAGGCAGGAAAAAAACCATTTGGCAGGGGCTGAATTCTGAAAGCTACTGCTCCAACAATAGGTACCAACCTGCATGGATTATAAGACATTTCGTAGCTATGCTCCATCGCAGGAACGTGGCCAACAACTGAAGACTTTTCTCCATCAGCACCAGTTTTACCTGGCCCCAGCAAGGGGGGAAAATCTCACTGGAGCGGCAGGGGTAGGTTAGAATTCGGGGCTATTAAAACCCCCTTGCCTTGAACTTAAGTTCTGCCAAGTCAATATCAATATTCTGCAACTGTCCATGAGGCCCCTGCAACAATGTTACAATCGCCCCAAGAGTCTGAGAAAATTGATTAATTAGCGACTCTAACAAGGAACACTGTCTGTTAAGCAGTTCACAACATTTGAGGTTTAACATAGCAGGGGAAGAGTCACCATCTAAAGCTAGGCTTGGCATTCCCTGAGCCTAGAACGGGTCCAAACAAATTGGTTCGGGCTCTCGACTACCCAAACCAAGAGATGACTCCCCCAAACCAGCACCAGCCGCAGGCTCCTCTATGACGGAAGCCTCAACAGGGGGAGGACCAGCTTCACCCACCCGAGTTTGGCGTTGGGAATGGAGAAAACGAAGGTTTTCAAGTGAACGCTGGCTAAGAGAAGGTTGCACAGGATTAAACGAGGCCACCTGACCCCTTTTCTTCCTGGCAACACCCTTACCAGCCATAGCGAAAAATCGGAGAAATGGAAACCTCGTCTGAACAGAAAGGGGTGTTCTTATGCTCCGGCGGCCAGAGGTGCTTGCGTCCTTCACTCATTCCCAGGAAATCCAATGGCCCAATGTGCCGGTGAGTCACCCAGTCACACCCCACTCGCTGTTCATCAACAGAATCTCCCCCGTCACTCCTGAGGACGCTCCACTCCGAGCAACAGCGAGTCCTACAAGCTCGTCGGGGTGCAGCTTCCTGAGGGCGGCCTGTGTTTCTGTATTTCCAGCCTCTGTCTCTCTCTTCGCCACGCGCGGGAGAAAGCGGGTGCTCCTGCTGGTCTCTGCGCTGGGGATGAGGGGCGGGGGCGCTACCGTGTCCATTTTCGTATATTGTATTTTTCGAAAGGGCTGTCAGTGTTGACTGAAATATCAGAGGAAAAGTGGTTACTAACCCTAATAATGCTCCATTACTTAATTACTAATAGGTTTAGGGGCTATGCCCCATCATCACAACCTCTTAGTAAAGAAAGGCAAACTTTTTAACATTCTTTCTCTAGCTAAATATATTATTTCTGCTTAGAACAATAAGTTTTTGAAAGTGAATTACGATATCCACCTGCCCGGGCTGCCCTGAGGGCAGGAGGGGCGGGATATAAATTTTAAATAAATAAATAAATATCGCTTCCAAGTCCTCTCCCCCTACCACTCCCCTCTCCCTCTCCCTCCTCCCCCCACCTCTCTCCTGTGCTTCTTCCCTTCCGCCTCCCTTGAGGAAATCTCCTCCCTGTTCTCCTCCTCCAATCCCTCCACTTGCCACCTGGACCCCATTCCTTCCCGCCTCCTGACCTCCATTGCTTCCACCATTGCCCCTCCACTCCTGCACATCATCAACCTCTCCATCTCAACCGACTCCTTCCCCTCTGCCTTTAAACACCCCATCCTTAAAAAGTTCACTCTGGATCCCTCTGAACCGTCTAATTACCATCCTGTCTTGCTCCTCCCTTTTGCTTCCAAGCTCCTTGAAGGGGTTGTGTACTCCCATTGCCTCAGTCTCCTCTCTGCCAACTCCTCCCTTGACCCATTCCAATCTGGCTTCCACCCCCTTCGCTCCACTGAAACCGCTCTTGCTAAGATCACCAACGATCTTCTTGTGGCTAAATCCAACCGCCTTTACTCTATTCTTGTCCTCCTGGATCTCTCTGCTGCCTTCGACACTGTTGACCACTCGCTCCTGCTTGTTTCGCTTCACTCCCTTGGATTCCAGGACTCTGTCCTTGACTGCTTCTCCTCCTACCTTTCTGACCACTCCTTCAATGTATCTCTTCCTAACTCCTCCCCCTCCTCCTCCCTGCCCCTCTCGGTCAGGGTTCCCCAAGGCTCTGTCCTTGGCCCTCTCCTCTTCTCTATCTACATCCATTCCCTAGGAAAACTCATTGCCTCCCACAATTTCCAATACCACCTATACGCTGATGACACTGAACTCTCTCTCTCCACTCCTTCCCTCTCCCCCTCTGTTCAAGCTCGTCTCACCAACTGCCTCTCTGATTTCTCTGCCTGGATGTCTCAATGCCAGCTCAAACTAAACATGGCGAAAACTGAACTCCTTATCTTCCCTCCCAATCCTTCCTCTCCCTGTCAATTGCCATTGGCGGGGTCTCCATCCTCCCTCTCCCCCAAGCCCGTAACTTGGGCTTCATCTTCGACTCGCTGAAAACCCCCTTTTTGTTGTTCTTAGCATCTCTTGCAAACCTCAGCTCATTCTGAGCTTTAGCCTTCCTGACATCGTCCCTACAGGTTTGGGCTACTCGTCTGTACTCGTCCTTGGTGATTCTCCCTCCCTTCTTATACATGTTCTTTTTAATTCTCAGCTCATCAGAAAGCTCCTTGTGCAGCCACACTGGTTTCCTTATATGTCTTCTCATTGGCCTCCCCCGCTCTCATCTTTCTCCCCTTATCTCCGTCCAAAACTCTGCTGCTAGGGTCATCCACCTCTCCTGTCGCTTCAACCACGTGCAGTCCCTCCTCTCCTCTCTTCACTGGCTCCTCCTTCCTGAAAGAATCCTGCACAAGCTCTTAGTCTTCACCTATAAAGCTCTTCACAACCTCGCTCCCCCCTACCTCTCTGTGCTAATTTCCCTCCGTACTCCAGTCTGTGAACTCTGCTCTTCCTCTGTCCCTCTCTCATCCTCCCACACCTCCCCTGCTCCCCTAACCACATTCATCCCTTCTCCCTAGCTGCCCCCCACGCCTGGAACTCCCTCCCTGCCCACATCCACTTCACCCCCTTCCTTCGTACCTTCACATCCCTCCTCAAGACCCACCTCTTCCGATCTGCCCTCCCTGACTCCTCTTTCCACTCTCCACTCCTGCTGATACCTTCCATCCAGTACAATCTTTTACCTGAGGTCTATGTACTCATATCCTCACCACATGGACCAACCAGCCATCATTCTTGATGTAACCAAGCCAAACGCTTGCACCTGGGACCTTGTATCTTCGTGAATGTTACACTCCTTGTCTCTCCCTCAATTCCCCTTCCTTCATCTCCCCTCCTCCCCACACCCCCGTCTCTCGGATTGTAAGCCCTAGGGCAGGACTGTGTCTATTCAATTACTTTGTAAAGCGCCAGGTACATTGCTGGCGCTATATAAATGCTTGCTAAATAATAAAATAAAATAATAATAATAATGTCTCCCATTTTTCTTTTTCATTGGAACTGTTTGCAATTGTGTTTTCAGTGTCTCATTTTTCAGAACTTCCCACTCACCTTGGACTCCTTTCTCCTTTAGATTTTCTAGCCATCGGATCCTACCTAGCTTTTTTCTGAGTTTATTAAAATCAGCTTTTCTAAAGTCCAGTGTACACATCTGACTATGCTCAGTTTTCCCTTTCCTTGATATCATGAATTCGAAGATGACATCACTTCCCCCCAAGGTTCCCACTGCTTTCACCTCATCGACCATTTCTTCCCTGTTGGTAAGAATCAAGGTATCCAACCCCCATTTTCCCTCTTTCAACTTCTGAAAGATGAAGTTGTCAGCAAGGCAAGTTAAGAATTTATTGGATAGTCCATTCTTAGCAGAGTTTGATTTCCAACAAATATCAGGGTAGTTGATAGTAGTTCTCCTCCCTCTCCCAACTTCCGATGCCTGTACCCTCCCTCTCACTGAGGAGTCATGACACCAGTTTACACGCACACACACACACACACACACACACACTTCTGCCCAACTTCCCTCCCACCAAGAGGCCATGGCAGTACACTCCATCTCCCAGTACACTCCAGCCACCCCCCATTCTCCCCTCAAGATCCCACCATTCCCCATCCCTTTAAAAGTCACTAAAATAAAATAAAACAAGGCAAACTTCCAAACCTTTCCATGGCCAAGGGGCTGCCAAACAACAAACAGCCTTATGGGAGCTGGGAGATACGCACTCGGGTGCAGATGGTAAATCGTCCAGCCCAACAACTCCAACACACTACCCAGCCAGGGACTGACTTGGCTTCCTTTATGGGTGCTGGGAGATAGACACTTAGGTGCAGATGGTAAGTCTCTCAACCCAGCCCCCTCCAACAACTCCAACACACTTCCTCTAAAGTGATGTGCCCTCTGTTTGTTGCCCTCATGAAAAGGGGAACTTCTACTTTCTGCATATGCTAAAGTATGCGCCGGACACAGCGAACTACAAACAGGGCCCCACCCATGTATTTGGAAACCAGAATAAATTTATTTATTTTTATTAAAAAAAAAATTATTAAAATTTATATGCCGCCCCCTCTTGCTATAAGCATCGCAGAGCGGCTTACAACATTTTAAAATACATAATAAAATATAATACATTAAAACAACACTAATAACCCCAAAGTTAAAATAACCCAGTACCAAAACCCCTCCCTAGCCCAACCCGCCCATCCCATGTCCCTCGGTAAAGGCCTGGTGGAACAGCCAGTTCTTACGCTGTCGACGGAAAGAGGGGAGATCAGCAGCCAGGCAGACCTCCAACGGGAGGGAGTTCCACAGCCGCAGTGCAGCCACACAGAACACCCTCTTCATGGTCAAAACCCAGGGCACCTCAAGGAGGGCTCCCCCAGCCAACCACAGAGGTCGATCCACGATCCAGAGGGTGAGGCAGTTCCACAGGTAGGTGGGACCCAGGCCTTTTAAGGCTTTAAAGGTCAACACCAACACCTTGAATTGGGTCTGTAAGTCTATTGGCAGCCAGTGCAGAGAGCAAAGCACTGGAGTAATGTGCTCGCATTGGTCTGTCACCTTCAGGAGATGGGCCACTGCATTCTGCACCAGCTGCAGTCTCCGGACCAGCACCAAAGGTAACCCCACATAGAGTGTGTTACAGTAGTCTAATCTTGAGGTAATAAAAGCATGGATGATTGTAGCCAGGTCTGAGACAGGCCTAAGCCGATGTACCAGATGTAACTGGCAGAATGCACCCTTGGCCACAGCTACCACCTGGACATCCAGGCAGAGCTGCGGATCAAGGAGCACCCCCAGACTATGAACCTGAGATACCAGAGGAGGGCAGACCCCATCAACGATGGGGGCAATCGCTCCCCCGGCTTTCACCACAACCATCACCTCTATCTTGTCAGGATTTAACTTCAAGCAGCTTGCCCTCATCCAATCCCCCACAGCTGACAGACACCAGGTAAGCACCGAGACTGCCAGACCTGGGTCTGATGAAAATGAGAGATATAGTTGGGTGTCATCAGCATATTGATGACACCTTACACCAAACTCTGACAACCTTCCCCAAAGACTCCATATATACATTGAACAGGAGAGGGGATAAGATGGAACCCTATGGGACTCCACACATAAGGCCCCGGGGAGAAGACGAATAATCACCCAGGACCACACATTGGATTCTCCAAGCCAGGAAAGAGTGGAACCATTCAAGAACAATCCCGCTGATCCCTGCCCAGTCCTGCAGCCAAGTCACAACAACCCATGATCAACAGTATCAAATGCAGCCGAAAGATCTAACAGAATCAACAGGATCAAATGACCCTGGTCCAACTCTCAGGAGAGGTCGTCGACCAAGCCCACAAGCNTGAGATCCCTCAGCAATTCTCGACACTACTATAATCTAAATATGAAATAATAACAAAGCATATGGTGATTAGAAAAAAGATTGTCAGGGTTCTGGGAAGGGGAAGGCGGGAGCGGATGGACGGGGCCCCCCTGAACTGCTACCAGAAAGACCCGGTGGTAAAAAGTGCCCTCAGGGACAAAAGTGGCTGGGACCCTGTACAGGATCGAGCCTAGATCATCACTGGGCCCGGGAACCAGTAGAGCGACCAATCCACGCCCCCATACACCAACCACCAAGGGCAGACAAATGGGAGGGCAGGACTCCCCCAGGAACCCAGGAGAAATACACAGGAAGGGGCACCGGGACAGAGGGAATGCCTTCACCCTACACACCCACACCACACTCTCACTAGGAGAGGTACACCCACGGTTGAAGGGAAAACACACAAGGGCACACTCATGCTCTCCACGCATTCACCTTGCACACTGTTCTCAGGAAAACATTATCTCCTACTACACATCAATCGCAGTGGGGCCAGTCTCTCGGAGTGAACTCTGATTACCGGCGTCTGGCAACGCTGGCGAGAGACTTTTATAGGCCTAACCTGCTCCTGTCAGCTGTGTTTGATTGCACACGCGCTCTGAGCGCCTGGGACCTTCAGCGCCAATGTGCATGCGCCTGTCAGTCCCTGCAGCGTGCGCCACCGTCTCCTGTTCCGCCGGAGTGGCATGCATCCCTTGCAGGGGGGCGAACTTGCCCGGCTATGTCTGCTGGGACCCCGCCGCCCATGGTGATGCGGGCTGCCGCCATCCAGGGTCCCCTCGGCCTAGACCCCTCCCCCTCAGGATCCCCCACCTCCTTTATGGGGTTCTGAAAAAGATATTGTGACTACAACGTCCCACTGTGTAAAGGAGGGTGAGAAATGGATAAATGTGCCTATGATGTGCTGCTTTTGAACTCTTCAGCGAGAACTTTTAAAATGTCTACTATGCGCGGCTGCTTTGGTCTTAGAATATTAGATGAATGAAATTGATTAATTTTCCATGTATAAGGCTATATTAGTAGGTGTAAATTTAAATTTTCACGAAGTAATCAAGCCATGTCCTCTGATTCTATTTTCACTGAAAATAAATTATTATGTTAATGATATAAACACTTAACTGATGCTTTAAATAGTATTTGGCAGTAACAGATCATTGGGGTTATTACATTTCCTACAGCTCTAATGAAGCTTTAAATTAAAGTTTTCAAAATGTTTTTTCTGAAATTATTGTAGTTAATTACTTTGATAGGAGGGTAGAATTTAACAGAGTATATGAAAAAAGTACAGTTCCCTAAGCAATCAGAAAATAGACCTGCATTTTACTTCTCACCAAAAAAGGCAGCTTGATGTCTCACGTCTTTGCAGTAACCTTAGATGACACTATGGAAAAGGAAGAGGGGTGGAAAATCCAACAATAGCAAGTTTGTTTTTCTTACAGCTGACCTCCAGCTGACCTCCAGAGGCTCTCTGTGCCTTTTTGGTTGTCCAGTGTCAATGCTGCCCTGCTCTTTGAAAGAACTTGTACTGTGCTTTTATTCACAACATTGTGCAGTAATAAGACAAATGATTTACAGAAGACCAGCTCTATTTTCACAAAATTACAATTATCAGCCAACCTTGTTATCTTTCTCACAATATGGTATCAAGTTGGTTTGATGAGCCCTGTTTGAGAGTAATCTACGTAGAGTGCTGTATCCAGCTCATACTAGAAGCCCCAGGCTGGAATCTGTAGGGATGGGCGAACGCGGTTCAGATGTTTGGAGTTCGGACCAAACCCAGTCTGTTCGGATGTCCGAACTGAACGTCCGAACCGAACTCTCGAATGACCGAACAATTCGGTCATGTTCGGATGAGTTCGGGGGCAGGAAAAACGTCTTTCCTGGGCCAAAGTTTAGGTTTCGGTTTCGTTTCGGTTTTGGTTTCGCTATTTTTGAATGTTCGGTCAAGTTCGGCCAAACCAAACTCGGCTGAACCAAACCATCGAACCCGAACTCGGGTTTCCAACCGAACAACCGAACATCCGAACCGTGTTCTGTTTGCCCATCCCTAGGAATCTGCAATGTTCAGGGTGCAGTCACTGTTCAGCAGAAAATAGGAGTGCTGTTGTGCCCTGCCAGTTCTGGGCTGATATTTGCAGTTCATGCAGTCTGAAGGGGCAGGGACCCAGCTCACCCTTTTGGGAGGGGAATATCCCTACATGCCACCCACTACCATGAGCAGGGTGTCCATCCTGTCCAGTGAGAGGCTGGATTGGTCTGGCAAGCTTGGATTGCTTCTGCAAACAGAGTCAGGGACTCTCCCTTTCCTGTGCCCCCAGCTGGGTAGCGTCTTTATAATGAAGCCTTCTTCTCTCACTGCCAAAATAGCTTCTACTTGGAAACTCCTTTCCAGCTTCCCCTTGAGCCTAGACAACAGGCCTAATGTCTTATGCTGTATCTGCATCTCACCCTTCACACCACACTTCCATTTCTCATTCTCAGTCACAAACAAAAATGGCCATAATCAAATTACAACCTTTTCCAGGTTTAGTTTAAACTCCATATAAACATCTTTAGGCCCTTCCGCAGGCCCTTAGATATGTATTGTTTTTCTCTCTATGTGGTAGCATGGTTCTAAGGTTTTCTCGCAGTACATGAAGACACTTACCATTCATCCATCTACCCAGGAAAAAACAAAGTTACTTGCCTATGAAATCCCACTCCTCCTGCACCATTGCATTATTTTCCCCTTTTGTATTTTAACTGGACCAGGAACTCCTCCTGTTCTTCTTCTTTGTGCATGGTTGGAAGGGATGGACTTTTCCAAAGAACGGAATACTTAACCCTTTTTGTGCCATGAACCAGCCCATCACACCACACCATGTTATTTTGTATTAATTATAACTCTGGCTTTCAACTCTTCTTGATAAAGTCCAAGAGGAGCTGTCCCATTATCTTGCCTGGGACAGATATCCTAAACAGGATATTTGCTGAGCCATCCTGTTTACACTTTCAGAATGTTGTCTTGATGCTGACTTTTTTTCTCCCATTCCTGTAGAATTTCCAAATACATTTAAAATTAACATTAAGGGTTCATTTTTAAAAGTCTTTGAATGCATAACAAAGTCTTTGAATGCATAACAAAGTCTTTGAATGAATCCTTGCCTTAGTCAGGAACTCACTGGGTGACCTTGGGCCAGTCACAGTATTCTATCAGCCTAACCTACCTCACAGGGTTGTTGTGATGATTAAACTTTGTGTTAAATTGTTGTATGTAAAGTGCTCTGAGTACCATGGCAGGGGGGCACTATATAAAAATTAAGATTATTATTAAAGATTATTATATTGCCAAGACCTGCTGATTTTAAAATGTTTACCTTTAGTAGGTGCTCTTTCACTTCCTTTTTAAGTGCCTTAAAAAATAACAATTTACTACCACTGTGATACTGATGCATTGTCCCCTTGACACCAGTTACAGAACAGAAACATGTATTGAACACTTTTGTCTGGTCTACATCATTATTGTCATTTTTAATATCTCCATCATGTAATGGACCTGCTTTGTTCCTGATATTACCTCTCTTTGGCAATTCCCCACTGAGGGCTTATTCTCATGAACATACTTTAAGCAGAGTAGTTACTCCAGTGGAGTTATCCCTGGAGTAGCTAACTCTCTCTATTCCTTTTCTCATGAACATGGTGAACCAATAGTTCAAAAGCATGTTCCTTCCTCTGATCTTCCTTCTTGAGAATCTGCAAGAAACTACTGTAGGGGGAACTGGAATAACAAGCAGTTAGTGGGGCTAGAGAGCTGTGAGGGACACACAAAAGGAGAAAGTGCTGACATTTTTGAGACAGCAAAGGAGTTAGGGAAAGAGATAATTGCTGCAATCCAGAAGCTACTTACTCAGAGTCGTCCCACTGAAGCCAATGGCACTACTCTTGTATAACTGGTTTCAGGATTGTGGTTTAAATGCAGAATATTGCTATAGCTAAGGAATGGTATACGTGTGTGATGTATGTGTGAATCACTAGATACTTAATCCTATACTTAGGATGTTAACAAATGAGACATTAGCTCATAACAGGTGGGTGTCCACCTGCCCATTTATTAGGGATGTACGAACAGAATGGGGTTCAGCTGTTCAGCCGTTCGGTCATTTGGTTCGAAAACCGAGTTCGGATTTGGTTGTTCGGTTCGAAAACCGAGTTCGGGTTCATTCATTTGGTTCAGCAGAGTTCACTCCCGCCAAACGTTCAGCGGAGTTCGGACCCGCCACAAGGCTTGGGGCACTCCAGGGACCCCCCCAAGCG
>QEPC01000553.1:26450-50495 GCA_003113815.1 Sphenodon punctatus
AAAAACTTTTTTGCTGGGGCTTTAAGTTTTTTTACATTGCAGCCATTTTTAAATGGCTGCAATGTAAAAAAATCCGGTAGCCCGAAATCCGGTACCGGGTCCAGATTACCGGGTCGAATCCGATAATGCCGGTACGCCCGATACCGGCATTATCGGATACCGGATTCTACCGGTTTCCCACCCCTACTACGCGGCACTCCTAGCAAGGAACTCAGGAGCCCATTCTGAAGCGAGTCCAGTCCTCTTCCAACAAAGTGGGCCCAATTTTAAATTAAAAAGTTTCAAGGCCGGGGGAATGAACCTAGCCCCATGTAATCTCCAAAACCTCAACAGTCCCCCTATTGCCTGTTTTAACTTTAGACTAGCCATTTCAAAATGAGAGGACCAAATTGCCCTGCCACTAAAGGTCACCCCCTAATATTTATAGGTTGGAACTTGCTCTAACTTGACCCCATCAAGCAACCATGAGTGTCTTCTCAAACTCCGCCCTGCCACCACCACCTTGGACTTCTCATAGTTTATAGAAAGCTGCGAGTCACTACAAAATTTGCTGACCACCTCCAGCATTCTATCCATACCCACCACTGAAGGTGAGAGAAGCACCATGTCGTCAGCATATAGTAAAATTGGGACAGAGTGGAACCCCACCCTCATAGGCAAGAGAGAATCCCTATGAAGTTGATCTACGATACCGTTTATAAAAAAATTAAATAAAAAAGGAGCCAGCACACATCCCTGTTTAACCCCATTAGTAGCTATGATGGGTTGAGAAAGATGGCCACTACCCCCAGGCCTGACCCTAAGAATAGGTTGGGAATATAAAGCATGTACCAAAAGAACCAGCCTCCGATCCATGTTTGTGGCATATAAACGCTCCCAGAGAATATTCCTATCGACCAAGTTGAATGCAGAGTGAAGGTCTAGAAAGGCCATAATAAGCCTGCTAGAACGGATTTTAACATTTTTCAACCAGATGCCATACCATAAAGATCTGGTCGACTGTCGAGCGGCCAGCTCTAAAGCCAGCCTGTTCCTCTGGAAAAAAGCTAGACCCTTCAGCCCAGGCCTCAAGCTTCACAGAGGAGTGTGTGAAGCCCTTCCCATGAATTGCAGAAAGGCTAGAGCTCAAGGTCTCCCATTGGGCTCAGTTAAGCTAGGGACCCTTCCTGGCCCAATCCCCTCAGATTTGGATTGGGTTGGGCTCCCCCATGGGTCAGAGGGGGAGCTCTTCAGGGGTGCTATTCAGGGGCAGAGCCACATCGAGTAATGGTAAGGGGTATGCCTTATCATAGAGCTAGAATGTACCTGAGAGGTCATCTAGTCCAACCCCCTGCTCAATGCAGGAAATCCATAGCTACAGCATCCCTGAGAGATGGCCGTCCATTCAGCCTCTCTTTGAAAACCTCCAGTGAAGGAGAGTCCACCACTTCTGTAGGCAATTTGTTCCACTGTTGAACAGCTTTTACCAAAAGGGCCTTACCTCTACCCTTTTCCTGATGTGCTCCCCACCCACGTGGAGCACCATGACATTGCTGGGCACTAGGGAGGTGGAGGGGCACATCACAAAAAGGGACAGTAAAGGTGTTCCTTGCCCCGCTTCCATGGTGCACTGTAACATCACAACGCTTTGCAGGGAGAGGCTTCCTCCATTCTATTGGGTACACGCATGGAAGAGCCAGCTGCCTTAGGACCAGACTTGCACATGATTTTTGAGCCCATGCAGGGCTGTACTTTAGGCCCTGAAGTATCTTAAAAGGTCATCTAGTCAACTCCTTTGCCCTCATGTAGGACCTCTGGAAGTGAGACATTGATGGGGTGCTCTGGTGCCAGCTGGCAATTGAAAATTTTATCTTAGGTGCCCAGTTGTTGGGTCATGCATACTTTCTTATGGTCTAACTAACCATTCTGTGGGAGGTCAGGAAGCAATGTTACCTCAGGTCAGATTGACAAATGGACTGAGTGGATTTTTGCCTTCCCCTGCACTGTGGGGCCCAACAAACTTGCAGCAGTCATCTGGCTATAGCTTATCAAATGTCTCCCTGTCATTTCAGGCACTGCCATGTACTGGTCACTTCTGCTCTCTACTTGTCACAGATTAAATTATAGGCTATATATGTCCCTGGTATCTTTTCCAGCTCTACCATTCTAGGATTCATGTACACCTAAACCATCTCTGACAGATGTTTATCCAGACTAGTTTTGACAGCTTCCAATGATAGCAATTCTGTAACCTCCCTGGATAATTTATTCCACTGTCAATCAATTGAATGCCTTGGATAATCCAAGGACAGGAACATCATTGCACAGGTGCATTTGTGTGGTGCAGACACATAGCAAAACTCCTGCAGGTGCCGCAGACGGTATGGGGCTTGCTGCAGCCACTGGACAAATTCCAGCCCTGCTGAGTACTGCTCCGGGCCTTGGCTCAAAGCAGGCAGGCATCAAACAGCAAGAGGTCCTGTACAACGAGGGCTTAAACAGTCCTCACAAAAAAGGTTTGTTTTCCCCCCTGGGGATTGTCCTTCATGGGATGACCTACCCTCTCTGACCAGCAATAATCTCAAAGGAGCACAGTTGGGAGGCGAAGGAGGGAGTGGAATAGGAGTGAAATCCACCCTCCCAAGCTCTACTCAATGCATTTGCAACCCTGATTCCTAATTGGCTCAGTCTCCCCTGCCAGCTGGATAAAACACTCCCCATCCCCCACAAGCACACAGAAAGGAACCTACTGGACCAGCCTCTGCTGCCTCAGAAACCCAGATTAGCAACAGGGTCAAAGAAAGGAATCTCAGATCTGAGCTCTCCCTGCCAGCAAACATGCCAAGGAAGGACTCGGGACATTTTCAGACAGACATTTAATTAGGAATTAAAGCCTTAATTCCTATGTGAGATGTCTGTCTGAACGCTGCAAATCAAAGATTATTATCTAGGGTTAGGAAAGACATTTGATGTTATAAACCCTAGTTTGCTAGGGTTTATGATATGCGGATGTTAAATTAATCCTAGCTAATGTCTGTCTGAACAACTATCTAGGATTAGTCAACTAATCCTAGATTAGCACCTACATAGAGACCTGACATCCTCTCTAGGCATTTCTGCCTCTATGGTAACTAGGGGCACATGACTGTGGGGCAATCATATTACCTCCATCATTGTTCTGCAATGCATTGTGGATCACCAAGTTTAAATACCTGCAGAACAAAGGGATGAGTTTCCATTTTCTTCAACTCAGAAAGATGAAGAAAGTCAGGTTTTATTCAATCCCAGAAATCCATGCGCTGAGCACAGATGAAAAGCACCATGGGATTGAAATTCATCCTGGAGACTCTAATTTCTGATTAACAACAAGGCTGTGTTCAGACAGAGTATCTAGGATTAGATTTATCAAGTAACAGAATGTCCATTTAAACCAGGGGTGGGGAACCTCAGGCCCGGGGATCAAATGTGGCCCTCAGAAAGTTTTTTATGTGACCCCTTTCCAGTGCCTGGATCTGGCCGTTAGATCCATTCTCTACCCTCAAGCACTGAAAAACTGAGCTCATGTTAATGGAGCAGAGAGGAGGGCGTGCACACAAGGGTAGAGGACAGATCCACAGCACAGATCTGTGACCTGGGCCCTCCTTTTCTTGAATAAACCCATTAAGCGCCCCCGCCCCCAACCTCTATGTGACCCTCGGAGCTCGTGCTAATATTCAGTGTGGCCCCCAGGAGAGAAAAGTTTTCCGACCCCTGATCTAAACAAACAGGAGTTTGTAAACACTAGATAATAATCTCGGATTAAATCAAGGATTAGTTGGTCCGCCTGAAAACTCTCCATCTCAGTTGTAATAGACAGCAGGGCAATGAGCCCTACTGTTCAAAATTTGGGGAAGCAGGTCCTTTTCCGTTGCCTCTGTCCCCTCCCGCTGAGGCACTGCCTCTTTCCCATCAGAGCTGGCTGGGTCCACACACACACACACACACACATTCAGCATGAACTTAAAAACGTCAGGGCCTTTCTCCTCCCTAACGTTCTGCACTTGTTTCATGCTGCATTGATTCCCACTGTAGCACGAGGTCTCGCCAGGGCCACACAAGGGTGCTGGGGTCATACTCTGGGGAATTATCTCACCCCCTGCTACACTGTTTCAGCCTCAACTGAATCCCCCTCTTTACAGAAGGGAGTACCCACTCAGGACACACCACACAGTCCAGAGGGTATTACATCCAGAGTCCTTTATTGGACACAACCAGTGTACACAGTCTCTGGGGCTGCCGGCCCAGTCGCCTCCACCCTGCAGGCCCAGGTCCATCTCTCAGGCACAGGAGCACCACAAGATCAACCCCCTAAGTCCACCCAGCAAGGTCTCAAAGCCCCCAGGCTCCAGCCAAACCTTCCCCAAGCAAGAGGCTCCCTCCTGGGCACAGCCTCTCCCACTTGCCAGGGTCCCTCTAGGTCTCCAGCCTTCAGCACCCTGGATAGCACAGAGCAAGATGGCTTGTTCAGGGAGCTGTTGCACCTTCAGCTCCCTAGCAGAAACTCCTCTATTCGCTGCCTTGCTCTCCTTATATCCCAGCAGAGTGGGTGTGGCCAGGCTTCTTCTCCTCAGCCTTAAAGGACCAGTGTCCTTCCCACTCTGTCCCTGGAGGTATCAACCTGTTCTCCCCACATGTTGACCATAGCTATGGGCTGGCTCTCCCAAGCCCATACACATGTGCCCAGCCCTCTGGCTGGCCCATGCAGTCCCCTTCTAAAAGGGGCAGTAGCCCCACAGGACTGCTCCCTGATACACCCACCCACAAGCTTTGCTCCTCCTCTGCCACCACCCTCACCAGTCCCAGCATCACCTGCTGTTGGAAATGTCTTTGTCCCTTCTCCCGTGCTGCCCCCCCCATGCCAGGAACTCCCTCCCTAAATGCATTCACACTGCTCCTTACCCCTCCCAACCTTCAAATCCTTCCTGAAAACTCACCTCTACCATCAAGCTTTCCTTAGCTTCCCACCACTAACTAATGCTCCTTCTATGGTCCTGTCATTCAAAGGCCATTTTTAGACAAGCGATGCATGCTCGTGCCTAAAAATCACGCACGTGTGAAAAAGCGTGGGTGGGGTTTAGATGTGTGGGGATGCACCATTTAGCGCTCACGTATTTTTTAAAAGGAGGTCTTTAATTGGCACCTTTAAAAAACTGTGCGAGCACTATAAGGTGCATCCCCATTCCTCACATGTCTAAACCCTGCCTGCACTCTTTTTCACAGGTGCATGATTTTTAGGCATGAGTGTATGGCACTTGCCTAAAAACAGCCAAAGTCTCCTTCCCCTTTAACTAAGCGAAGCACAAAACCTACAACTTCTCAACTTCATGAATGTATCCCTGTTTCTCTCTATGTTCCCCTCTCCCTTGCCTCTGCTAGATTGAAAGCCCCTTGGGGCAGGGAACTGTATCTAACTAATGATTGTACAGTGGCATGTACATTGCTGGCACTGTACAATTAATAAATAATAATAACCCAAGAGCCAGTGCAAGCGAGAGTGTCATTCTGCTCCTTAGGGGTGTGTGAACACCCAGGGGTTTGGGGTTTGGCCCGTTTGGGGTTTGGGTCCCCCAAAACCATTCAGGGGTTTGGCCCAAACCCGTTCAGGGGGACGAACCCATTCGGGGGGCAGGTGGGGGGCAGGAGGAGACCCGGTATCCCCTCCCTCCAGGCTGCGTGGGTGGAAGGGGCGCTGGAGCTCACCTCCCCACCACCCTGCACAGCCTACTCAAAATTATTTTTTTTATTTTTTTTTAAAAAACCACCCCAGGGACCCCCCTACCTAGTGGTGCCGGGGCTCTGGCCTCGGGTCCCACAGTGGCAGGTCTGGCTCCAGTGGCACTGCGGAGTGCTTCAGGCCTCTACTAGGCCTTCCGGGTCAGGTGACCGGGTCAGGTGACCCAGAAGGTCTAGTAGAGACCTGAAGCGCTCTGCTGCCGCCACTGGACCCAGTCCCGCTGCCGCCGGCGGACCTGGGGCTGGAGCCTGACCTACCTAGTGGTGCCGGTGGCGGCGGGGCTGGCTCTGGAGGTGGCAGCAAAGTACTTCAGGCCTCTACTAGGCCTTCCGGGTCAGGTGACCGGGTCAGGTGACCCAGAAGGTCTAGTAGAGGCCTGAAGCGCTCCGCAGCGCCTCTAGAGCCAGACCCGCCACTGCGGGACCCAGGGCTGGAGCCCCGGTGCGACTAGGTAGGGGGGTCCCTGGGGTGGAGGATTTAAAAAAATAATAAAAATGTTTAGTAGGCTGCGCAGGGTGGGGGGGGAGGTGACCTCCCGGTGCCCCTTCCACCCGTGCAGCCTGGAGGGAGGGGAAACCAGGTCCCCTCATGCCCTCCGCCTGAATGGGTTCAGAACCTGAACTTTGTTCAGGCAGGGGGCAGTTTGGGTTCGGGAGGTTCACAGACGGCCGAACACCCCAAGTTTGGCCTGAACCCCAAACCCCTGAGTCGCATTCGCACATCCCTACTGCTCCTTTATGCTAGCATTTCAATTTGTCAGGCAGCTGAGGGAAATGGTGGCAGCTGTTGGGAAATTGAGACACTGGGTGTGAGTGGATGAGGGGGCTGGACATAATGTTGTATGGGACCGTCCTCTCCTTCATTTTGGCCTTTTGGCAAGTCCTATGAAGGGAACTGTTCCCTGCATCCCAACCTCAGGGAAATATGCGCCCCCTCCTTGTTTTCATACCGTGGCAGTGAGCCTCCAATTAGCCACATGCAGGCGACAACAGGACAATTAGCAAGGGAGAGCAAAGGTGCTGGAACATGAGCAACAGGGCTGGATTGTGTAGCCTGGCCCTTCCATTCATTTGCTCTCCCCTCAGGTGTGATTGTTCTGACTGAACAAGAGATGGGAGACAGAATGGAGGGAGGATGCAGGGGGGATGAATAGATGAAAAAAGAGAGAAGATTAAGGGGGGTGGAGATTCCTGGCCTCACCTCTCCCATGCCATGGCCTAGCATGTCCCAGATCAGAAAGGCTGACCCAGTGATGGGAGGGACTGGCAGGAAAGTGAGAGCAAGTCCCCACGCAGGACCGGAAACAGGCTTTGGTAAGGCACACCCTTGAGGAAACAATGGCCCCTGCTGTTGCCACCCTGTCCTGCTGAAATGGAGCATCTGCATCCCAACTCATCAGTAAGTAATCACAGCGGGGGAAGCCCAGTCCCCTCCTCCTTGCCCAGACTGTGGGAAATCACTAGCCGGGTTCTGCTACAGACCCTGCCACCCACAATGTGCACCTGCAGAGCCTGGGGAGTAGAGCGGGCAGGAACAAAGAGACATCACATCCCCCCAGACACTGTCTCCAGGAGCTCAGCATCCCGCGAGTAAGGCCTTGTTGCAGCCCCAAGGAATGAGCCACTAGGAGTCCCCCCTCCACAGGCTCCTCTGACATCCTTTCCTCCCCCTCCTCCCCAACAGCCATCACTCACCAAGCTTTGATTATGGCCACAAAGGAGCCTTGGATGCACCACAGCAAAGCTGTAGGGAGGGAGGCAGATGATGAAAGAGCTGTCAAATAGGATTAAACAGTAACCGTCTCCCCTACTGCTGGGCCAAGGGAAAGGGGGGCAAGACTGTAATGGGTGAGCCCTCCTGTGGCTGGGCCCTAGCAGGCTTGCACCCACCAGCAACCCACCAAGAAGGCCCTCAATGGGGGAATGGAGGGAGGATGCAGCAAAACCGTGAGATGGGAGAAGGATGAAGAGTGTGCAGCAAAATCTTGCAGTGGGGAGAAGGTCACAAAATGTGCAGCTAAACCCTATGGCAGAGAGGAGTGCATCACATGCATCCAAACCCTGTGGTGGCGAGCAGGGTGTGCAGCTAAGCCCTGCAACAGGAAGGAGAATACAGCACATGCAGCTAAACCCTGTAACAGGGAGGAGACGGGGAGGAGAGGGTTTCGCTGTATACCCTGCATCCTTCTCTCCATCACAGGGTTTAGCTGCATGCCCTGCATCCTTCTCTCCATCACAGGGTTTAGCTGCATGCCCTGCATCCTTCTCTCCATCACAGGGTTTAGCTGGCAGCTGCATGCCCTGCATCCTTTTCTTCATTGCAGGATTTAGCTGCATGCCCTATGTCCTTCTCTCCATCACAAGATTTAGCTACATACCCTGGGTCCTTCTCCCCACTGCATGGTTCAGCTGCATGCCCTGTGCTGTTCTTTCCATTTTAGGGTTCAACTGCATGCAGCTAAACCCTGTGATGGAGAGAAAGATGCAGGGCATGCAGCTAAAAACCCTGTGTCATGGGATTGGGGGCTCACTACCCCACTCTAGGCTGTCATGATTCAGTTTCCCTGACTTGTAGCTCTCTGAGCTCTCTCTCTAGAACTGATTCAGCCTGCACTGGGTGAACCTTCTTGTTACCTTTTCAGCCACATAGTTTCCCAGCACAGACTCTTTCTCTCTAGGTTCGTCTGTGTTTGTAAACACAGAATTAACCCCAAACTGTATCCCACCAATGTTATGGATTAACAATTCCACTGGACCATATGAAGTTCAGTAAAAAGAAGTTTAATGAATGAACTAAGAATAAGCATGCAGTACAAGATTATACTCGAGGGTGCAGAAATGAAAATAACATAACCAATAACACATTCCTATCTGTACTTGGATTCTCCTGATCAGGAATCTCCTGATTAGGCTTACCCTAATCAAGGTCAAAGGGTATTTCAGTTCATGTCACAGCCACCGATGGAAAGCTTGGCTAGGCACCAGGCTCAGTTTCCAAAAGGCCTTACTTCATAGTTCCTTTGGTGAAGCCCTTCTCTGGCTAGTAAGATATGATGATGCAGATGAAGCTTCACAAGCTGATCTCAACCAACTGAGATAGAGAGCTATATCCTTCTTTGTCTTGTCTCCCCCCCTTAAGTACCTCTCCAGGGTCCTTTGTTTGATTTTCCCGCCAGGTAAATCTGTGCTTTCAGTCACATCCACAGGAAGAGATCCATTTGCAGCTCAATGGTCTATGTGTCTGCAGAGGTGTTTAGGCTTTTTCTGAATACACACTCGGCATGACTTTGCATTTCTCCATTGCGTGAAGTGAGTTTCCAGTTCTCAGCTTTCACATTACATATGTTTAACCTTTACCTTTACATATTTGTTAGACCTGTACTCTACATGTAGCCCAGTGTCTCCTTATGGCATCCTGTGATGAAGAAAAAGATGCAGGTCATGCAGCTAAACTATGCAATGCAGAGAAAGATGAAGAGTATGCAGCTAAACCCTGCGGTGGAGAGAAGGATGCATGGCATGCAGCTAAAAACCCTGCAATGGAGAAAAGATGCAGGGCATGCAGATAAACCCTGTGATGGAGAGAAGGACACAGGGAGTGCAGCGAAACCTTGCAATAAGGAATTAAGGTTAAAGATTCAGAGAAAGTCTTATTTATTTGTTTGTTTATTTTTAATATTTAATACCCCACCCCTCCTGCCTCAGGCAGCTCGGGGCAGCTTACATATCAAAAATATATAACATATATAAAACAATACCAAATTTAAAATCCATCCTAAACCCCACATATCAACCACCCCCATCCTACCCATTCCCTCCACCAAATGCCTGGTGGAAAACCAGGTCTTACACTGCTGCCAAAAGGTGAGCAGATCCGGGCAGGAGAGGTGGACCAAAGCCAGAAGCACAGTCTCGGTGCCATAACTAGGATGAAAGCCAGAGTGTGAAGGGTCCAAGAAACGAATGCGATCCAGATGCACCTGGAGCTGCCAAGCCACCGCCCATTCAATAACCTTCCCCAAAAAGGTTAGGTTAGAGACAGGCCAATAACTGGTGGAAGAACCAATGTCAAGTGATGGCTTCTTGAGCAGGGGCCTGACCACAGCCTCCTTTAGGCAATCCGGCACCCTGCCCCCCCACAGGGAGGCATTGATCACCCCAGGCAGAAATGGCCCCAATGTCTCCCAGTTGGCCTTCACAGCCAGGATGAGTGAGGATCTAATTTACACGTAGTGGCTCTGAGAGATCCAAGCACCTCCTCTGCATCAGCAAGCAACATCAACTGAAATTGATTCCACAAAACATGACAAGATGGGGCATTCACACCCTCCGACTCTGCCACCGTCACCACCTCAGAAAAGGCAGAGTCAAAGTCATAGTGAATGCAAGCGATTTTATCCATAATATATGCCATAAACATGTCATAGTGGACACTGGATGACTCCAGTTCCAGTTGGAGACAGGCTGGACTAACCAGACCCCTCACCACCCAGAAAAGCAGATGCTATGATGGCAGCAAAGAACCGTTTCCTTGCTTCCTGCACAGCCACAACATAGTCCTTTGTCACGTGGCAACAAGGGCATCGATCAAGGGGCCGTCAAGATCTGAGGGTAACTCCCCCAGAGCATTCTGGAATCCTACTGGATCCATAAGTCTCCGGGGGTGAACCAACCTAATAGGTCCCAAACCCAGCCAGGGGCACAAGTGTGCCAGGATGAGGGCCCTCAGGAGGTAATGGTCTGACCATGACAAAGGTGACACCATTACACCTCCAATCATAAGACCCCCTGCTTCAAGGTCAGTGCAAAATACCAGGTCCAGAGTATGGCCCCTCTCATGTGTTGGGTCAATTGCAACTTGGGACAGGCCTATGGTTGCCATGGAGGCCATGAACTCCTGCTCCACCCCACACAGCCCAGCCTCGGTGTGAATGTTGAAATCTCCCAAGTCTGTTCCATCTTTATGGGGCGAGTTTCAGGAAGTGACGTCAGCCGATGTGGTGGATGTCCTGGGGTCTGTGAGGGCCACGTGTTGTCAACTAGATCCGTGCCCGTCCTGGTTGGTAAAAGCTTCCGGGGAGACATTGGGGACGGTGCTGGCGAGGGTGGTGAATGCGTCCCTTCGGCAGGGGAGGTTGTCGCCTTGTTTAAAAGAGGCTGTGGTGCGCCCCCTGCTGAAAAAACCATCGTTGGACGTGGACGCCCTCGCCAGCTACCGACCTGTCTCTAACCTTCCCTTTTTAGGGAAGGTTATTGAGCGGGCAGTGGCGCTCCAGCTCCAGGGTCATCTAGATAATATCGGGCTCCTTGACCCGTTTCAATCTGGGTTCCGCCCCGGCTATGGCACCGAGACGGCGTTGGTGGCCTTGGTGGACGACCTCCGCCGGGAGATGGATGCGGGATGTTCGACATTTCTCATCCTGCTCGATCTCTCGGCCGCTTTTGACACCGTGGACCATGGGCTGCTGTTGAGACGACTGCGTGACCGGGGGGGTCTGGACGGAACTGTTCTTGAATGGTTCCGTTCATTCCTCTCGGGGAGGAGCCAACGGGTGGTGTTGGGGGAAGAAACATCGAGCCCCCGCGCCTTACCGTGTGGCGTTCCGCAGGGATCGATCTTGTCTCCATTATTATTTAACATCTATATGCAGCCCTTGGGGGAGGTCGTGAGAGGGTTCGGGGTGCGATGTCACCAGTATGCTGATGATACTCAGCTGTACCTCTCGTTTTCTACCGACCCAGACCCTGCTGTCTCGGTGCTATCCCAATGTTTGGAGGCCGTGGCGGATTGGATGCGACAGAGCAGACTGAAACTCAACCCAGATAAGACGGAGGTAATGGTGGTGGGGAGGGCGAAGGGGGTGGTGGCCCCCCTGATTGGGGGGGTTTGCCCCCCTGTAGCTCAGCAGGTCCGGAGTCTGGGGGTCATTTTGGACGCAGGCCTGCGGCTGGAGCAGCAGGTGGAGGCAGCCGCGAAGGCTGCCTTCCGCCAGCTTTATCTGGTACGTAGGCTGCGTCCGTATGTCTCTGGCCCGGACCTGGCCTCCCTCATCCATGCCTTCGTCACCTCGCGACTCGACTACTGTAACGCGCTCTACGTGGGGCTTCCCTTGTTCCTGGCCCGGAGGCTGCAGCTGGTGCAGAATGCGGCGGCCCGTCTTCTTACGGGGACGGGTCGCCGGGAGCACATTACACCGGTGCTCCGAGCGCTGCACTGGCTGCCGATAGTGTGCCGGGCCAGGTTCAAGGTCCTAGTAATGATCTATAAAGCCCTATACGGCCTTGGCCCCTCTTACCTTAGGGACCGCCTCGCCCTTCGCGCCCCGGAACGACTCCTGCGGTCTGCCGGGGGTGCCCTCCTGGAGGTCCCCCGTGTTAAGCGGGGGGCCACGATGGAGCGGGCATTCTCGGTGGTAGGGCCGCGGCTGTGGAACTCCCTTCCGGAGGAAGCTCGCCTGGCCCCAAGCCTTTTGACTTTTCGGCGGAACTGTAAGACCTGGCTGTTTGCCCAGGCCTTTGGGAGGGGGGGGGGGGGGTGATTTTTAATCCCCCACCTGTTTATTTATTGTGATATACTACCAGCTTATTGATATGTTTTATAGTGGTATTTTAAATGTTTTAAATGTTTTTATTGTTGTAAACCGCCCCGAGCTGCTGTGCAGGATGGGGCGGTATAAAAATCTAATAAATGAAATGAAAAAATGAATGAATGACTATAAGTCTGCTGAACCTCAAGACCACCTCCAACACCAGGTCAGCTAGAGCAGTCAGGGATGCTGCTATTCAGTGGGGTGCATGGTATACCAGCAGGACCCCTAATCTGTCCCCAGCCAAATCAAACACAAGGTGGAGGCCCTCTACACCAGATTTAGTTTGCACCAAATACCTCCTGACCAGCAACTTGTCCCTAAAAACAATGGCAACACCACCCTCCCTCTGGTCTTGGCTGATGCTGCAGAGTACCTGGCTGGAACAAGGTCAGTCAAAACTGGCCCTGACTCATTGTCCAGTCAGGTCTCTGTGACAAATGCAAGGTCAGCAGCCCACTCCAGGATAGACTCCTGGATTATAGCTGATTTATTTACTACTGACCTCACCTTCAACAGCACCAGTTGCAGGCCAGAGGCTTGTTGTGCTGAAAGGGGAGTGGGATCAGTGCAGGGCAGGCAAGCACCTGAAACCTGACAGAGTGGCCATGGATGCCACCCAGGGCTTCTGGTGAACATGGTTGGGTGCTCCAGTGATGCCAGTCTGCCCCGTTTCCCGTAGGATATGGGGTGTCCAAAGCGAAGCCTCCTTAGTTTCTTGCAGTTGGGTTGCTCATTTTGCACAAATCACTTCGAAATGTACAGTTCCATCCAAGCACCTGACCATGTTCCAAATTGAACCCAAGCCCAAACCCTGCTAAGATTAAATTGCTTGCTCTCTGCCTCCAGCCACACAGCTCCCAGTGCTGATTCAGACAATGAACTTACACAGGCACCACCTTCCAGCCCATCATCCCATTCCAGATACATGCCCATGCCTAAGAGCTGCCTGGTGCTGAACAATCATAATTAGAGACAATTAATTAGAGACAATTGTAAACCAAGGGGTTTGCAGTCTAGGAAAGACAAGGGAGGGAAGACAAAGGGAGAGGGGAACATCGGGAGAAACAAGGACACATTCAGGAAGTGAAAAGTTGCAGGTACACATGCTTAGCTGAGCTCAATTACAGGGATGCTGAACAAAAGCATAAATTTACATAAAATTTGCATTTGTAAATTTCATGCAAATTTAAAATAGGCCACCGATTACCTAACTTTGAGAGTGGGCTGAAAAAAATAACCTTTTTTAAAAAAGCAAGCTAAAAATGGAAGGAATCACATATTCAATGAATAACCTCTTTTATGAGCTAGACTTGAACCCTAATCTTTCCAATCATTGTTTTAAAGCCCTATCAAAGTGCTATTCCCAAATGCTTGGCTCTACTTCACTGTGGGTGGACTTGCATGTAATGCTGATTAAATCAGATGTCTGCAGGACCCCAGAACATGTATAACAAGCCCCAGATTAGCATTACTGTATGAAGGCATCAATGGGAGTTCCAGCCCCAGTTTGAATGTGAATTTGGTGTTTAGATTTCATCAGAACTCCAAATCTGCATTTAACGTGGGATTGGATCTCCCATTGACTCTTTCACATGTAACGCTAATCACGGGCTCATTATACATATTCCAGGGCCCTCACGGACATCCAATTTAATCAGCATTACATATTAGTCCACCCAATGTCTCCCGACCCCCACAAGTGATTTATACTCTGTCTGTACACATCCCTCCCTCTAACAATAAAGCTTTCCCCATACTCCAGGAAGTTCTCTTCTTGTGTAGATTCTCTGAGAGAGAAGATTGTGTGAATTATCTCACAGCCCAGAGTATTCAGGCTGGGCTGGAATTTTTTGCTATTGTTTTAAAAAGAAAAAAGTGGAAAAAAATCACAACCTTAGCCCATGACAAGGATAAAATTTGAATTCTTGACCTACCAAACACCTTTTCTAGGTTCTGCTACCAGAGCTGGCTACTGCTTTTAGTTCAGCCACTAGAAAAAGATTCTGCTTATTGCCTGATAAGCTACCTAGCAGTTTGTAAGGCTGCCACAACAGCAGCTACAATTTGCTGCTGTCATGCCAGGGGTCCTGGATACTAGTCTACCCTGCACACTTGTGTTTCTTCTCTGTTGGCTTCTTTAAAGAAAAATGAAGGAGCAGCTCCTAGTTTCTTTGCTCAGCAGCCAGTATTTACTGCTGCCTTTGATGACAATCATTATCCCCCTGCTGGACAGCTGAGTAGATCAGAGAGCCCAGAAAGATCCAGGCCACAGGTCAAAAGCTACTTTTACTTCTTGTTGCTGTTTGGAACTTTGTCAGCCAGCCAGCAGCCCATTAGTACCTCTGAGATGTGGGAGAGGCTTCTTTGTTTTCAGTGCCTTGCAGGCATGCACAGAGGGGCAGGAGACAATAATTGTTGTCTAACCAGGAGGGTATGAGAAATAATGGAAATGTGTTACTCTCATGCTCAGTGTTGGAGAGTTGATGGGTCTGGGTCACCTTCCTAACACAGGAATGTTTAACAGACACACGCTGACTATCTCATTAGATAAAAGCAAATGTTTTTATAATTAACTTTTTATGTTCATTTAAATATAACATCCTTTTGGGGACTGGAGCTTCCTGCATTTCAGGCCCTGTGAGCCAACATGTTATACATATACTGTAATTTCTAGTTTCTAGTTTCATATACTACAATTTTTAAGGCTTCATGTTTTGGGGGTCCCCTTCTGAATTGCTGTGGGCCTTTCAAAGGCCAGGGCTGCCCATGTTTGAGATTGTATGAGCCCATATTTGACGCCAATGCTTCTCACACTTGTTCTCGTTTCAACATGGGTGTAACTTTGGGCTAAAATTTGGGAGGATGCTGAACCATGTATCCTGGAATTCTGGGGGAAGGAAATTTCGGGTGGGCACACCCCTGTTATAACTATTCCCATGCAAAACTTTATTCATAGACCTCATGTATTGGGGACTCCTGTGGAACCCTTCAACCTATAAGCCCCTGTGTGATCACAAAGTCTGCACTATTCTGGATACGGCTCTGTTGCCAGTTTAACAATAATGTCCAGCAATGATAAAGAGAAGGCAGGGAATGCTGACCCAGCAGAACAGAGCAGGGGGAAGAATACTGATATAGGGTGCTGTAACTCCCAGCTTAGCATCATCTAACAAGTCAATACCCCCTATTTTGAGAGTGCCAGTGTTAAAGCTTCCCCCATTGTTTATTTGCTGCTTTTCTTCCCAAACACACCCCTATCGCAGAGGGGTGGGGAGAGCCATTTCTATAGTCTGGCTTCTCTACATTTCCCCCCGCCCTGCCAGCACCCTTTCAGCTTTTGAGCCCCCAGACAAAAAATCACACACAAAACCCCAAGAAAGGGAGAAAGGGCTCACCACCCACCCTCTCAATGGCAGCTCCAGTTTCTCACAGCACCCTCCTTTTTCTGCCATTCGTCATGGCCCCACTAACAAAAGCAGGGGAGAGAAAGAAACAAGAGGAAAGGAAAAGGAAGGAAGAAAGGGTAAAAATATTTTATTTTTTAAAGACAAAGAAAGAAAGAAAGAAAGAAAGAAAGAAAGACATGAAAAAGTGTGAGGGGGAGGTACAAGGAGTGAAAAGAAACAGATCTGCCATTTCAAGTCAGAGAGGAGGCGCAAGGGGAGGGAAATAAATAAATAAATAAATAAATAAGCCACCTAATAGGTTTTGGTGGATGGCACGTTGGAAAGACAGGCCTGACTGAGACTGAATGTTAAATGCCTGCTGTACAATCAACCTCATTTTGCGAGCAGAGGAAGCAGCTTTCCCAACAAGCTGATGTTTATTCATGAAGTGACCACACTGGCCCCTCCCACCTCCTTGTCTTCAGTTATCGATCATGGTGTCCTTTCTTTCAGGGCATCTGTCAAGCCCAATGAATCTCCGGGGGGTGGGGGGGGTGTAATAAATGAGGCTGTGGGAGCAGGGAACAAAGCTGGTGGAGCTTGCTCTTGAGAGGATGTGGACCCTCCTTCTCCGCCCCCAGTAAAGGCCTATAAATCAGACTGGTGCCAATGGGGCTCTCTCAGCAGCACCGAGGGAATGGAGGCTGTAGCCTTATTTTCAGCTCCTGGATGAGGTCCTATGTCTCCTGTGGGGAACCCTGGCTTCAGAATCTAGCACAACGGTTTATGGACAGGCTCCAGGGCTGAGAGAAAGGGGAGGCTGGGAAGCAGCCTTTATTTCAAGAAGAGGAATTGGCCGTGGCACTTCACCAGGGAATGCAATAGCAAAGGGAGGCCCTCCTCAGCCTCCCATAGGAACACGTTGGATTCCTGCATCCCCAGACAGTGTCCAAGCTTTTAACACAATCTTTGAAGCTCTTTACAGAGGGCTATGCTTGCGTCCCCACTTTTTGTCACTGAGAGAACCCAAGTTTAGGTTGTCATGGTAATCTCCGCCAGAGGCTGTTGCCACGGTAACTTGTTCTGTAGAGATTTCTTACCTGGCATCACCACATCCTACGTATGTATTCTTAGACCAAAAACCTACAGTTTAACAGAGTAGTTAAGGTAAAGATTAACAAACTTGATCTCTAACAAGCATGGAAATTGCAAGTTAAGGCCTCTTCCTTAACTCATGTGCCACGTAAGCAGTAAAGACCTTGTACAGTCTCCCATATTATGCTCACTTATAACTTAGGCTCTGTGCACCCTTTACTTGCCTTAGTCTTTCATCCCTAATCCTCTTCTTTTGCAGCTTGGGGAGTGGGGATAACATTGAAGCTGTGGTCAGCAAGCTGTCCCCTGCACCCCTACAGTTCCCACATGGATTCTGGGCAGGTATATTTCCTCCATGCCTGTGCCTGCTCTCCTTGGCTCCCTGCATCCTGATGCTCTAGAGAGGGTGACTGTGTATGCAGCTTTTCCCACAATTTGTAGTGGAACAGCTTACTAATGCTTCTGGGTTTGGATTAGACATACCTGCAGCTTGGCTCTTGCTCTGATACTCTGAATGATTGTTATTATTATTATTATTATTATTTTATTATTATGAGCATGTATATAGCACCAGCAATGTACCTGGCGCTTTACAAAGAATAAGATAGACACGGTCCCTGCCCGAGAGCTTACAATCTAAAGACGGGGAGGGGAGACAGGGAAGGGGGAACAGGGAGAGAGACAAGGGATGCGACATTCATGAGGATGCAAGAGCTCAGGTACACGTTCTTGGCTTGGTTTCAGTAAGCTGGGAGTTTACAGATAACAGGTGGGGGATAATCCAGGGTAGGAATGGTTAGCAGGAGTTAGGAAGGGCGGAGCGGAAGAGGTGGGTTTTGAGGAGGGACTTGAAGGTAAAAAGGGAGGGGGCAAGGAAGAAAAGGGCAGGGAGGGAGTTCCAGGCATGCGGGTCAGCGAGGGAGAAGGGACGAAGGCGGTTGGGGGAGCAGGGGAGGCGTACAAGGCAGTCTGCTGCTCCATAAATGGTTTAACCAAGCAAAAAGCCCTTGTAAGGACAAATGGCTGGTATCCTTGCATGAACCTGAAAGGGTATCTCCCTAATCAAATCTAGTGGCCATGGGCACCTCCCTGGCTTGAGCACCCATTGTTTAATGTTTCTGCAGCTGCAGACCCATTCACACCTCACTAGGAGCTAAGATTTAAATAACGTCTTGACTCACCCATTCTTTCTCCTTTGTTCACCCTTCCCATTGCCTCTAGCTGTCCTGTGCTGTATAAAAGACCCTTAGTTTGTACAGTGCCTTAACCACCTGGGCTAGCTAGCAGGATCTGTGTAGGGTCTGTGTTGCTGGTTCTCCTGAACAGCAACAGATCTGGATCCACTGTCCCTGTTCCAGTTCCTAAGCAATAAAGCCTAGTGACCTGACCTTGAGTACAGCATCTAACTTGTTCATCTCCAACCAATATTTTATTTTATTGTTAGCCACATGGCCATCACAAATACAGTAACAATAAGAAAATAGATGAAAAAATACAAATTACAGAGCCCAAAATGTATCACAGGCATACAAACCGCCTAGTGCCAATTATCTAAGGGTAATTTTAAAAAATGAGTTTTTATAATATAAAACAATAGAAATAATCATAGGTAACACAGACAAATAGGCACCCTCCCAAGATCCAAACCAGCACAAGTTGATCCAGCCTAATACTAAACCATGCCCTGAGACCATCAGGAGGAGTCATAACCCCTACGAGTCTTTTCAATTCTTATTGCAAAGATCGCCACTGCTTTCGTTCTGGAGAGATGATTATATCCCAAAAAGTATATCAACTGCTGGATTTTAGGTTGAAGTGTGTCCCATTCAACAGCAGCTTAGAGTTGGCTACGATGGAAATCATAGATAGGACAAATAAGTAAATAATGCGCCAGATCCTCAATCCCAACTCCACAAGGACATAGCCGTTCTGCATACGGAGTCCCTGGAATCTCCCCAGCAGAACGGCCGTTCACATGGATTGAAATCTCAACTGACTAAAAGCTTGCCTTAGCCTGGGGTCAATAAGAGAAAATATATATGGAGTCCCTCCTCTCGGAGGTAGAAGATACTTATAGAAAGAGGAGGTGTTAGTCCCACCGGCTGAGGCTCTTCGTTTTTGTTTGTCTACATCACATATGCGTTGTTTCAACAGTCTAATTATCTGTATACTTGTAAGGTCCTGGAGACAAAACTCCAAAAAACCCAATAAAATTAGGCGCAAATTCACTTCAGCCCACCAAACATCCCAGCCACTGACCGAGTCTATTTGTTTTTCCTCCATCACCAAAGTCACCAATGAAGCACTGGGAGTGTCCCTTGTCTTTGCCCAATAATTCAGTAGCCGCCTTTCAGCAATAGCCCTTAGCGAATGGGTACCCAATTCCAGTGCTATCATTGCTGAGTTAACCAACAGGGGAAGCTTGAGGATTCGCTGCCAAAATTGATTGATTACAGGGCTCAATCTATCTACAGCCTTCTGATCATACCCCCAGATTTGTACCCCATACAGCATACTTGCCATCACCTTAGTCTCCAAAACCTTTAGGGCTGTCCTGACACAACATTGCCCATACCGGTAAAAAATGTGCTGAGTAGCTAAAGATTCTATTTGCGCCTTTGCCTTGATATCCAAGGTATGGGCATGCCAGGCCCCATTATCGGCCAGGGTGATGCCCAAATATCTGTACACTCTAACTTGAGCTAGGCTATGGCCCTGCAGTTGTCAGCTATATTTCCTATAGCGTTTTGCCACAATCATTATTTTGGTTTAATCATAATTGATGGAGAGATTTTTCCCTCGACATCTGGTTCCAAAATCTGTCAAAGATCTTTCTAGTCTGCGTCTACTAAGAGAGACCAGCACCGTATCATCTGCGTACATAAGCATAGATTTTCCTATTATCAATGCTAGGAGGATGATAATTTCCAGGGTCCTTATGTTCTGATATCAACGAATTAACATATGTTGAATAGAGTCAGGGCCAAAATGCAACCCTGGCAGTCCCCATGGAAGGTCTGCACCAGCTCTGACAGAGTACCATATGGGGGCATTCTCACCCTCAAGAAAGTTCCTGAATATAAGGACATGATCAGTGCTAGTAGGAACTTATCCATATGGTCTAACTCAGACCATAAACTTGCTCTACAGATTGTGTCAAAGGCTGATGACAAATCTATAAATGCCAGATATAATTTATGCCTATGCCGCTGATACTTGTTAAATAGGTGATGAAGGACGAAAACATGACCAATAGTTGACCGTTTAGGCCTAAAACCTGATTGCTCTTCAGCCAAAATGCCCACTTCGTCACACCAAGATTGCAACCAGATTAAAAGCAGGCTGGCATAGATTTTAGAAATGATGCACAGCAGGCTAACTGGCCTATAGTTTTGGGATTCTGCTCTAGGCACCTTCTTAAAAATTGGTACCACTATGCTAGATCTCCAAATGTCCAGTATTATTATTAATTATTATTATTATTATTATTATAATAAACATTTATATAGTGTCAGTCATGTACTTGGCGCCGTACAGAACATAGAAATGGACACGGTCCCTGCCTGTGGCTTACAATCTAAAAAACAAGGAGGGGGAGACAGGGAGAGGGGACAGTGGGAGAGACAGGGGAGAAGACAAACAAGCATTCAAGCGGATGCGAAGTCTCAAATGTGTGCTTGGCTTGGTTACAATCAGGTTGGTTGCAGCAGTCTACAGAGAAGGGCAGACAGTAAGTATATGGGGAACGACTAGCAGGCATTGGGAAAGACGGTGAGGAAAAAGTGGGTCTTGAGGAGGGATTTGAAGGAGCGGAGGGAGGGGGCAAGGCGGATGTGGGTAGCGAGGGAGTTCCAGGCATGGGGGGCAGCAGGGAGAAAGGTCGAAGGAGGTTAGGTGAGCAGGAGAAATGAGGGAGAGTGAGTGAGGGGACAGAGGAAGAGCGGAGAGCACGTGCAGGAGTGAGTAGGGAGATTAGGTCCGAGAGGTAAGGGGGAGCTTGGTTGTGAAGTGTTTTGAACGTGAATACCAGGAGTTTAAACAAGATACATTCAGGAAGGGGGAGCCAGTGAAGAGAGAAGAGGAGAGGCTGCACATGGTCGAAGCGATGGGCAGAGTGAATGACCTTGGCAGCAGAGTTTTGGATTGCGATAAGGGGGGACAGGTGAGAGCGAGGGAGGCCAGCAAGGAGGAGGTTGCAGTAATCGAGGTGAGAGATAACCATGTCATGAACAAGGGTTTTGCCCAAGGAGGTAGAGAGAAAGGGGCGGATCCGAGCAATGTTATGGAGGGCGAATCGGCAGGATTTGGCAACAGAGTCAATGTAAGGTTTAAAAGAGAGGTGTGTGTCAAAGATGAAGCCCAAGCTGCGGGCTTGGAGAACAGGATGGATGGTGACTCCATCAATGCAGATGGGCAGGTTAGAGGGAGAGGAAGAGGAGGGAGGAAAAATGAGTTCGGTCTTGGTCATGTTGAGCTTGAGTTGACGTCGGGACAGCCAGGCAGAGATATCAGAGAGGCAGTTGACAAGGCGTGAGAGGACAGAAGAGGAGAGAGAGGGGGTAGAAAAATAGAGTTGGGTGTCATCAGTGTAGAGATGATATTGGAATCCGTGGGAGGCAATAATTTTGCCAAGGGACAGGGTGTAAATAGAGAAGAGGAGAGGGCTAAGGACAGAGCCTTGGGGGACCCCAACCGAAAGGGGGAGGGAGGAGGAGCTTGACTCGGAGAGCAAGACTTTAAAGGAGTAGTCAGAGAGGTAGGAGGAGAACCAGTCAAGGACAGAGCCATGGAAGCCCAAAGAGTAAAGCGAGTCCAATAGAAGCAAGTGGTCAACCATGTCAACGGCAGCAGAGAGAGCAAGGAGGGCAAGAATGAAGTAGAGGCGCTTAGATTTAGCGACAAGTAGATCATTGGTGATCTTGGCCAGGGCAGTTTCAGTAGAGTTGAGGGGGCGGAAGCTGGATTGGAGAGGGTCCAAGAAGGACTTTGGCAGAGAGGAGGTCCAGGCAGCGGGAGTAGATGATACATTCCAGAAGCTTTGAGGCAAAGGGAAGGAGGGAGACTGGCCGGTAACTAGAGGGGTCAGATGGGTATTGAAGCGGCCTCATTAATTAAAGCAAAGAGGTGAGTGATTGCGCAGATCCCCCAGTCCGGGAGTATTTTTAATACTTCCCCCGGGATATAATCGGAGCCAGCCGCTCTGCCCCTTTTTCAACTTCTTTATGGCATTCGCCACCTCATCAGGTTCCACCGGATCCCAATGCGGCAAAGTACTGTTCCGGGAAAACTCACACCCATATTCCGGGACAGAATCTGCAAATAATTTAGAGAAATGCTCAACCCAAGCAGAAGCAGGGATCCTCACAATTCTATCCAGAGGACCCTGAATTGCAGAATTATTAACCAATTTCCAGAAGACTCGAGAGTCCTTTCCTTACTATCTATTGTCTCCTGTAAAACAGCCCATTGGTGTTTAAAGAAATCCTCCCGCTTCCTTGAAATCAACTGCTTATATTGATTCCTTCGTGCCTTATAGCAATCCAAAAAGAACACTCCGTCTGCTTGTTGGATTTTACGAGTTACAGACCTTAAAAGTGCTCTAGTGACTCTGCAGTCTCTGCCCCACCAGGGACTCCTAACTCTTGGACCCCAAGGCCCCATAACAAAAACACGAGTAAAATGTGAACTGAACAAGTCCAGGAACTTGGACCACATGGCCAGAGCCACATCCAGGTCTATAGCTAACGCTAACTGGGCACCCAGTCTCATTACATCCTTCAAGAAAGAGTGTCACAAACAACAGCGCCTATCTGACTGGACCAGCGGACATTACGCAAATACGCACCACAGTGGTCTGCTCCTTCTGTTCAGGAGGATGATTATTACCTGGATGCACTATAGCAGGAGAAGCAAAATCCAGACAAATCTGTATGGGAAAATGGTTGCTGGTAACCAAATCTCCCACCTTGAAATTCTTCAAATAAGTAATCAAGGATGGATATATAATAGCGTAGTCCAGTACACTTCCCTCAGTCCTGCCCGCATGGGTCAAACTCCCTCTCTTGTCTCCTATGCTGTTACCATTGAGAATCTGCAGTGCCATGTCCAGGGTCAGATTGTATAATTCATGACCAGCCTGATTAATTTTCTGATCCTGTGACATTCTATCCCTATTAAGATCACTCCAGGGATCTTCCGTAAGATCTAGTCCCATGCTAGCTAAGATATCGGAGGCATTAGCCCTAACTCAGGCATTTAAATCCCCCATGATCAATAGTCCATTCTTGGGGAAATTTGCCTGATATTCAAGGATAACTTCTCTCAAGGTTGGCCAAAAAGACGGCACTTGGTTTGCAGGAGAATTGTAAGCATTAATCACAAGCAGTGCGAAATGCCACTCTGGAGAAGTTAACTGTAAGGCCATTAAATTATGGCCAAGTCCCTCCCATAATTCCTCATGAATGTCAGCCTCTGGGACAACATAAACATTAAAAAAAAACTAGATTGGCCTCTCGACGCCACCCGGTGAGCGGGAGCGGTCCAAATAGAAAAGCCCCCAATAGCAATATCATCCAACTCACATCAAGTCTCTTGTAGACAAACTACATCATAGTGATATAAATATTGTGTTAGTTCAGAATCCTTTGATTTGGTCATCCATCCCGCGATATTCCAAGACACTATGTTCAGAACCCCTCCCTCACAGTTAGGCCTAAGTCAATCAGCTTCGGCCAATAAAACGAGTGCAGGAGCAATGGATGTTTGAGTAAGGTGATTCATAGGAGGATCTAGATCTAAGGGCACCTGCCCTTCTGTGAGGATAGGACTTTCAAGGTCCGGAATTAGGGATGGGCGAACGCGGTTCGGAAGTTCGGAGTTTGGCCCGAACTCGGCCTGTTCGGACGACTGAACTCGAACATGAACACGAACGCGAACATACCGAACAAACCGAACACCTAACAGCAAAATGGCCGAACAGTTCAGTCAGTTCAGATTGCGTTTGGGTGAGTTCGGGTGGCAAAAAATGGTTCACTGGAAGGTCAAACATGACAGGGAGGTGTCAGTAACTGAGGAGCAGACTTCCAGGCACCAGGGGTGGAGAGGCTTGCAAGAAACTAAACTAATTATCTGCCTCCCCCCTTCCCAACACCTTCTGAGCTAGTCACTGTTCCTGAACAGCAGGCGTTGAGTAGGATTTTTAGATTGCTTTAAGTTTCATTTCA
>QEPC01000553.1:70674-102025 GCA_003113815.1 Sphenodon punctatus
CTGGGCAGGGTGGGTGGGGGGTGTCCCCCCTTCCACCCACGCAGCCTGGGAGGGGGAGGGGGAGGGAATTAATTTATTTCATTGATTTCAATGGGGACACAGCGCCCCATTGAAATCAATGAAATAAATCCAGTACTGGTATACCGGATTTAATCCGGGAATCCGGTTTTCAGAGAACCGGTAACCGGTAAATCCGGTAGCCGGTAATGGGCCCGGGGTCCCACCTCTACTGGTAAGTAACTGGGGCCCGGACGGGGGAGGGGGCCAGAGGGCCGGGGGGGCAGGCACACACACACACCTGGAAATTAAAACAACAACAAAACAAAAAAGGGGGGGGGGATTTTAAATTATTTAAAAAAAAAAAAACTGCAGTGGGATCAGCCCTCCCTGCAGGCCCAGCCCACCGAGGATCTTCCCGGTAGGTTGCATGGCCAATCCGCCCTGCCTGATACGATGCCAATACAGAAAGACTGCTGGATCTATTCCCTCAGGTATGCTTGCACTGACCTTCCCCTGCACAAAACAGAGCTCACAGTTGGCATGATCCTGCTCAGGCTGGCAGCTGGGCATGCAAAATATGTGTGTGGCTGACTCCAGAGGAAGCCAACATGACGGGGAGATTCAGGAGGCTCTCTGGAAGTTGCAGTTCTCCAGGTTAGCCACAGTTGCCCTTGGCTTCCCCAGAGAAATCAGGACTTCCCCAGGAGCCCAGAGTCTGGATCAAAACCCAGAGAGGCAACAACCTTAGGCCTGGTGCACTGGCCCCACCATCAACCCCACAGAATGCTCATCTCTGCCTGTTGCAGACCTGCCCCCAGAGAAGTGGGGAGAAGAACACTGTTCTTCTCTGCTCTGCTCTTCTCAGGCTCTGGCTTTGCTCCCACTGCCCCTCTGAGCAGCACTCTGGCTCACTTCTGCTCTACTAGAAATGGAAATAGTCACCATGCTTGTCCTGGTGTGCCCCCCTCCCCCCGCAGGGCCCTAGGCAGCTGCAGTCTGCATTTGTCTGGATCCAGCCCCCCTAGTTATGAAGTTCAGTAGGATAACTGGATTCAAAAAAGGATTAGATTAGGTCATGGAGGTACATCCATCACTTTAGTCATGATGCAACTTCTGACTGCGGGTAGCTGGAAATGAATGGCAGGAGAATTTAATTTAATTTAATTTTATTTAATAGAAAACTTAATACCCCGCCCCTTCTAGCACACAGCTCGGGGCGGCTAACAACACAATAAAATACAAACGTAATAAGAATAAAAACCATAAAATCCATCAAAAATACAAACAATATAAACAACAACAATAATATAAAACAGAAGTAACCATCATCCACAAAGGAGTCATTCAAACCCCACCACCACCACCCACCTTAACCTAGTCCCCCCCACCCTTCACCCATCTCCCCCGCCAAAAGCCTGGTGGAACAGCCAGGTCTTCCACTGCCTCCTGAAAGAGGAGAGGGTCGGGGCCATCCAGACCTCAGCCGGGAGGGCATTCCATAGCCGCAGCATGTCCACTGAGAATGCCCTCTCCATTATGGCCCCCCGATACACAAAGGGGACCTCGAGCAGGGTGCTCCCGGGGGACCACAGGGGCCAATTCAGGGCCTGGGAAGTGAGATGGTCCTGCAGGTATGTGGGGCCCAGACTGTTTAGTGCTTTATAGGTAAGCACCAACACCTTGAATCGGGCCTGGAAGACTCTAGGTAGCCAGTGCAGAGAGCAGAGCACCAGTGTAATGTGCTCCCAGCAACCAAGGCCAGCCCTACTGTGGAGCAGCTTGGGGCAGCCAACCCCGGGCCCTGCTCCTGGGGGGGGTCCTACATTCGAGGCCCCAGCTCCTCCAGGCCTGATAGTGGCCGGGAGCTGTGGACCCCACACGCACCCCCCCAGGCAACTGACTGGTTGGTCCACATCTCCCTGAGCCCTGACAGGCAGCAGAGGGGAAGGCAATGAAGCGAGGGAGAGGCAGAAGCCCCACCTCTCCCACACTCCATGCCCCCCCCTCTGCTGCCTGTCAGTCTTGACCAGGGGAAATGTGGGAGAGGCGGGGCCTCTGCCTCTCCCTCATCCCCTCTGGCTGATACAGTCAGGCAGCAGAGCGGGGGGCCAGTGGAAGTGAGGGAGAGGCAAAGGCCCCGCCTCTCCCACACTCCCTGAAACTTCCAGTGGTGGCAGGCAGCGGCAGCAGATTTAATCTGCCGCTGCTGCACCCGCCGTCGCCATCACCCACCTCAGGGAGCCGTCCCGGCGAACGGGCCCAGCGCGGGGCCCAGGACAGCAAGGGGCGGATATGGAAGGTAAGTGCCCTCAAAATGGCTGGACTTGGGGATGGGTGGAGGGGAGTGCCCCTCTACCTGTCCCTGAGCCCAGGCCCAGGGGGGGCCCCTAAGCCAGGGAGTGCTCCTAGGTCCACAGGCCGCCAGCAGCAAAGCCGCCGGTGGGAAACTGGGTCCCACATTTCTCCCCTAGCCTGGGCCCTGTGGATTGTAAGGCTGGCCCTGCCAGCAACCCATCCCCATGAGAAGATGGGCCACCGCATTCTGCACCAGCTGCAGCCGGCTCCGAGCTGTCACCAAGGGTTGACCCATGTAGAGCACGTTACAATAGTCCAGTCTTGAGATGGATCAGTTTAGAGACACCTTGTGTTTTTAGTCTCAGAAGCATCGAATGCCAGCCACTGTCAGAGAGAGAATACTAGGCTAGATGGACCATTAGTCTGACCTAGTTTGGTACGGGTGTGTGTGCGTGCATGCATGTGTGTGTTTGTGTGCGCACACACATATGCACATGCCCACTGAAAGTGATTACAATGTAAGAGCATAAGTAGTGCCATAATGGGCCAGACCAATGGTTCATTGAGCCCAGCACCTGTCTCCATCAATCTCGGTCACTTGGAAAAAGTACCCAACAGGTCACAATGGGGCAATCCATTCCCTGTTGTTCACTCTCAGCTCCCAACAGTAAGAGGTTACGTTCCCCAAAACCTATCCGGCTAATAGATAATGGACCTATCCTCCAGAAACTTGTTTCCTTTTTTAAACCCAGCTAGACTACCAGCCTTGACCACATCTTCTGGCAACAGATTACACAACTTAATTGTGCTTTGAATGAAAAAATACTTTTTTAAAACTTGTTTTAAATCTGCTACTTGTTAGTTTTATGGAGTGTCCCCTAGTTTTAGTACTAGTTGAGAGGGTAAATAACTATTCCCTATTTACTCATTCCGCACCACTCATGATTTTATAATCTTCTATCATATCCCCTCTCAGCCACCTCTTCTCCAAGCAGAAGAGCCCTAACCTAGTATTTTATTTTATTTATTTATTTATTTATTTAAGCATTTAGTATCCCACCTCTCCTGCCACAGGCAGCTCAGGGTGGCTCACAACAGCATATCTCAACAACCAAAATCATAAAACTATAAAACACCCCACTACACCCTCATCCCTCTCTTCCCCCCACCCCACCCCCTACCCATCTCCCCCACCAAACGCCTGGTGGAACAGCCAGGTTTTGCAGCTTTTACGAAAGGAGGGGAGGTCCGGGGCCAAACGCACCCCCATCGGAACGGAATTCCACAGTCTCGACGCAGCCACCAAGAATGCCCTCCCCTGTATCTAGGCAATAGAAACAAAGTAGTACAGTGATATCTTTTATTGGACCCACTCCAGCTGATGACGCTCTACCAATTGTAGTTAGTCCAATAAAAGATATCACTGTACTACTTTGTCTCTATTGCCTACATTTGGGACCAACACAGCAACCTCACTTTCTCCAACCTATCTAGCCTCTCTTTATAAGGGAGCTGTTCCATAGGGTTTATATTAGTTGCCTATATTTTCTATTGTTACTATATCTTTTTTGAGATGGGGCAACCAGAACTGCACACAATACTCAAGGTGTGATCGCACCATAGATTTATATAGAGGCATTATAATATTTTCTGTTTTATTCTCTATCATCCCTTTCTGAATAATTCCTACCATTCTGTTTGATTTTTTGACCACTGCCGCATTTTGAACTGAGGATTTCAATGTGTTGTCCACAATGACTCCAAGGTCCTTTTCCCAAGTGGTAACTCCTAATTTAGAACCCAACATTGTGTACATATTGTTTGGATTATTTTTCCCTATGTGCATCAATTTGCACTTGTCTAAATTAAATTTGATCTGCCATTTATATGCCCAGTCACGCAGTCTCACAAGACCTTCCTGCAATTCTTCACAGTCTGCTTGTGTTTTAACTACTTTGAATAACTTTGTGTCATCTGCAGATTTGATCACCTCACTCTTTACTCCCTTTTAGGACTAAAACGAAGTCTTCAGAATTATTCAAAAATTGCCAAATTTTGGGATCGTCAACCTGGAAACAGCGGTTTCCAAAGTTTGGAAAAGCACGGCCATTCTTCAGAAAAATTTGGAAACTTCTGAAAAATTTGGAAGTGCCTGTGCACCTGGACCTGACAGGAGAAGCTACCAGAAGCTTCTGGCAACAGTGCCATATTTGGTAGGAGGGGGGGGGATGGAAGGGAACAGTTGAGTAGTGGGGTAAGGCAGATTTTGAATCAATTGGCTGGCCAAGCCAGATGGCGAGTTTGATTGGTACAAGGCTGAAGGCAATAGAAAGAGATGGTACAAGGCTGCAGCCAATAGAAAGAGAAGTGCCAAAAAACAAAGTTGGCACACACCTCCCAGAGCCATCCCATTCTCTGGTGAATTTGGCTGTGTGCTGCTACACTGCTAACTGTGAGTAACTGGCTGGGCTGGGGGGAACTCCTAGCATAGCATGACATGGTTTGGCCTGCTTGTACATAGGACTAATGATGAGGCATGGAGGGTTTGTATGCCATGCTTTCTAAAAAAAAAAAAAAATGGGTTCCACTGGGGGCACATTGCTTGCTGGCTACTGATGCTTGGTTGGCTTGGCAGTCAGACAGCAGCACTATGAGCCGCCCAGAAGGATCTCTCTGCCTGGTCCCAGGAGTTCCCCCAACCTGTATCCCTGGTCTCCCCAAGCTACCAATGCCATACCAATCCATTTCAAGAGATTTCCAACCATTGCTGTCCACTCCACCCCCAGCTTCAGCTGCTGCACAGGGTAACACCTGCTGAGGCATCAAGGTGGCGCCGAAGTTTCCGAAGTTTTCCGGCATTCTGTGCTTCGGTCACCGAAGTCCAAAGTTTCAGCAAAAACACCGAATTGCCTCCAAGTACTTGGACCGACTATTCAAATCAGCCTGAATACCTGGAAGTACTATTTGGTTCAGCCCTAGTCCCTTTTCCAGACCATTAATTAATATATTAAACAACACTGGTCCCAGTACAGATCTCTAGGGGTGAAAACAGACATGATGCTAACTTCACTTTAACACCATTTTAATATTTCTAATGCATGCTGCAGGGCTGTATTAGTGCTCTATGTAACCTTGCAACATGAATAAGAAATGCTGAAGTGGTGTTAAAGTGGAGTTAGCGTCATGTCTGCTTTCACTCTGAGGCACTCCACTATTTACTTCTCTCCATTGTGAAAACTGACCATTTGCTTCTCTGCAATGGCCTTATCCTCCCTGAGCAGCCCTTTTACCCTGTGGTCATCTAAAGGCCCAACTGACTCTGTAGCAGGCTCCTTGCTTCTGATGTATTTTTTAAAAGATTGTATTATTAGTTCTTGCCATTTTGCAACTCTCTTCAAATTTTCTCTTGACCTGCCTCATTAACGTTTTACATCTAATTTGCCAGTGCTTATGTTCTTTCCTATTTTCCTCATTAGGAGTAGCTTTCCATTTTTAAAGGATGCCTTTTTGGCTCTATTAGCCTTCTTCACCTCACCATTTAGTCATGCTTGGCCCTCTTGCTGCCTTTTTTAAATTGTGGAACACATTTAATCTGGACTTCCAAGATGATATTTTTAAATAGTCTCCATGCCTCTTGCAGACATTTAATTCTCGCAACTGCTCATTTTAGTTTCCTTCTAACTAGCTTCATCATTTTAGCATAGTCTCCCTTTTTAAAGTTAAATGTTACTGTAGTAGTTTTGTTTATCATTCCCCCTCCAGTAATTATATCAAATTTAATTATATTATGATCACTATTGTCAAGCAGTGTTAGGAATGCAGCGCACATGGCTGCAGGGCGCAGGAACGGGCGATCGTGGGGAAGACCCCCCCCGGCAGGATCACACTAGGCCCCAGAAGAGGGCGCCCCTGCCCCCACCAGAACCGCAGGTCCAGGAGGCCGCGGGAATGTCGACAGCGGTGGAGACAGGGGAGCGCCCAGTAGCCACGCCCCCAGCGCGACCACGTGCTCAGGGACTTCCCCCGCCGCTGGTAAGACGCTCAGAACGCCTGAGAGCGTGCACAGGGGCGGGGCTTGTAGTACATAAGCCAGCGCCGCAGACACAGCGGTGCTGGTGATTTCTGAGAAACCGGTCCCCTCTTTGCTTGGCTTGCATGGATTCGACGAGTGCATTCTTAAATGTGACATACCATGTGCGTGGACCTTTCCCCCCCCTGGCTACCAGATACCTGTGAGAGTGTGAGACGGTGACAGTGAGTAACTGGGTTTTCCTTGAGTGTGTTCCCCCTTTACCTGGGTTCCTTACTCCCCCTCCAGTGAGAGTGCCCCTTTCCTCCCTACACTTAGAGGGTCCCCATCCCCATTCCCCTGGCACAAGCCCCCACCTTGTCCCTCTCCCCCCTTGCTACCTGGAGTGTGGTGGGTTTACAAGGACAGGGTGTACCTTGGTCTCCCAGGTATCATTGGCCCTATGATGATAGGGGTCTGCTCTCTTTAATTAGAGGTGAAGACCCACACACTATCCTGACGGGCATTCTATATGCAGGGCGCGTGCCCCCATACCTGGGACTAGACCTTGGTCTCGACTGTGATAGTGTAACCCTAAAGCCCCCCCACCCCGGTCACAAATCACCAGCCCTTAATTGGCCCTTACCTTAAGCAGGATGGATGTGGCGGATGAGATTAAGCAATTAGTGCGAGCTGTGCAATCCCTGGCCATGGAGGTCAAGGATCTCAAGGCCAAACAAGAAGAAATAGCCACCACGGTGACTCAATTCCAAGGGTCCGCTGCCCCTGTACCAGCCCCTCCCGTGGTGGTAGCGGCACCCCCAGGCCCAGGGCCACCCCCGGTCGTTGCCTACCTACGAGAACCTAGGGCCCCCCCAAGTAGAGAAATTTTCAGGTGACCGAAGGGCATTTCAGGGATTTTTGGCCCTGTGTCACCTGACATTTACCTTGCAACCTAATACTTATAACACCAAGAAGATCAAGGTGGCCTTTATTATAGGGAATCTGGGGGGTACCGCCCTGGAATGGGCTACGACTTTATTGAAAGGGAATAGCCCCCTGTTGGAGGCTTATGAGGATTTTTTAAAGGAGTTTACATTCCTATTCGACCACCCACACCACACGCAGGAAGCTGAAACCCTGATCATGTCCCTCCGGCAGAGTAAAGGGAATATGCTAGACTATGTGACCCGTTTTCAGCAATTAGCCTTAGAATTACAGTGGCCCAATAATGTGTTAAGAGTAATGTTCCGTAAAAGATTGTGTGATGAGATCAAGGACCAACTTACCCTTGTGAACCTACCGGAGACCTGGGAGGCTATCGCCCATTTAGCATTACAAATTGAGGAAAGATTGACCGAGCGAAAAAGGGAACGTCGTCAAGAAGTAAAATGATTTCCAACTAAACCATTCCCCCTTCCCAGATTTCCCAAGGCCCCAGAACCTGAGCCTATGCAACTGGGGTCTTCCCGGGGCCCCTTGACCAAGGAGGAGCACGAGCGTCGCCGGACCTCACGCTCGTGCTTCTATTGTGGGGAACCTTTGCACTTTACAGGGGAGTGTCCCATGCTGCCCCCGCAACGTCGGGAGTCAGGAAACGCCCAGAACCAGGATGGATCGGGGCCGTTTCAGTTTTGAGCTGCTCTAACAGCCCCGTTATGCCACCCTGATATGACCCCCATTTTCAGGTCCCCATCACCCTCTCTCGATCTCCCCAGACCTCCCTTGTAACCTGGGACCTCATAGACTCCGGAGCCTCTGGTAATTTCATGGATATGGGGTTTGCCCGGGCCCATGGGTTCTCCACTCTGCCCAAGCAGGTCCCAAAGTCAATTCATTACATTGACGGGTCCCCCTTAGTATCAGGGCCCATAACTACCGCCACCGCCCCAGTACGGTGTGACATCGGGAACCATACTGAGTCTATTGCCTTTGACATCGTTTGTACCCCCCTATTTCGTATAGTTCTAGGGGCCTCTTGGCTCCGTGCCCATGATCCCCATATTGTCTGGTCAAAGAAAACAATTCAATTTTTGGCTCCTCAGTGTGTGCAGAGATGCCTGCGGCTGTGACCACAGGTACAGGGGTGCGCCACGCACCTTACCGCTTCACCAACATGGACGGAAGAAATGGAAGCTCTCCCGGAAGAATACCGGGACTATCAAGACGTGTTTAGCAAGGTGCGGGCAATGGAACTCCACCCGTATGATTGCCCCATTTACTTGCTTCCCGGGACCGAACCCCCTTTCGGGTGGATTTACGCGCTAGCGGAGCCGGAACTTCACGCACTACGACAGTATTTGGACGATAGCTTGCGACAAGGATTTATTTGTCACTCCAGTTCCCCTGCGGGGGCCCCAATCTTTTTTGTGGCAAAGAAAGACGGAGGACTCCGGCCTTGTGTGGATTTCAGGGGACTCAACAGCATCACTGTCAAAAATCGCTACCCCTTGCCCCTGATCCCCGAGCTATTGGACCGACTCCAAGGGGCTCAAATCTTTACTAAACTGGATCTGCGGGGTGCATACAACCTCCTGCGGGTCCGCTCAGGAGATGAATGGAAGATGACCTTTCGTACACGCTACGGATTGTTTGAATACCACGTGATGCCGTTTGGCCTTGCCAAATGTCTTCCAGCATTTCATCAACGACATTTTCAGAGATATCTTAGATGTATACGTCATAGCTTACCTGGACGATATCCTTATTTACTCCTCTACCAAGGAACAACACGTGCAACATGTCTGGGAAGTTTTACGATGCCTGCGAAACCAGAGACTTTATTGCAAACGAGAAAAATGCTTGTTCCACATTACGTCTGTGAGCTTCCTAGGCTTCATCATTAGCCCCCCAGGAGTCATGATGGACCCCCAGAAGGTTGAGGCCTTACAACGGTGGCCGCCACCAAAAGCAGTAAAATCCTTGCAGCGATTTTTGAGGAGTACGAATTATTACCGGCAGTACATCCCTAATTATGCTGAGATCACTACCCCACTCACACAATTGCTGAAAAAGAAATGCTCCTTATCAATGGGGAGTGGACCAACAATTTAGTTTTGAGTTTTTAAAGAAAGCCTTTATGTCCGCACCACTGCTCCAGCACCCCGACTTTACCCAGCCATTCCATGTAGAGGCCGATGCATCCAGACAAGCCTTAGGTGCGGTGTTGTTACAAGCCTCGCCAAATACAGAGAGACTGCTACCGTGTGCATATTACTCCCGGCAGTTGACGCCGGCTGAACGCAATTATAATATTTTGGACCGCGAACTCCTTGCGATCAAGGTAGCATTTGAAGTCTGGAGACATTATCTTGAGGGCGCAGGTCATCCGGTGACCATAGTAACTGACCACAAAAACCTAACCTTCTTGCAAACGGCCCATATATTCAACACCCGCCACGCACGGTGGGCCTTATTTTTTGCCCGCTTCAATTTCCGTATAAAATACCGACCAGGACGATTACACATTCTACCAGACGCTCTGTCTCGGTACCACAAGGAACATCCGGCCCCGCCATTGTCACGCGCCCATATCCTTGATGAAAAAACATTTGCAGCTACCTACCTGTCCCTTACAGATCTACGCGAAGCCGCTTCCTGAGAATTGTCCACACCCGAAGATCCAGAGACTGTGGTCCAAGATGAAATCCACACCCGGAAGGGACTTATTGTAGTACCCCCTTCATGCCAAGCACAAATTCTTTGGGCACACCATGAAGCTCCTACTGCTGGGCATCTGGGTATTGAGAGAATTCGGCAGATGATTCAAAGAACCTTTTGGTGGCCGACCTTGAAGCAAGACGTCGAGCAACACGTGACTAGTTGTGCCACCTGTGCCCAAACCAAAATTCCTCGCCATAGCCCAAGAGGGTTGCTCCAACTGCGCCCACTACCTGCAGGCCCGTGGCAAAGAATTGGGTTGGATTTTGTCGTAGAGCTCCCTCCCTCGCAGCAATATAAGACCATATTAGTCGTAGTAGACCATTTTTCTAAAATGGGGCACTTCATTGCTTGCAAAGGCTTGCCCACCGCCAAGAAAACAGCCCTGTTAGTCTTGCGACGTGCTCAAATTGCATGGCTGCCCAACAGAAATAGTAAGTGACCGAGGGACACAATTCACCTCTCATTTTTGGAAGACCCTTTTTCAAGCCCTCCAAGTCACACTCAATCCTACAACTGCCTACCACCCACAGGCCAATGGGCAGGTGGAGCGAGTAAACCAAAATTTGGAACAGTATCTTCGTTGCTATGTGAATTACTTGCAGGACGATTGGTATCGATGGCTCCCCTTGGCAGAGTTCACTTATAACAACGCTCCTAACGCATCTCTTGGAAATTCCCCCTTTTTTGTAACCTACGGGTACCATCCACGTATTGGGACAGTAGAAACCCCCGCGCCGGTGGTACCAGCCGCAGGAGCTCTTGTACAGCAGATTCGAGAAGCCCAGACCATAGCTCGTCACGTCCTCCAGGAAGCACGGCAACGATATAAAACTCAGGCAGACAAACACCGTCAGTACATCCCCTCCCTCTGCCCCGGAGAATTAGTCTGGATCGATCGTCGGCGTTATCCCTCTACACGCCCATCCGCCAAATTAGATGCTAGGTTTATTGGTCCCTTTCCCATTTTGCGGCAGGTAAATAACGTTACGTACATGGTCCAGCTCCCCCCTCATGTGCGGATACACCCCACTTTTCATATTTCACACCTAAAGAAAACAAACCCCATGCGTCCTCTACAAGATCTCCCTCCCCCTGGACCAGTATCCCAAACTGCTACGGGCCCGGAATATGAAGTCTGGGCCATTTTAGATTCTCGAGTCCTGCGCGGCAGGCTTCAGTACCTAGTTGATTGGGTCGGATACGGCCTGGATGAGCACTCCTGGGAACCTGCCGCACAGATTGCCGCACCTCGTCTTCTCTGGGCCTTCCACTTACGGCACCCATCTCGCCCGGGTCCGGCTCAGGCCGCCTATCGGCGGCCTCAAGGGGGGGTATTGTTAGGAATGCAGTGCGCAGGGCTGCAGGGCGCAGGAACGGGTGATTGTGGGGAAGACCCCCCCCCGGCAGAATCACACTAGGCCCCAGGAGAGGGCGCCCCTGCCCCCACCAGAACCGCAGGTCCAGGAGGCCGCGGGAATGCCGACAGTGGTGGAGACAGGGGAGCGCCCAGTAGCCACGCCCCCAGCACCACCACATGCTCAGGGACTTCCCCCGCCCCTGGTAAGATGCTCAGAATGCCTGAGAGCATGCACGGGGCGGGGCTTGTAGTACATAAGCCAGCGCCGCAGACACAGCGGTGCTGGTGATTTCTGAGAAACCGGCCCCCTCTTTGCTTGGCTTGCATGGATTCGACGAGTGCATTCTTAAGTGTGATATACCATGTGCGTGGACCTTCCCCCCCTGGCTACCAGATACCTGTGAGAGTGTGAGACGGTGACAGTGAGTAACTGGGTTTTCCTTGAGTGTGTTCCCCCTTTCCCTGGGTTCCTTACTCCCCCTCCAGTGTGAGTGCCCCTTTCCTCCCTACCCTTTGAGGGTCCCCATCCCCATTCCCCTGGCACAAGCCCCCACCTTGTCCCTCTCCCCCCTTGCTACCTGGAGTGTGGTGGGTTTACGAGGACAGGGTGTACCTTGGTCTCCCAGGTATCATTGGCCCTATGATGATAGGGGTCTGCTCTCTTTAATTAGAGGTGAAGACCCACACACTATCCTGACGGACATTCTATACACAGGGCGCGTGCCCCCATACTTGGGACTAGACCTTGGTCACGATTGTGCTAGTGCAAGTGTAACCATAAAGCCCCCCCACCCCGGTCACAAGCAGCTTCACCACCATTACTCCTTGTACCAGGCCCTTTGCTCCACTTATGACTAGATTTAAAGTAGTTCCTCCTCTCATTGTTTTCAGACCTACTGCTCCAAGCAGCAGTCATTTATGGCAACTCGTCCCTAGCTCTCTCAATACTCAGAGAGGGATCACAAAATGATTGGCTCATAGTAATGAACTGGAAGATAGGGGAGCTGGGCCTTTGCCCAGCTTCCCTCGCTTTTCTGGGTTACAACGCAGGCAAAAATCTGGTTTCGAGGAGATTGACAGATGCTGCTCGACAAGATCTGAGGTCAGCCATTGGTAAGCAGATCTCCCAGGTTTTTTACTTGCAATGGGAAAGTGATTTGGCTACTCTATCCCCATACTTAGATCAGGGGTTCTCCCCACAGGATAGAAGGTTGTTCTTGTTAGCAAGGACAAATTACTTCCCCTCTGCTGTGGTCGAGGGACGTTACAAAGGGACCCCACTTGCCCTTAGGTTTTGTAAATGTCATCTTCAGATGGTGGAGTCCCTGACTCACATATTCCTTGAATGCCCCATCCACGAGAATGCTAGAAGGAGGTTTCTTTCCCCGGTAATTGCCCCTTTTCCAGGCAGACCATCACTTTTCTGTGTGCGATTGCTGCTGGGGGACAGTTCGCCGGAGGTCACCCGGGTGGTGGTTCTTTTTTTGAGCTTGATCAGCTCCCGCAATAGCGAATAGGGATGGGGGGAAGGGGTTTGGATTAGCCCCTTTGGGTTTATTAAGTAGGAACCAGTGTCCCTAGATATGGTGATAGGATCCCCTTTTTGTTCAATGCTAATTATATATTAATAATTGATTTTAATAGAAGATAGAATTATTTTCCTTTCCTGAACAATTTTAGTTAAAATGTTTATGATCAGGATGGATTGTAATGTGGATGATTTTTTAAAACTGTATATACATGTATTTATTTATTTACTTTGTGTCCTGCAATGACCTTTGGTCACGCAGAATAAAGTTATTATTTCTTATTTCTTATGGCAACTAGAAACTCTTAGAGGTGTGCACCAGGGGCCCATGTCATTTTTGTTTTCATTTTTTTATTTTTGTTATTTAAATCTGTTGTTTTTGTTTACAAAAATATTGAATTGTCGTTTTCATTTTTCTTTCATTTTCCATTGGTTTCAATGGAAAACACATTGTTGGCTGTAACATTTTTGTTTTTCATTATATTTGGCTGAAACATGGAGGGAATGTACCTCCAATGGAAGGCATTAGTTGTACCAAATTATGAAAATATTGGTTAAAGGAATCAAATTTTATAAGCAGTTTAATTATATTATTTTGCAAAAAGCTTCTTATACATTCTTAGCTGTAACTTCCTTGCCTCAAATTTAATATAGATGAAACTTGTCATGTTTGTACCCCTTCCTATATTTACCATCTTTTCCAGCTTTCAGAAGGATTGGATAAAGAGTCCTGGTGGTATAAGCAATTAACTTATAAATGTATGTCTCTGTAACATCTTTGTAGTCCAACCAGTGTACATGAAATGTGGAAGGGCTGTATATCACCCTTTCACAATCATTTCTGCCAAATATCAGAAAGATGTGATAAAGGGTCCCAATTTTATATACCTGCACCGCATATGCAGAGGCTCCTATGCCAGGGATTCTCTTACATGTCACTGTGGTATAAGATCGGTTTGTGATGTCAATTGGCCAGCAGAAATTTTAACCAAATATCCTCATTCTGTGCTGTGATCATCACAACATCTCCCCCCCACTTTTTACTGGGAACTCCGAAGCATCTGTTTAGGAAAGAGCCACAGAGATTCTCTTATGTCCTCTGTCACAGTGCTGCAGGATGTGATTGCGATGATAATTGGCCAGCCTGGATGTGTAAACTATGTCTCCTGATTTGGGGGATGCTATCCCCAAAGTCCCAATTATGTCCCTTCTATGCCTGCCTCAGGGCCGCCCCCTATGCCCGCCTCAAAGCCACTACCGATTGGCCCTGTAAAGCTGAAAGCCTGCAGTACTTGGCCAGTGAATGTGTCTGTCCGTCTTTTGGGTTGCTCCACATCCTCCTTCCTACAGCCTCCCTCCCCCTGCCATGCCCGGTGCCTGCCTGTGACTGACACTGCATGTGCTGCTATTTATCTGAATAATGGTCTTGAAGGGGACAACTTCAATTGCTTATAAAATTGGGTCCCTTTATGAAATTGACCAGTAGATTGGCAGAGATGACAGGGAAGGTATATGATACATTCCTGCCAAATATCCTCTAAACAGAATGCAAATTGTATGGAAGCTAAAAAAAAATGTAGTCATGAATGTGTATAAAGGTTTTCTTAAAATCACAACATTCAATTGCTTCCTTAATCGGTTCCCTTTATCTAATCCTTTTGAAACTTGGTACACATAGTGCCCTCCATTGGGGGCACAACATCCCCATGTTCCATCAGAATTGAATAAGAAACAAAAAATTTATAGCTGGAAATACGTTTTTCAGTGTTTTCCCTTTATCTCAAAAACAAAACGTTTTTGTTTCTATTTTCATTATTATTATTTGTTGTTTTCATTATTGCAATAACGATAATGAAAATGACAATTTTCATTATCGTTATTGTAATAACAAAAATGACATGCACACCCCTAGAAACTCTACCTCCATATCACGCCCCAAGGAGACGTTCACCCAGTCAGTATTAGGGTAATTGAAATTATTAATCATTAAGCATTAATCTTTACTTATTCATTGCCATTGTTTTGTTTGTTTCTGACTTTAGTGTCCTGTCTAATTTCCATTATCATTTTGTAGTCATTTTCACAGGCCTAGTCGAAGGGATGATAGTATAGCCCCACTGCTATACACTTCCCCATTACACATGGAATTTATATCCATAGAGATTCCAGAGTACAGTTCACTTCTTGTAAACTTTTAATCCTATTTGACTCAATGCTATCTTCATCATAGAGAAGCTATCTTCAACCACGGTTCTGAAGCTCGAGACGGGAGCAGGTCCAGAACCATGGTCAATGCAATCCCCACCAGGAAACAGCCAAAAGTAACTTCTGAACGGCAAACACCAGGCACGATCACACAGAACGATCCCACGTTGTGGCGAATGCACGCAACATCGCTGCCAGGCAACGGCCAACAAATGGAACAAGGAGGGATATTTAAAGGGTGCACTGCAGCGGGGGAATGAGGTGGTGAGACAGGAAGAGAGAGTGGAGAGACAGGACAGTGATGGAGTGCGAGGAGCAGCAGCAGCATCAGGAGACGGAGCAACCTGCCCCACAGGCGACGGAGCCCACCCGCAAATGGGTATGGAGACCACAATGGGATGGACGGGGGGGACAGGGGTGGAAGGGCCACAGAGGGAGGTGAGGAGCCGGGGGCAGGAATGGCTCAACCACAACACCCAACCCCCCACGTCCACCCAACAGACCAGGAAATGTGTCCGAGTCCCGGAACCTCCACAGAACACCAGCAGGGAGGAGCCGGAGGAGGCGGTGACACAGGAGTCAGAGGCCCCAGCATGAAGATGGACATACCAGAGAGGGGGACAGTGGGGAGTCCAGGAGACCGAGGACTTCATAAGGATCTGGGGGTCCCTGGAAAACCAGGTGGAGCTCGCGGTAAACAAGCAAAATGAGCACGTGTTCAACCTGATAGTGAGGGACATGGGGGAGGCCAGATACCAGAGGTCAGCAGTACAGTGCTGGTCCAAGGCCAAGAAGCTCAAAAGGGGCTACAAGCACATAAAGGACAATAACCAGTGGTCCAGTCACGCAGTGAGGACCGCGCCTATTATGATGCCCTAGACAGGATCCTCCACATGAAGGGATCCATCATGGCCCCCCGGCTGGTAGGGAGCACCGTGGCACAGGGATGGACACAGGAGGATGTCCCACTCCCCATGGCAGCACCGGGTGCACCCACAGACACTGCCAGAACTGCACCCCAAGAGGAACAGCCTGGGACCTCGGAGACTAGTAGGCCCCCATCACGGTCAGACACTGGGAGCCCACTACCACTCTCAGGGTTGGGCTCTGATGATGACACGCTGGTCACCCTGAGCCAGTGGACATGTGGGGAGCACTCTGAGCAGAACCCTATTGAGCAGCCAGACATAAGAGGTAGACACAGGGCATGGATGACACAGGGGCCTGCACAGACGGAGCAGGGGGTGGTACAACAGACAGGGAACTATACCAACCAACACACACACCCTTCCATACCGCAGGAGCAACCAAGGGAGAGGAGGAGGCAACAGAGGGGGAACGGGTACCAGGAGTGGTGGACCACGTGGCGGAGCCCACCGGAGGGTGGGAGTGGGATGGGGGGCGGGCGGGGACACAGGGGTAGGGAGAGGGGAATCCCAACACCACATCCCCATGGCTGTTCCCACACAGGACAAATACCAACACCGTGGGAGGCAGTGGGGGGAAGCAGCAGCAGCAGCAGCGGGTGGAGTGAGGTAATCGGGGGGGGAGACCAACAGGCCGGCAGAGGGTGATGGCCCAAGGGGGAGTGCATCGACCCGCACACACGGCTCCCAGGTCAGTGGCCAGAGCTGGCGGGCGGGGTGCCGAGGGTGACCACAAGGGAACAGGGGAGGGGTAGCAGGTCACAGGTGCATGGAGGGAAGGGAGGGGACCTGACCACCAAAGGGGGAGGGATGGGCAGGCATCCCAGGCCATGCCCCAGCACCATTCTGGGGGGACACATGTGCAGCTACCAGCTACCCAACTGAGCTAACTGAACCCATATCCCGCAGATCCACTGCCCTGGCAGACATCCCAGCCCCGAGAGGGACCAATGCTGGTGGTCCATAGTATGCGGAAGCACAGGGCACATGTGCACCACTGGCAGGAGGACCTGGCGGAGGAGATAATGAGGACCAGCACAGAGCAGGGGGAGGCGATGATCACCTCTATTGATAAGATGGAGGCAGCCACCGGCAGGGCCGTGGAGCAGGTGGAGGGATGGGACACGAACCTCCTAGCCGAGATGCGGAAGGAGAGGCAGCTGCAGAGAAAGGACCACACACGCCAGATCAAGGCGATACAGTGGTTGACGGATACCATCGACCGCCGGGCCACTGAGCACTCCCAGAAGCTGGACCAGTCCCTAGAGATTGGCATCTTGCTGCTGATACATGTGGGCACGATGAGTGCCTACATCATGGCAGCAGCACCCCCGGGCACCATACTGGCTGCAGCCCCACACCCACCTGCCATTCCACCGTCGGTGCCCATCCCTCAGCAGCAGCAGCCCTGACCACAGGACCCACGCATCCGCCTCCCCATCCTGCTGGGGTTGAGATGACAACAGCCGCCCCACCAGGTGCAGCAGCAGCAGGCAGTCCTGGGCCCGAACCAGCCCACAGCAGTGGCCACAGAAGAGAGCCAGGAGGCCGTGCAGATCCAGGAAGTGATGGAGGGGGACACCAGTGCAGGGGAGGGTGGCTCACAGACTACGGAGCAGCCCACATGGCAATGGAGAGGTCGCCCTAGGAAGCAGGAAGGGCCGGGAGGCAGGGGTAAGGGGAGGGGGAAGTAGAGCACGGGGATCACTGTACATACAATAAAGACACCTTTATTCACTGTAGCCATCATGTCCGTCATTCATTGAAACACACGCTGGGGACCCTGAGCTCAGCGGCTGCGGCTCAGGCACTCCTGGGCACGGGCATGGCAGGGGTCCCATCCCACAGACCCCAGGAGACGCAGACCTGGGGCAACTGTTCTATGTGCCTTGTAAGTGCTGCTTGGATCCACTTAGCATAATGGTACTCCCTGGGGTTCGCTACGTTCATGTATAGTAGAATGGGGCCAGCTGGCCGCTGTGGCCTGGGATACCCAAGGGCTGCTCCATCCGTCTCACAAATTTTGAGCAACACGCAGCAGGTGCCGAATACCAGGCTGGAGGTCTCCACCAAGAAGTTCAGGCACCTGGCCAGGCACCTCCATCTCTGCTTGAGGGCACCGAAGGCCCTCTCGACCACGGTCCTCGCAGTGCACAGCCGGGTGTTGTACAGGGCCTCCATCTGATTCCGGACCACCGGATGGGCCTTCATGAGCCAGCGGAACAGCGGATAGGCCAGGTCCCTGATGATGCAGGGGGGAATCAACACCCCCTTGATCCGGGTCATCCTCATGTTGGCAAAGTCCCCCCCATACATCTGTGCGAAGAGGGGGGAGATGGTGAGGATCCGGGCATCATGGCTGCAACCAGAGTGGCGGTGAAGATGTCCATGAACCGGACCCGGTGATCGGCAATGGCCTGGAGCTGCAACGAGTGGTAACCATGCCTGTTGATGTACTAAGCCACACCATTGTGGGGGGGGGCGAGGATCTCCACATGGGTGTCATCGATTGCACCCAGGCAGTTGGGGAACCCGGTATCCTCTGGCCATAACAGACCCCTGATCCACTAGCTGGATCACGCAATCAAGGAGGACCACCTCCACAGCCTCACAGAAGTCATGGATGATGCCGGTGATGGTTGTGAGACCCACTCCGAAGTGTTGAGCCACGGAACGTCAGGAATCTGGGGTGGCCAAGGTCCAGACAGCTATGGCCACCCACTGCGCAACTGGGATAGGGGAGCAAATAGGTGTGTGCATCCACTCCAACCAGGACCGCAGAAGCTCTGCCAGTCGCAGGAGGGTACGCCGGTCCATCCAGAAGTGTACCCTCCAACCAGAATCATCCCATCATGCCAGGGCCCCCTCCCACCATTGCTGGGCCCTGGACATGGTTCAGAAGTGCCTGTCGATGGGCATAGTGAGCCCTGAAGAGAGCCACCCTCCTCCAGTAGTGGTGTGGAGCTGCTTGCCTGAGGGCAGCCAGATGGGCGCATGCAATCAGCAGGGCCATGCGGTACGTTCCAGAGAGCTGGCGTGCCATGTCCATGGCCTCAATGCAGCGGTGCCTGTGGTGGGAAAGCAGGCTGGTTGCAGCAAACCGGACCAAGCATTAATGCACCCATGTGTATCTTGAGCAGCTCTGTCGTGACCCGCTGGAGCTCGGTGTGCTGGCGGTACCACTCAGCTATGGTCTCCAGTAGGAGCCAGTGGGCACCCCACTAGTTCGCATCCATTTCAGGTACCTGTGAGGGCCTTAACTGGTAGGTGCCCCAGGAGCGCAGTGTCAGTCACATTGCTCGACGGGACGCTCGTGCTGCTGTGCTGCAGGTTGTGGTTCGCTATAAGGGGCCTGGGACCAGCACACGCCCACGTGCCACCGGCTGTCCATTGGGCCCTGTACCCAGGTGCTGCACTGATTGGTTGTGGCCTGTGTATTAGTGGGTGCTCCTGGTGGCACGGGCCCACTCACCCGTACCGGGGGGCTCTGCCTGTAGGTCCCATGCCCCCTGGTGCTGCTCGCTAACAGCTATTGGGGTGTTAGGTGCTCGGATGCATGGGAGAGGGGAGGGCTGCGCCCACGGCATGTAAGTGGCGTAACGGTGCCTTGGAGGGTGCATGAACATTGTGCGTGTATCACTGCTCTCTGTGTGTAGGTCATCTCTGGCCTTGGATTACTGCAGCTGTGCTGTGTCCACTCCCCATGCATCACTTCCCTGCTGTCCCATTGTGCTGCCCTTACCCTTATCACATGGCCTTGGAGTTCCCCTGGTTGTCTCCCCTGCCTTCCATGGTTTGAGGGGCCCCACTGTTCTTGATTATCAGACCCTCAGACCCTCAGACCCTCTGTCAGACCCCAATGCTGCTGCAGCAGTGCTCCCACTCAGCGGTTCCGCGGCCGGTCCACGTTGCTGGACCTACACGTTGCTGACCTGTGGCATTCCCCTGGCATTCAACTGTCCCTTGCCTCCCCGTATAACCTCCCAGATGCCTATCGGTGTCTGAGCTGCTTTGGATATGTGACTACCACTTGCGAGTGCTTGCTCCATGCTGTGGAGCTGGGCCTCCGTTCCTTTCCAGATGGACGCATTCTGGAGCTGGGGGGGTTGCTGGTGTCATGGTCTGCTCCTGAGACGGTGTCAGCTCTATCTGTCTGTGCCTTGTCCAGCTTCTAGACCTGTCTGGCGAGGGCGGCTCTGCCCTGGCTGTGTCCTACTTGCTGCATCCTAGGGGCCCGTGGCTACCAGCGTTCCTGTGGGGCATCGTACTATCACCTGTTGGAGCTCGGACAGCTGTCGTGGCCTCCTGCTGCTGACTATGCCTTGCCCGATCCCACCGGACCCGAGCTGCTAGCGTTGTTGGAGGTGTGGTCCCATGCTGAAGTTCAGGTTGGGCTCACCGGTCCTGATCCTTTTGAGGCCTACTATCTTGTTGCGTACCACATGGCACAGATCGGCTATCGCCGGGGCATGTTGCAGTGGCTCCACTACATTCATCTGTTGGGCCACCCCGTTCCACACCCCTTCATGACCCCATGCAGCTGGCTGTAGGTCCCCCCTGGGTCATCTGTGTCCCGCCTATCACCTCTGCCGGGTGCTCCCTGCACCTTCCATACTGTGACCCACTATAACGTTCCCATTGTGGACCCACTACTGTCCTGGCTCAATCTGATCCCCCAGCTCCGCTCGGCTGTGCCAAGTCACCTGCACCCCGGGGGCCGTCTGTGTGGCACCACTACACCATCTGTACCTTGGGGTTTGGTTCCATGACCCGCCCCCCGGTCAGCTGTTAGCTGCTATCAGACACCTGTACTCAGGATCCCCATGGACCTTTGCACCCCTTGTTCAACCGGCTCCCTGCCAGTGTCCATGCTCAGCCCCCACCCCCGTGATGCCTCTGTGACTGTTTGTGACTGGGGGTCCCTTGCTCATGCCACCCAGCATCCTCTTGTTGCGGGGGGGGGCACCATCGACTGTCCGCGACATGGGCTTGCTTCCCTCGCTGGCTGTGCATTACCATCCGGGACCAGTTGTCTTGCTGTTTGGACTGCCTCTGCCCTCCCCACTGTCTTCCTCAGATTGGTGGCTCATCCCCTGTGACCCTTCTCTGTCACCATGTGGACCCCTGTCTGTTCAGCGGCCTGTGTTGCTGTTGGGTGCCTCGTGGTGCCTGTGCTGTCCCTGGGGTGTTGGGTGCCTGCCCCCCTGTCCCGCTCTGTTCCGATCCCAGCCCCCTCCTGTTTTGTTGCCCATTGTTGGCCTCAGCCCCCACCCACCCACCCCCACGTGTCCTTGCCGCTGTCTCTTGGGCTGCCCGGTGTGGTGTCCCCATCCCCCCTTGTGTGCCCCTGTGTGTCTCCCCCTTGCTCCCTTTCTCTTTTGGCTGTGCGTGTTCTTGGCAGCGTGTGTGTGGTTTGTGTTCGGCTCTGTCCATGGCTTCCTTCTCCCTGTTGTGTGTGCACGGCTCAGCCGTTCACCTCCCTCCTCCTCCTCCTTTCCTGATGCCCTCACATGGGCAGTGCCTTGTGGCGCTTATGGCTTCCTTTGCCCTCGGTCGGCCGTTTCTGTGTCCCGCCCCACCCTGGTGACTTCTGGGGGTTCTTGCCATGGTCCAGGATTGGTGTCACATCTGTTGCACTATCCCAGATCGTGGCCTGGCTGTCTGTTTCCTTGCCATAGTCCTGCTCCCATCATGTCTGCTTGGGACCTGTCGGAACCATGGGTCGGGGTTGGGCAACTAGCCATTGTTGGGGATCCACTGTGGCGACCTAGGAACGCGTCACGTCTGATATTACCCTGACATAACCTCAACCATAGGTGACTGGTAACTGTCAATAGTGGGGGGGAGGGGACATAGGAGTGGAGGCTGGGCCTTGTGGAGTGTTGTGGTGCCCCATAAGGGTGGGGCCAAATCAGAAAGGGGACAAGAAAGTCCTTATGGCCTTTGTGACATGGTCATCCCTTGCTATCTCCCAAACCCTGATTCTCAGGGTTAGCCACAGGCACCAATGGCTGACCCAGCGAATTCAGGGCTTTCTCTGGAGCCTAGAGATTCTGGTTCAAAACCCAGAGAGGTGACAACCCTAACTATGAAGAGAAATGTGGTCAAAACCTCTTTAAGAGACCATCCATTCTAGGCAAACTACTGTCTCAAGAGATGGCATTAAAATGTCCCCAGAGGCATAGAGTACACTTCTGCCCTGGTCCACAGAGACCAACTGTGTCCAAAAATTGATTTGACAGTCAATCAAAAGGGGACTCTTGAAAAATTGTTTCTTTAACCCAGTGCCAAGGAGGCGTAAAGTCTGTGTGCCCCCCCCCTTATTTTCTTCCCCCTGCAGCACTCTGAACAGAGAAGTCAGAAATTCATTCTTTGGTCACCAAACAATCATTTCCAGGTACAGCGAATAAACAACATGTTTCATTCCAAGGTGTTTGAAACCTCTTGCCACATCTTAAAACCTGAATATTTTTAAGTTTTCAATCAACTTGAGTTGCCAAAGCCCCACATCCCATCCCCACCAAATTAAGCAGGTGCATCCTGGAGTAACTTAACAACATTGTTCACAAAGCTCTAAACATTTTGGTGGAAGCTGAGCTGCTGTCCCTCTGCTCAGCAGACCCATGTTGCAGCTCTGCTTTCAGCTGGCCATTGCCCCAGACAACGCTATAGAGTTGCAGGTGCCAGGCTAGAGCATTGGGCAATTGCCCATAACTCAATGGTGCAGGGGGAGCACAGGCATCCCATGGCCCAGGGAACCAGCTAGATCCATCTGAAGCTGACCCAGGCAGGGCTGGATGAGGGCAGAAGTGGGAGGGGGGAGGTTGGATCCCCAGAGCAACTCCAGGGGTAGGCTGCCTCCATGTCCATCAAAAAACATCCAGTCTTCTATGGACAAGGAAGGGGTGGCAAGCAGGAGAGGCACATAGGGAGGGATGGGGATACATTAAAGTTCAGAAGTTGCAGGTGCATGTGCTTATCTTAGGCCACTTTTAGACGAACGGGTATCAAGGTATTTAGTTTGCGGTTTTAAAAGAACGCGCAACCGGCTTTAACATGCGAAACGTCTCGTCTAATCCTGGCCCACAGGATTTTCAAAAGTCATGTGAGCAGATCACGCAAGCGTGACCTGCTCATCTACAAGCAGCCTTAGTTACAACAGGAGAAAGGGAGATCCTGAAGGATGAGACAGCATAAAGAGAAACATAAATGGGCAATCTGTGGAGATGAGAAGCTAAAGAGATCCTTGGGGGGGCGGGGGGGAAGGGCTATGGGTATGGAGGGACAGTTGGCATTTGAGCCACAACCCTCTATGAAGGGCAGTATGGGAATGGGAGTAGAGATTATTATGGGGGACATGGAGTGGGTCAAAGGGTGGGAGTTTTATTATGTAAGAATTATGTTTTTGTATTTTTAATGTTTATTCATAATGAGATGATGGGTGGCTAGATAGGACAGGGGAGTTTGGAGCTCAGTCAATTCAAATTTCATTTGTATTTCTAATATTGTATTTTTAGTCTTTTGTAAGCCACCCTGAGTCCTTTTTTTTAGAAAGGAGGCATAGAAATTGAATGTAATAATATATATAATACTACTATTAATAATAATTAATAATTAATAATTAATAATAACTAAATAACAAATAATTAAAGTCTGGAGGAAGAGATAGGGGTTCAGGAAGGATTTAAAATGAGAGAGGGAGGGAGCAGCAACATGTATGTTCTCTGATCTGGGAGGGAGTTCCAGGGGCAGAGAATAGCATGGGAGAATGGCAAAGACTGTTTAGAGAGCAGGAAAATATGAGACAAATGAGGGTAGTGGCAGAGGAGGATCTAACTTCATCTCATGTACTTTTTTCAAATTCACTTCCAATTACTGCTGAAACTCAGTCCTCAGTTTCCCCCACAAAACCCATGGATCAAGGTACTCAAATGAGTTTTCCAAGTTTCGAAGCTTTGAGGAATGGCCTCCGAAATGAACTCAGAAAATCCTCAGTCAAGTACAGAGAAGGGGGCTAGAGGCTGGCACTAGACCCCTGCTCCCCCTTCCCCGGCCACCGCTGGCCATGGAGAGAATAGGCCAATGGGGGCCAGGAAAGGGGGTAGGGTGGCCATATCTCCCTTTTAAAAGAGGACGCTTATGAAAAATACATGTTGCAGGGTTGCATTGATTCCAGTGGAGCCCTGCAACATGTATGTTTCATAAGTGTCCTCTTTTAAAGGGGAGGTATGGCCACCCTAGGCAGGGGCCTAGTAGGAACTCAGGGGTGCGGAGCTAAGGACATGGGAGCCTATCAGGGGCTGAGAGGTAGAGTACTCCCCAGCAACGAGTGGCTTTCTCCAGATTGGGTAAGTTTGAAGGGAAAAAAAAGTTGGACATGCTCAAAAGGGTCAAATGGTCAGAAGGGACTTTACTGAGCATGCTCAGACCTTTCAAAGATTGCACTGGCAGCATCAACAACAAGCGGGTGCCATCTTGGAAAGGTTTGACCATGCTCAGAAGGGGTCATTCAGCCCTTCTGAGCATGCCCAGCTTTTTCTTTTTCTTTTTTCAAACTTACCCGGTCCGAAGGAAGCCATGCATCACCAGAGCCCCTCCAGAACATGAGTACATTACCCTCTCAGCCCCTGCTAGGCCCCCACTCCCTCTATCATGGCCCATTCCCTCCCCCCCTCTGGCCCCCTCTTCAGTCTCAGCCCCCGCCCTCAGAAACTACTCACGACTATTTGCTGAGGGTCCTCGGACCAGTCTGAGCACTTAGGGCTGGTCCTTGGAACTAGGGCGAATACTCACATGTAGTTTTTTCACTACTCGATTCAGCCCTACTTCTAATCCTGGCCTTACCAAAACTGGACCTCAGATTAAGTGCACGTTTCCTACAGACTAGTTGTGTTCTAAAGAGGGGAAAAAACCAAACTCATGAGTATTTCCAAGGGTCAGTCCCAAGTGTTTTGGCTACTCCTCGGACCCTCAGAGAATACTCACCGTGTTTCAAGGTCAGAGGTGGGGTGGGTGCTTAGGAGGAGGGGGGGCTAGCAGGGGTCAGGGTGGGTTACTTACCTTCCAGAGGGGTCCTGCACTGATGCATGACCTCTTCCCAGTTGGTAACTTTGAAAGTTTAAAAAAAAACAACTGAGCATGCTCAGAAAGGACCTGAATGGCCCTTTCTGAGCATGCTTGGCCCTTTTCAAAGATGATGCTGGCGTCCTGGCACTGCCAGCACCATCTTTGAAAAGGGTCGAGGTTTTTTTCTGGCTTTTGTTTCCATTACTGAAATGGGCAATATTGGCTTTTTCCTGGTCTTTCACATTTAAGGCTGCACACTTCTACTGGGAACATCTCCCAGTAGCTGCACACTGCTACTGGGAACACACTCCTACTGGGAACATTCCCCCTTGAATTTAATTGCCAGGGTTGAGCTCTGGAAAACCCTCCTCCCCCAGATAAACACCTAATGAGACCCTTCCTAACATAGGAATGTTTGACAGAAACACACTGGCTTATCCAGAAAAAGGTAAATGTTACTGTGCTTAATTTATGATAAGAACATTAGACATACCATACTGCGCCAGACCCATGATCCATCAAACCCAACATCCTGTCTCCAACAGTGGCCAGCTAAGGTAGCCCAAGAGAAGTAAAAGTACAGGTCATGGAGATGTGACCCATCTCCTGTCAACCACCCCCAACTACTGGTAACCAGGGGTTTAAACCCCAACTAGTAAGCATTTATGACTCTATCCTCCAAGAATTTATCTAGTTTCTGTTTGAAGCTAGTTATTTTTCTGACTTTCACTGCCTTCTCTGGCATCGAGTTCCACAACTGTATTGTCTGCTAAAGTGAAAAAGTACTTCCTTTTGTTTGTTTTAAATCTGCTGCCATTTTATTTCAGAGACTGTCCCCTTGTTCTCTTATTATAAGTAAGGAAAAACAAGTTCCCTATTTCCTTTTTCCATACCACTCAAGATTTTATAAACTTCTGTCTTATACCCCCTTTAAACACCTCTTCTCCGAGCTAAACAACCCTAACTTGTTGAGCTGCTCCTCATATGAAAATTGATCCATCCCTTCTATAATCCTTGTTGCTCTTCTCTCAACTTTTTCCAATTCTATTATACCTTTTCTAAAATGGGGTGACCAGAACTGCACCCAATATTCAAGGTGGAGTCGTACCAAAGATTTATACAGAGGCATTATGATATTTTCCCTTTTATTTTCTATTCCTTTCTCAATAATGTCTAGCATTCAGTTTGCCTTTTTGACTGCTGTTGCATGCTGAACTGATATCTTCAAGGAACTATCCACAATGACTCCAAGAGCCTTCTCCTGAGTGGTTACACTCAGATCAGAACCTAGCATCGTGTACATACAGTGAGGATTATTTTTCCCTATGTGCATCACTTCACACTTATCAACATTGTGATCCCTATGTGATCAACCTATGTGATCCCTATGTGATCCCTATGTGATCAACTTCACAACTTATCAACATTTCATTTGCCATTTTATCACCCATTCACCTAGTCATTCAGGATGCCTCTGTAATTCCTCACAGCGTTCCTGGGTCTTAACTATCTTGAATAATTTTGTGTCACCTGCAAATTTAGCCATTTCACTCTTTACTCCTTTTTCCAGATCATTAATGAATATGTTAAACAATACTGGTCCCAGTACTGACCCCTGAGGCACCCCACTGTTTACCTCTCTCCAACTTGAAAAATTACCATTTATTCCCACCCTTTCTTTCTTGTCTTTTAAACAGTGACCAATCTCCAACTGCCCATGAAGATGCTACAACAAGGGTACGCAGGAAGGTGCGCTCAGTTGCTGCCCCACAATTATGGAATTCCCTCTCCTTGGAGCTATGCCTAAACCTGAAATGAAATTCCTGTTCATTTTCCAGAGAGGATTTAAGACCTTTTTGTTTGGCCAGATGCTTGGTAGGCAGGAATATGGTTGGGTGGGATTAGGTAGAGAGGTTTGGGTCCAAGGATTAGTGGGTGGCAGGTGGGGCTAAAGGGTGGGTGGAATGATAGTACTATAGGTTCGATACTTTATGTCAAATTTTAATCCAAACTGTCAAATTTTAAGCAATGCTGTGATTGCTGGTCGTATCAAATGATATCAAATGATCTGTCCAATTTTAATTAATCTGTATGTCAAAATTTTATTTGATATGTCAAAATTTAATTAATCTCATATTTTATTTGATATGTCAAATTTTAATTAATATGTCAAATTTTATTTGATATGTCAAAATTTAATTGATATGTCAACATTTAATTAATGACACTTATCAAATGATAGCAGCCCTTTTGAAAGAGCGACCATTTTGTTGAGCAACTTTAAGCAGCTTTTATAATGTAAAAAAAGGCTTATACACTAACTGTAACATCTTTAAAAGCAGTATTTTAATCATGTTTAAACTTTAATGTAAAAAAGTTTTATTCACTTAAAACAAGATATATTTTAAGCAAGAAAATCCAGTAAAAAAGAATGTAGACTTTATATGAAAGAGTATTCAGATTAAACATGCAAGTCAAGACACAAACAACGGGCAATAGTATGAAAAGTTTTAGACTTTATATGAAATTTTTATGAAATTTCTCGCTTACCCCCGTACAAGAAGAAGTAAAAATAACCCCTTGTATAGCTGTTGCTACTTCGAAGGCTGTTGGTGGAATGGCTCCTCTTCCCCTGTCTTTGGGGCCGGCTGTAACGACGGGCCAATCAGAAGCGGCTACGTCCCTGCCCCTAGGGGGTGGAGAGCAAACAGAGGCTTGTGACATCACAGCATGCGATATGGCAGGGCCAATCGGAAAGGAGAACACCGTTTGAATTTTTGGGCGGGAAACAATTGGAATCCTTTTCCATAAAAGGGAGGAGGTGTTGTAAATGTATAAAAAGAGAGCCTTTCTCAGATGTCTTTAGCCTGCAACCATGGAAACTCCCAAGACCCCGAATGATGTTGAGATTCCGGAGTTTCCACCCTATGCCGGAGCGATGCCCCAGCCTTCGTTTGATTCAGATGAGGAAAACAGAATGAACAGGGTACGTTGTGTTCTGCTGGAGAATTCGAGCGAGCCGGTGAGTTGACGTCGCTAGAAATAGCCGCATGTGTTATGTGTTAATAAGCTAAAAGAGGTGTTTTGTATTAATGGCAGGAACCTGTGTACGTACCGATGGCTGCGAGGACGGATGAGGTGGAGGATGTCTATATGGCTCTGAATGCCATCACAGGGGGGAGCCGCATGTTTGTGTCAGACAATGAAGATGATGTGGAAATAGAGGGGCTGGGAACATCGGGGGCCACAAAGAATTATGTAAGCGTCATACAGGATTCGGAGGATGAGAAAGTACAGTCAGGACCTAAAAATAAGGTACGTCAAAGGGTTTGTAAGAGGCTGTCATGGTATAGGATCATTTTAAAGGGTTTTGTTTTAAAGGCCTTGTTTGTATTTAGGACGCACATGACGGGGCGCCGCCAAGCAAGAAGACCAGGGATTCTGATGAGGAGGTTGGTAAACATTTGATAAGGCTGGAATGTGCACAGGGGTGGGAGGGTGTGGGGCGCTTCTAAAAAATGTTTTTTCTCTTTTTATCAGTCTTTTGAAGAGGATTCATAGGATGATATTGATGACAACCACGACTGTTTTTATCCGGGCATACTGTGCATCTGCAGAGTCTGCCACAATAGGGAGAAGGTTCAACAGAGAGACAAAAGTACGGAGGATATTCGGGAGGACACTAATGTGGTTAAGTCGGTGATTACATGTTTGGCTAGGGACTATGCAAGAGGGGAATTGAAGAATCTTTTCAAATATGACTCTATAGTTTATAAATGTGACCCCCAGGGTCAGGGGCAATTTACTTCTACAAGGGGAACCCACCGGATCAAACAGAACCATAACGATATACGTGAGACAGCTAAGAATAATGTGTTCTTTTTCTACAGGTCTAGCGACAGAGGAGAGCGGCGATGCTATGTCCCCTATTGTTAAAGCAGCTATTGTATATTCCCTTTGTAAATGTGTACAAAATCAGTTGTCAGAACATTTTTTAAGGAACACGACCAATGCCATTGGTATAGGATGGTTCACGAATGCTTGTATTATGATGATTTTGAAACAAATGATCAGCTTCATTACGCAGTCGTTCATTTGGGTCTCAACAGGGTTCTATGTGTAATTATGGCGGTGGCTTATAAACTAAAGGTGCTTAGGCTGGACAACGAGACCGTGCTCGAAACAGCCTGGATGCTGAGAACAATAGAAAAATGTGAAAACCCCTGGATGTTGATGCACACGCTAATGCAATTGGTACCATTACATGTGGCTAGAGAAGCTTATAGGCGGCTCCGGACATTTTTTCACGATCGTTTATACCGTGAGGACATGCATGTTATTGATCGTAGTGAGAGACCAAAAATAATAAACCTGGCTTTTGATTAGACTTATACGTTCTTTTCAAGAAGCGTCGCAAGCGGGGGACTAGGAAAGCTAAGAATTTCAAGTACCTGGGGGTTATTATTTCAGCCTTTGCCTCTTGGAAAGGTCATTTTGACCAGGTTAGGATTCAGGCAAGGAAGTCTGCTGCGGCGATTCTGAAATTCTACTATGGTCAGGGTGGCCGAGTGGTTTCCTCAGCGCTTTCCCTGTTTAGGGCTAAGGTTCTTGCCCAGGCTTTATTGAAATTTACAACTCGCAATCACTGGACTCTAGTTATCTCTTTGCTTGGCAGAATCCAGCAAGGCATATGTCCTTCTCTAGGCTCCGGAGTAACTCTTTCCCTTCAGCCCTGGTGGCTGGAAGATTTAGGGGTATCCCCAAATCCCAGAGTGTATGCCAGCTGTGTGACACCAGAGAAGTGGACACAGTATCTCATATTCTATTGAGATGCCCCACTTTGGAGGGAATGCACTTAAAATATCTGTGGGGGGAACCCTGGCAGAACTTAACACCAGAACCCATGCCTGACCGCTGCGTAGATTGTTGAGTCCAAATGATAATGCTACAACAAGAGCAGTGGCAAATTTTTGCCCTTGCTGTCTTGGCAGTAAGAAAATCCATTCTGAAACAGAGAGGGTTCTCTTCCTCACCTTTACATCTTTGATCTGGCCAGGGCTGATGCCAGGAGAACATACAGAGCCAGCGGTCGATTTGGAGGGAAGTATAGTCCTGGGAGGGAGATGGTCTAAACAAGGACGCCTGGGTGGATGGGATTAGTAGAAGTCATTAATTATAGCGGTTGCCCCTGTTCATTTTGTGGCTATGACTTTTAAGCTGATATTTTTGACTGCGGAGGTTGTTAATAGATACTTGTTTGGAAATTTTGTGAACATTGCGACTATTGGTTAATGATCGGTCACTTGGCAAGATGTTTTGATGCTTTAACTCACTGTCTATGACAGTTTGATAATTTTGTATTTTAAAACTTTTTTTAATTGTAAATTGTAATAGCCTATTAGGCTTCACAATAAAGAAATATAGTTATAAAATTTGGGGGAGGGGGGAAACTGAGGCACGAGTGTAAAAGTGTTAAAATTAATAAAAGAAACAGGGTTTAAGGTACATTTAGTGAGAAAAACACCACGTCAAGTAACAAGCAGCCATTTAAACACACATAAAAAGGAAAAAGTTTGTTTTTACTTTTAAAGGGAAACGGTTTTAAAATTGTCCCCCAAATTTAGGGATTCCCTTATTATTATACAAGGGGTAGTTAGTGGTATTTAAAACAATTTAGACAACCCCCCCCCCCCTTAAAAGAAACTAGCTTTTAAATTATGATAATTACATTTTTAATTTTGGGGGGGAAACTGAGGCACGATTGTAAAAGTGTTAAATTTAATAAAAGAAACGGGGTGATTTCAGATGTGATGAGATCACATTGAACCACAGTGAACCATGGTGAACCCCGCGGCGGGGCCAAGGCGCCGTGAACGTCTGTTCGGCGGCTGCCAGATGTTCACCACGCTGAATACCCGCGCGGGGTCACTTTCAACCATGCTTCCCGGGCTACCCGAACCAATTCCACTGGATGCGTGGTCAATGTTATCCCCACCCATGATCAATGAAAAGTAACGTCTGGACGCCAGCCGCCGCCCGGGATCAAAGGAAATCATCCCCAGGTGTGGGCAATGAGCGCAACGTCGCTGCCAGGCAACCGGCATCAACACACTCACCGGAGGGAAATTTAAAGGGGAAAAAGCAGCTGGTTAACGTGGCGGGATGGAGGGAGGAGGAGGAAGAGAGCGGTGGCGGGGGAGAGAGCGAGGGACGAGGAGGAGGGGGAGGCAGGGGAGGCAGGGGCACCGGCGGTGGTGGTGGTGGAGGAGGTGACAGCACAGGAGGGGGTGGGGGAGCCGGGG
>QEPC01000553.1:110640-133060 GCA_003113815.1 Sphenodon punctatus
GGGGCCGTGCGGCCACACGTTGCGCCGCACGGCCCCGCCCCCTCACCGCTTCCCCGCCGGGATCCACCGGCACATCTGGTAGGGCGTGACGGGGTCATCCTGGCGGGGGATCAATGTATTGATTTCGTGATGGGGCCAACCAGCCCCGTCACGTCTGAAAACACCCTTAGTGACAAACACACCACGTCAAGTAACAAACAGCCATTTAAACACACATAAAAATGAAAAAGTTTGTTTTTACTTTTAAAGGGAAACCGTTTTAAAAATTGTCACCCAAATTTAGGGACTCCCTTATTATTATACATGGAGGTAGTAGTGGTATTTTAAACAATTTAGATGCCACCCCCCTTAAAAGAAACTCTATTTTAAATTATGATAATGACATTTTTAATTTTGGGGGGGAAACTGAGGCACGATTGTAAAAGAGTTAAAATTAATAAAAGAAACAGGGTTTAAGGTACATTTAGTGACAAACACACCACGTCAAGTAACAAACAGCCATTTAAAACACACATAAACACACATAAATCTTATACATAGGTCTGTATGCCTGTTAATAACATTAATTAATAATGTTAACATTATTAACATCATTATTAATGTTATAAATAATAATAATAATAATAATAATAATAATAATTAATGTTATTAATATTAACATTAATTAATAATTAACATTAATAGCACTGTTAATACACAGTGTAGTTTGTGGTATTTTAAACAATTTAGACCCCCTTAAAAGAAACTAGATTTTAAATTATCATAATGACATTTTTAAGTTTTGGGGGAAATGAAGGCATGATTGTAGAAGTATTAAAATTAATAAAAGAAACAGGGTTTAAGGTACATTTAGTGACAAACACACCACGTCAAGTAAGAAACAGCCATTTAAACACACATAAACGCACATAAATCTTATATTTTATATCAATCTTATTTACTAAACATATCTAGATTTTTTCCCCACTGTTTCCTAATTACTTTGCCCCACAATACCCTACAATCCCTATATTTCCCCTATATACATAGGGCTGTATGCCTGTTAATAATATATATTAGCATATATACATAAAGTCTCCCTCGGGGGTGTCTTAATAATTTCCCCCGGGGCAGATCTATATGGCAACCTTCCTCTGAAATTAGCACCTCCTAGAAAGATTTCCATTATTCTCATGCGTTGTCTATTCTTGGTGTACTACAAAAAGCGTCCCCTCTTATTTCAGCTTCCCAATTGGCTCAGGGTCCCAGCATATTTGATTGTCTTTCTCCCACACTGACTTGAATATGTTAGCTTTTAAAGAAATATTCAAACTTATCATTTGATAAGCATCATTAATTAAATGTTGACATATCAATTAAATTTTGACATAGCAAATAAAATTTTGACAAATCAAATAAATTTTGACATATTAAATACAATTGATATATCAAATAAAATATGACAGATTAATTAAATTTTGACATATCAAATAAAAAATTGACATTAATTAAATGTTGACAGATTAATTAAAATATGACAGATTAATTAAATTTTAACATTTCAATTAAATTTTGACATATCAAATAAAATTTGGACATATTAATTAAAATTTGACAGATTAATTAAATTTTGACAGATTAATTAAAATTTCACAGATCATTTGATATCATTTGATATGACCAGCAATCACGGCATCGATTAAAATTTGACAGCTCGGATTAAAATGTGACATAAAGTATCGAATCTATACTACTGATGATGTTTGGGATTTTAAGAGATTCTGATGTATTTTGTATTTTACCAGAGGGAGCCGGGGTGGGTGGGTGGGGAGAACTGTTGTAAGCGACCCTGAGTTTTTGGAGAAGGGTGGGGTAAAAATTAATTAATAAGGGTTGTCACCTAGATCCAGCCNGAGAAGGGTGGGGTAAAAATGAAATTAATTAATTAATTAATTAATTAATTAATTAATAAGGGTTGTCACCTAGATCCAGCCCTGGTGATAGGGACCCAGAACTACAACAATCCCCATGAGTCCAATGGTCAACCAAAATCAAAAGGTGTCATTATCATTGTCCTGATGGGTGCCGGGCGGGGGAGAGCGGGCCTGAATAGCGGGTTTCTGTTGGAGCCGCTGCCCACCCTACTTTGAATTGCTGAGTGGCCCCCAAGATGCCCCTGCAGCGTTACCTGCTGCCCCGAGATTAGAGCCTGGGATTGGACCAAACCCCTCAACCGAATGCACCTGTTGCCCTGGGGGAGGAGCCCTGCAATGTCAATGCCCCCAAGAAGGAGGTAAAGGCGTGGCTGCGGTGCCAGAGGTGTGTGCCGGGGGCGTCGTGTGACCTTGTGCGTGCGGCCTCAGGTGTGGGCCAAGCGCAGGGTGCCTACATTCTTGACTTTTTGTCTCCCTTTTACTTATCGGGTGGAAGCATGCCGAAGAAACGGAGGAAGCACGGCATGGAAACCAGGGCATGATCCATAGCCAGACAGCTTAAATGTGATGATTTTCTTATTGAGGACTCCCGTTCCCCTAGCCAGGATCATAATGAGAGGTCCTGGGGTGGAGAAGGAGCAAGGAATGGGGGACCTTGTGATTATGGTGCCTCTTAGGAAATTGGCTGTGACTCTTTGCAGGGTTGTTCACCTTCCCCTGTGGTGTGCAAAATTGGGGTGGATGATTCAGATAGGGGTGCCTCTATGACATCTCCACTTATGCTCGACTATGCAATACTGGGGAAGCAATGCTTTGCTGTTGGGGACTTAATTCAAAAACTATATGGACATTTGGACAGGATTAATGTCCAACTTTTGAAACAACAGAGCATGCTGGAAGACATAGCAGGGCATATTGCTGTGGGACATCGAGGGAGGGAGGGAGGGAGAGAGGGAGGGAGTGAGGTGGGGCCAAAAGCGTGTAAGATGACTTCCACGGCAGTACAAATGGAGGAAGTATGGGGAAGTGGGGTTGTGCACCATGCTCCGGTGGGGAAGGGTGCAGGGGTGGGGCCCAGGGACGGGAGGTCTCTGGTAGCCCTGAGAACGAGCCCTGCAGCTCTGGCAGTTAGGGCTCCTTGAGTCTTGCCCGCTATGGAACTCTAAGCAATTAATATGTCTCCATATAGCAAATATGATAGGTCAGCATATACCATATAACCATATTACGTGTTTTGTTTTGCTCCCCAGGGATTTTCAGGCCCAGAGGTTGGTTATTTATTTTCACTCAGGAGAGATTGCTGACAGATTGTTCTCTTGTAGAACTCTGTTCGCTAGTTGGTTGTTTTTTTTCAGCCGTATGTATGAAGATATGGCGAGCCCCCCTCCATCTCTGGGAGGTTTTGGTCCCCCACAGGTTAGGAGGGAGGCTCCGCAGCGGCTGTGGACCGATCAGGGCAATCCCAATGCCATCCCAATTGCCCGTAGGTCCTTTATGCATCCAAATAGAGATCCCATTGGTCCTAGACTTAGAGATCTGTCTGGTTGGGAGAGCGGGTCCCCTAAAGTGCAATCAGTGGGATACCCAGTAGGAGTAGAAGGAAATGGGGTCCCGCCTCAGCAGTCACAGCAGTAGATGCCTTTAGATTTTGATAAGGCGGTAGCCTCCCAGCCAGGGCAATGGGAAGCTCAATCTCCTGATCAGGCACTGGTAGGGAAAGGGGCGGCTGCAGTTATTTATTATTATTATTATTATTATTATTATTAACAAACATTTATATAGCACCAGCAGTGTACCTGGCACTTTACAAAGTAATAAAATAGACACGGTCCCTGACCCTAGGGCTTACAATCTGAGACAGGAGCTGGGGGAGAGACATAGGAAGGGGAACAGAGGGAGAGACAAGGGGTCTAACATTCATGAAGATGCGAGGTCTCAAGTGCACGTACTTGGCTTGGTTACGATGAGAATGACAGCAGGCAGGTCCATGTTGCAAGGATAAGGGTAAACCGATCGTAGGTATAGGAATAGTGGCTCAGCAGGATAAAGAGTCAGACAGAGCAGAGCGAAAGAGGTGAGTTTTAAGGAGAGATTTGAAGGTATGAAGGGAGGGGGCAAGGCGGATGTGGACAGGGAGGGAGTTCCAGGCATGGGGGGCAGCAAGTGAGAAGGGACGAAGGCGCTTAGGGGAGCAGGGAAGGCGTGGAAGGGTGAGAGAAGGGACAGAGGAGGAGCGAAGTGCACGGGCTGGAGTATGGAGGGCGATAAGTGCAGAGAGGTAGGGGGGAGCAAGGTTGTGAAGAGCTTTATAGGTGAAGACTAGGAGCTTGTGCAGGATTCGTTCAGGAAGGGGAAGCCAGTGAAGCGAAGAGAGGAGGGGCTGCACATGGTCGAAGCGACTGGCGAGGTAGATGACCCTGGCAGCAGAGTTTTGGACAGAGATGAGGGGAGAAAGGTGAGACCGGGGAAGGCCAGTGAGAAGGAGGTTACAGTAATCGAGGCGAGAGATGACCAGAGCATGAACAAGAGTTTTGGCAGACGAGACAGAGAGAAAAGGGCGAATCTTAGCAATGTTATGGAGGGAGAAGCGACAGGATTTAGCAACAGAGTCAATGTAGGGTTTAAAAGAAAGGGGTGAGTCAAAGATGAAGCCTAGGCTACGGGCTTGGGGGACAGGCAGGATGGTGACTCCATCAATAGTTATTGACAGTGAGGAAGGAGAGGAAGGATGAGGGGGGAAGATAAGGAGTTCAGTTTTAGCCATGTTGAGTTTGAGTTGACGTTGAGACATCCAGGTAGAGATGTCAGAGAGACAGTTGATGAGACGAGCTTGAACAGAGGGAGAGAGAGAGGGAGTAGAGAGATAGAGTTGAGTGTCATCAGCATAGAGGTGGTATTGGAAGCCATGGGAGGCAATGAGTTTGCCTAAGGATGAGGTATAGATCGAGAAGAGGAGAGGGCCAAGAACAGAGCCTTGAGGAACACCAACTGAGAGGGGGAAGGAGGAGGAGGTGGAGTTGGAGAGACACACATTAAAGGAGTGGTCAGAGAGGTAGGAGGAGAACCAGTTCCTGCAATTCCTCCCCCACCCCTTACTTGTGGTTTCAGCTTCAGAAGGTGTGCTAATTAATCTAGCCAGCTCCCCCAAGCCAGGGGGAGGCTCAATCTTAGGTCAGATAGTAGAACGAGGGAGGCCGGATGTAGCCTCATCTTGTGACCTGGAAGTTCTGGCAGATTCAGTAGCTGCAGCAGCTCCAGTGGCCGGGTGGGGGGGAGCTCAGATTTCTGGTTAGGTACCAGGAAATGTTGGGGTGGATATAGGCCCCTCTTGCTCTCTGGCCGTTGAGCCTCTGCAATCGGACTGACAGTCAGATCTCCCGGCGGAGGGGGTTCTTACAATCTCCTCCTGGAATATCGCCAGGTGGGTGAGACATCTTAATGACCCAGATTTCACCAGTCTTATTAGGCAGTCACAAGTGATGCTACTTCAGGAAATGTGGTCTAGTCTCCCAATTGTATGTGAAGGGTTCAGGACCTTTTAGTATCCCGGCAATGAGTTACAACTCCAGGGGGTGTCCATGTGGGGGGATTGGGTGCCTTAGTTCAAGGATGTTATTGAAGTCTCAGTTCCCCCAGTAGCCCTGGGCGTCATACTCAAGTTCGAGGCTTTAGTTATGATTATCATTTCTGTTTATATTCCTCTGGCGAATGCTGGGACATATAATCCGCTTAGTTCGACCAAACTTGAGGAACTTTTAGAGAATTTGCTTCAACAATACCCAGCTGCTTTGGTTATTCTCACTGGGGATTTTAATGCCCGATTAGGACCCAATGATCAGGTTCTGAGCCAACATTGCCAGTGCCCAGCTTATTCTCTTACCGGCATTCTTAGCTCTAGGAAATCCAAGGACCAGCGGATTAATTCCGCTGGCCTATATTTAGGCAAACTGATTCACAGTAATAATTTATATGTGTTAATGGCACAGGTTTCAGTGACCCAGAGGGGGAATTTACTTATTTGGGGCCCTCAGAGTGCAGCGTGGTAGACTATGTGGCAGTTTCAGAAGCAGCCTTATTAGAAACTCTAGACTTTGGGGTTGGGGAGAAATTGATAGGCGACCATCTTCCTCTGACACTTATGTTCTGCTGCGATCACGCTGTCCTATCATGTCCTGCTGAAGCCTTGAGCAACTATTCATCCTTGGATATGCACAGGGCTCCAAAGTGGGATTCAGCTCTGGCTCTTTCCCTTTCTAGTCTTTTATTGTCCCCAGAAATACTGGCCCTAAGGGCTGTGATAAATCAGACGCCAGATGAGGCCCTGGTGGTGGATTCCTTTAGCCAACTGGGGGCTCGGTTACAAGGGTGTATTGGGGCTCTCCCCCGACCAGTGGGTGGTTCGGTGGTAGGTAGGGGGAAGCCCTGGTTCGATAAGGACTGTTGAGTGGCCAAGGCCCGTCTTAAAATGCTATACAAAGAGTATAGGCGGGCTTATCTATCCAAGGTACCAAATGATTACCTCCAAAACAGAATTGATTACAGGAAGTTGATCATGGCCAAAAAGCAGATATATCTGGAGGGGAGATGGGACAATTTGATAGAGGCCGCCGAACGGCAGGATTCCAGGCGCTTCTGGCACTTGGTAAATTCCTCATTTAAAACGGAGCTAAGTATCCCTGTTTCCTATCCATCCCCGCAGATGGGCCGATCATTTTCAGCTCCTTTATGGGTCAGACCAGGGGGTTTCTCAGTTGAGGAGTAACTCTGTTATTCGGGTGGATACCCCTAGTTGGCCACCAGTCTCAGAGCAGGAGGTGAATAGTTTGGTGGACCTTTGTAAAAACCATAAATCTGCGGGTCCTGATCTGATCCAGGCCGAGTTTATTAAAGCATATAGGGACTGGTGGGTGCCCCTTTTAGCGGCCCTTTTTTCAGCTATTAATGAGTCCGGAAAGATTCCAGAGGGATGGGGCACGGCCATGGTAGTTCCTATTTTCAAAAAAGGCTTGAGAAAGTGTCCTGCCAATTACAGATCCATCAGTCTCCTGAGTGTGAGTGCTAAAATCTATGGCCACTTTCTTTTAGGCAGACTGATGGAGTGGATTCAACATGAGGAAATTATCCATCCGGAGCAGGCCGGCTTCCAGGAGGGTAGGTCTATCACCGAGTTGTGTTTTGTTTTGTATCATCTTATTTCTAAGTACACTACCTTGTGCAGGGCTTTGTACATTGCCTTTTTAGATCTAAGGGCAGCCTTTGACTCGGTGGATAGACCTACCCTTTGGAAGAAGCCACTGAATTTGTCAATCGACCCTAGACTCCTTTCACTGATAATTTCGTTACATGCGAATGCCTCACTCAAGGTAAAATTTGACAGGTGGGGCATCTGACGGCGCCCATTGAGGCCTATGTTGGAGTTCAGCAAGGGTGTGTTCTGGCCCCGACCTTGTTTAGCATATATATAAATGACATTATCCCAGTGATGGCGGAGGATAGATATTTTCCCCAAGGTTAGCCTCCAGGGCAATAGGAGTGCTCTTATATACTGACGATGTGGCACTACTTTCTCAGACTCGAATTGGACTAACACGACAGCTGAATTCTTTCAATGCCTTCTGCCTTACCAACAAATTGGCTATTAACTTTGAAAAGTCGAAGATAATGATTTTTTCCTCTAGGAGATTGCAGCATAGATGGGTGGTAGAGGGGAAGGCGGTACAACAAGCAGACTCTTTCAAATATTTAGGGCTAATCTTTCACAAGTCTGGTACCTGAAGGGAGCATATTCGACAGACTGAAGCCCAGGCTAAAGTTGCTGCCTCAGAAATAGTAAAGAAAATTGTTAAACTTGGAAGGCAGGCGATTAAACCTGCTGTAGGGGCTTTTGATAGCAAGGTTAGGGCTCAACGTCTGTATGGGGTGGAGGTTTGGGCCCCTTTTGCTTCTCAAAAAATAAATGCGACCCAGGCCAGGTTTTTTCAGTCTTTGTTGGCAAGACCAAGAGGCATGCCTTTTGCTGTCCTAAGATCAGAATTTGGTCAGATTAGCTGGCTCCAGTATGCCGTTACTAGGACTCTTAAGTTCTGGTGCAAAATTCGGTTTGATCAGCGTTCTGCTCTCCTTAGTGGTATTAGAGAGGACTCCTTTATGAATCCCTGGCAAGTATGGGTAGGGGAATCCTTGGCCAAAATGGGATTATCTTTAAACTATCTTGAGGGTAAACCCCAGGCCTGGATCTGGAAGGAGGTTTCGACTAGGGTTATGGACATTGGAAGACAGGAAGAGGTGGCCAGGATCAATTTATCTCCCCACATGAGCCTATATCATCTTTGGATTCTGGATGGGGACTGTATGGTCCAGTATCTGGATGCTAAGGTGACATTTCGGGATAAACAGTTTATTTTTATGGCTCGGGTGAATGCCCTTCCCACACGGGTATTTGATGGCAGATTGAAGGGGGTACCTTTCTCAGATAGACTTTGTCCATATGACATGCAGGCCGTAGAGACCGTGGCCCACATTATGTTATCTTGTCATCTTTATGACACAGCGAAGGCACATTTTTTGTCCCCAATCCTTAATGAACAGTTAGGTTGGACAGAGGGGGATCTTTTGGGGTACTTACTCAATAGCCCCAACTCCCAAGTTATTAAGGAAGTGGGTGGCTTTTTGAGGCATGTCATGTGGATGAGGAAGAACTTTCTTGATTTTAAGTCCATTAATGGACTTCTGGGATAGTTTTTCGCTCAGTTCCCTATATTTGGGAGAAATTGGGTCTGACAGTGGTGTAGAGTAGCTGCTTGTTCCTTTGTTTTGTGCTGATTATAATTGTTCGTTTATATGTATATATGTGGCTCTGCCGGCAATAACGTATGTTACGCCTAATAAATTATTATTATTATTATTATTATTATTATTATTATTGTCCTGATGGGGAAAATCCACAAAATGTGATTTTTTTTCCCCCTCACTAAACAAAGTTCCAAATTCCAAAGAAGCCGATGAGAAATGGTTTCGCTCACAGTTTTGTGACCAGCCTCCAACTGTTATCAAAAATTTTATTGACAGATCAAGTTACTTGCTTGAAGACACAAAGAAAGGCTGTGACAGTTCTGGGAACTGACGCCCTACCTCCTGAGAGCCAGCCTAGTGCATTAACCACAACCTCATCCTTTCAGGCTTACAAGTATTTGCTGCTATTAAATATAAGAAGCTTTATCGTCATTACAGCGACTCACAGGGAAACTAAAGCAGCGCATCTGTTTTCTTTCAATGAGCCATGGCTATAACTGCATCCCACCCAAAAAGCTGTGATACTCCCACCTGAACCTCCTTCTGGTCAAAATCAAAGCTATTTTGGGGTGATGAGAGCAGGAAGAGAAAGGGGGGGTTGTCTGGAGTTTCAAGGAAGAAAATGAAAAACATCCCCAGCTCATCTGTGTGTGAGCAAAGAGGCTGAGTTCAGAGGCGACTGCTGCAAGAGATACACAAAGCCTGCCCAGACATAGGCCAGGGAGGGGGTTGAGTGTTGAAATTTTGAAGCAAGTAAGATTACACAATACTGTCTGGGTGCCTTTGGGGAGGAAACTTGGGAAGGTGTCAAATAGGAAGTGAACATGCTTGGTTGATAAGCACCAAATCCACTTGCTCTCTAGCAAGCCCCTGGTCTCTTTGTCGCAGGGGAAAAAATTTCCTACAACCTCCATTTTTCACTTCCCACTAATGATGCACTTCCAAAGTTATAATTTGGCTCAGTTGGACTCAGTTGAGAGAAAGCCAGACAGAAATCTTTCCAGCACTTCCATCTTCCATAATTGGATGCAAATTGCTTAGTAAATACCTTGGGCAAACAAGCTTGTGGTGATGGAGCTGAGAGGACCCAGGGAAGGGAGCTTTGTCTTGGTTAAACAGGGAGGGTTTGCACCCTGATGAGATGTTCCATGCATCCTTGACAGGCTCTGCTCCTTGGAAGGAGGGAATTAGAGGTATCCTGTATGCAACAAGCTTCCTTTCGAGGATTGGTTATTCCCTGATGCTCTCTCTAATTGTTGCTGTGCCAAGCAGTAGCCAGAGCGGTTCAGTCAGGACTATTGAAGCAGGCAATGAAATCAGCAGAACTCAGACTGCATCTGGGTAAAGGGCAGTTCATGCACAGAGAGAACTATGGATGAAAACAGATATGCACCTTAACTTTTCTTTAACAGTGCTTTAACATTTCTTATGCATGTTACAGGGCTGCATAGGGCACCAATACAACCCTGCAACATGTATAAGAAATGTTAAACCACTGTTAAAGCAGAGTTACGTGCATGTCTGTTTTTTCCCTGGGTACTTCATTCAGAGCAGATAGGACACTAACGGAACAAGAAAAGATGCCTCAATACAGCTGATTCAGTGGAGGAGAGCATGAGGGTCATTTCAGAATAATTCAGTGGGGGAGGAGGGCTACAAAGAAGTACTTCTCCCCCACTACTAGAGTTACCACATCTCTGGCTACCAAACCTGGAGTCTCTGGGTTTTCCTGCATCCTCTCTGGGCACCAGGTTAAACTAGGGATAAGACCACATCAGAAAGGGGCAAAGCAAAGAGGCTCTCCTACCCTCTTTCTGACATGGCCCCGTCCCCTTTGGATCAAAGCTTGGGGGAAGGTGGTAACCATGCCCAATCATCAAACACTTGGACTTGCCAGGTTGTCTACTCCTAGGGCACTCGGGCAATATGGTTAGGATGGACCCGGACGCATCAAGGCCTTTTGGTTGCCATGGAGATATTGTCCCCTGGTAGTGTCACACCCAGTACCTGGTAGAGGCCAATACCACTGAAGTCCTCCCAGCAGAGTTCCAGCAGCCCCAGTCCCACCATAGGAATGTGGCCCACTTGAGCCCCATACACCTCTCACTCAGTACTTTCCCGGGCTGATTTTGATGTACGCTAAAGACTGCACTGCTTCACAGCCTGGGCTGGAGCTGCCACAAAGATGCTAGGAGACAGGAGCTCCCCTAAGCAGCCTGGCTCCTATTTGACTTCATTGATATGGCAGTGGAGCAGGACCAGAGTGCCATTTCAGAAACAACTAGGAAAGGGAAAGGAACTAAATCTGGGGGTACCTTTTCCCAACCCTATAGCAGGGTTGGAAGGGACCTCGGGTGTCATCTATTTCAGTCCCCACCCAAGATATCCTCTGAGATCCCACTAAGCTCAAACCCCAACCCCTGGTTGTCCCACACCCCGAAAGGAAGACATAGACACCAATATATATGGGGTAAAACTAGGCCACACCAACTTTATTAAACCTAGTTGGGTGAGGAGGGGGTTGTGCCCCTCCGGGTCCTATTAACCTTAACTATTAACTTTCTCAACTAGAGTACACTTAAGCAGTCTGATGTTCCTCAGTACCGCCAACTTGCTAACTATAGCTGCTGCAATGTCACACCTGTCCGGCCGCCCCCAGCCAGATCAGGAGGCCCTTGCCTACTGTGACCTAAGGAAGGAGATGAGGGCAGCTCCCCCGAGCCCTGGACCTCCCCTGTCCTAGGGCCCACGAGCCTGCCCTCCCGTCCTGGGTCCGAAGTGACACCAGCCATCCAAGGACTAGCCTTCACTCAGACCCCACCTCTTAGGGAGATGACCTGGCAGCAGGCTATCCTTAACTTCTAACCTAACTAACTCGCAGGACCCCTGCCACCAGAGACTTTCAGCTTTTGCTTGGCTAGACTCGACCCCTCCCCGACTCGCCCAGGACCTAGCTCAGCATTTCCTGCAGCGCCTTGAGGTAAATCTCTAGCCCATCATCAGACAGGTGCACACCATCGACCCAATATAATTCCGGCCTGGTAAACCTAATCTCTGGGTGTCTAATAATTCAACTGCCCATATCCAGCACTAATTTCCCCACCTCCTTATTAACTTTTCTCCTTGCCCAATCAACTTTACTAGGGCGCACAGCATCCCTCCATCTGATTCTTTCAAGCATCTCAGACCATACAATTACCGTGCTTGGGAGGATCCTTCTTGTTACAACTAAATCCCTCTTCATGCTGGTGACCAGGTGCAGACCTGTGTCAACTGGCACGTTGTTCTCTCCCAAGTGAATTACCAGTATGTCTGGATGCGGTTCCTTTGCAAGTGCGTGGACCAACGGCAGGAACTGGGCCCATCTCATCCCACTCCGGCTCTTCCACGACACTTCTGCCAGGTGGCCCAGGCCCAACTGGGTTCCCCAATATTAGTGTCCAGCTCATTTGTTGACCCAGTACACGATGCTGTGGCCTGCTATCACGAGTCTCTGCTGCCGGACAGGCAGCTCCCTTCCTACGAAGGAATACATACATGTTAATTCATCCAGCCTCTCTTCAATGGCTCCAAACTTTTGCCCCACCACTCTACCTCAGTCCCCCCTTTCTCATAATTGGACCTTACGAATATAGGCACGGTACGCCCTAGACTTCCACCGCCCAATCATCTTCACCTCCCGCCCAGACATCCCGGCTGCAGCCGCATAGTTAGCGGCACCAATCCTGAATGAATGGGAACCGAACAATTGCTCCGGTAGCTTGAGCCTCCGCAACGTCTTCCTCATCACCACCGAGAACTGGTACCTGGTAAGCCTTGTACCATTCTCGTGGATGAACTCCATCTGTTGGCGAAAGAGTGTGTCAGCTATGCCGTTGTCAATACCCGGCACGTGCCTGGCTGTGAATAAGATATTATTCCGCAGGCACTGCCTGATGAACGCTCTCACCAACCCCATCACCCTCTTGGAATGGGATGATAAGGAATTCACCACATGCACCACCGCAAGGTTATCGCACCAAAACAAAATTGCCTTGTTTGCGAACTGGCTTTCCCATATGTGGACTGCCACCTCTATGGGGAATAATTCAAGAAAAGTCAAGTCTCGTGTCCATCCGTCCCGCACCCATCTTCTGGCCAAGGGGCTGCTGACCACCTGCCAGCCCAGTACACCCCAAATCTCAGTGATCCCACGGAATCAGATTGGGCCTGAAGCTCAGCCTCCATTAACCACCTCTGCTGCCAGATGCTAACTCCATTAAAATTCCGCAAAAATTGGAGCCAAGTCTTTAAGTCTTCTCTCATGTCAGCAGAGATCCTAATGTGGCAGTGCCCTGGTAAATTGGAGTCCACTTTCTCATATAGCCTAGATAGAAAAGCCCTACCAGGTGCCACCACACGGCACGCAAAATTAAGGCTTCCTGCCAATGCCTGCAACTGCTTAACTATCACCTTAGGGCGTCCCAGCAGAGTCTGGATGTCCCCAGCCAGGACTCTCAACTTGTCCACTGGCAATCAAGACACCTGCTGCTCCGTGTCCAGCTCAATCCCCCAAAATGTCAATACCGTTGGAGGGCCAACAGTCTTCCCCAGTGCCAAGGGAACCCCAAGTTCCACCGCCATGACTTGGAAGTCTTCCAGGGCCCGTGAACAGATATTAGGAACCCCAGTAGTGGACCTCTTTGCGTCGAGTTCCAATCGCAAGACGCAGCGATTCTTCGCCAGGAGCCCACATCCGCTGGCAGAGGCTCACGACGCTCTCAGCCACCCTTGGCCCCACGGCCTCCTGTACGCCTTTCCTCCCTTTCCTCTCTTAGCGAGAACGATCAGCAGAGCCAAGAGACTGCGGGCCACAGTCATTCTGATAGCCCCGTTCTGGCCACGCAGATCGTGGTTTCCAGACCTTCTCAGCCGATCCAGAGGAACTTACCTCCCTCTACCAGTCACGCCGGATCTCCTCACCCAGGGACCTCTTTGCTACGATCGGCCAGAGTTCCTGAGACTGACAGCCTGGCTATTGAAGCCGACGCTCTCCGAGCCCAAGGGTACTCAGCTCCAGTAGTCCGGACTCTCCTCGCCTCCAGGCGACAATCGACAAGGAGAATTTACCAGTCTACATGGGCGATGTTTGTCCGCTGGTGTCACACCCATCACGTTCCACCTCGTCAGCCTTCCGTTCCTCAAGTCCTCCAATTCCTACAGGACGGCCTCGATAGGGGGCTTCGTCCCAACACACTGGCTAGACAGCTATCGGCCATTGACAGTACCATCTCCTCGTCTTCTGCCAATAAATTCTCCTCTCACCTGCATGTGAAACAGTTCTTGAGGGCAGCCAAGCGTGTAGCCCCTCCGGTTGTACACCGCTTTCCTACATGGAACCTCAATGTGGTTCTTAAGGCACTAATGGGTCCTCCATTCGAGCCTCTGCACCAGGTGTCCCTTTACTTTTTATCCATCAAAATGACCTTCCTTATTGCTATAACATCGGCAAGAAGGGTGTCTGAAATCGGAGCTCTGTCCATCGACCCAGCTTTCTGCATTTTCAGAAAGGAATCGGTGCTACTCAGGCTAGACCCAACCTTCCTTCCTAAGGTCTCCTCCCTGTTCCACCTAGCACAGGAGGTGGTCCTCCCGTCCTTCTGCCCTAAGCCTCGCCACTCCTTAGAGAGGCTTTGGCACACTTTAGATGTACGCAGGGCACTCAAGATTTACCTGGAGCGTACTCTTCCCTTTCGGAAAACTTCCTCCCTCTTGGTGAGCTACCACCCTCACTCCAAGGGTAAAAAAGTCTCGAAATCCATCATTGCGAAGTGGATTTCTGCTTGTGTAGCAGACGCCTACAGAGCCTTAAGCTTGGTCCCTCCAGCTAGAGTTCTAGCTCATTCGACCCGCTCAGCCTCCACTACTTGGGCGTTCCGGGCCAGGGCTCCCACATTAGAAATTTGCAGAGCGGCTACGTGGAGAAGTCTCCACACATTCACGAGGCACTATAAAATAGATCGCTTCGAGTCTGCTGAAGCCGCCTTTGGGAGGCGGGTGCTGCAGGGGGTTTTAGATCCTCAATAAGCGCCCAGTCCCTCCCATCTAATAAATTACTGCTTTGGTACCTCCCAGTGTCCGAATTACCGGACGAGAGGGCATAGAAAGAGGAATTGGGTTCCTTACCTTGGGAATTCCTTTTCTATTCCCTCGAGGGAGGTCATTCGGCCCACCCAGAGTTTCCTGGGTTTAGTCCATAGTTTAGTCCATAGTTGCTCCGTGCCTCGTGGGGAGCGCCGTGGTCCAGGGCAGGGAATGGGCCAATGTACCCCCTCCCCTCGCCGCCCTGCTAGAAAGCACCAGCTCTGGGGGCCCTGCCCTCCAAGAGGAACACCCTGGGACCTCAGGGAGCAGCAGACCCCCCTCGCGCATGAGCCCAAAGAGCCCCCATCCAATGGTCAAACCGGGAGGATCCGAGACCGGCACACCGCTCGCCCTTGGCCAGGGGACACAGGAGGACCCCAGTAACAAAGAGGGACCGGCCTCGGAGGGATCCAAGACTGACATCCAGGGTAAGCAAGTGGGTGGGAGGGGAGACAGACCAGAGGGGAAGGGCCAAGGGGGGCACACCGGCCACGGGGCCACCCCCAGCAACCCCTGACACCCCAGACCACAGAAAGTGGGCCAGGGGGCCACCAGGGGCCACGTTCTGACTACCCCCAGCCACCCCATCCCATATCCTCACAGGTCACGACACGCCCCTGCACCCAGGACAGGCAGACGAGGGGGATGGCAGCGAGCAGCCCCAGGACCAGCCAGAGGTCCCGGGTGAGGCAACTTGACAAGGGGGAGGGGGCCGGAGGAGGCCGGGTCGGGGACCCATCCCGTGCAGTGTGGGGGAGAGGGGGCCTGGGCGCAGGGGACTGCCGGGGGAGGACACCGGATGGCCACCCGAGGGGGGGCCCAGGACCCCCCAGCTTCAGCACGGGATGGAGGGTGGGTGGCTGGGGCGCCTAACCAACACCTACTGTGCACACCAACAGGGCGACCCACCAGGTCCCAGCAATCTGACCCCATGCCCCCGGCCCAGCAGATGAGGGAGCACCATGCACGGGTATGGCGCCAGAGGGAGGAGTAGGTGGAGGACATAGTCCGCACCACCACCGAGCAGGGTGAGCGGATGATAGCGGCTATCAACCGCATGGAGGCAGCCACCAAAAGGACCGTGCAGCAAATGGAGGCCAGAGACCGGAGGCTGCAGGCGGAGGTGTGGAGGCGGGAGCACTGGGAGCACAGCAAGCAGGTGGAAGCATTCGGGCGACTGGAACAGGCCATTGACCGGATGGTGAGGGAGCACTCTGCCAAGACGTACCGGTCCCATGAAATAGGCACCTTGCTGCTGCTGCATGCAGGGACCATGAGCCAATACATGATGGCCGCCACCCCACCAGGCAACCTGCCTTCCCCAACCCCGATGCTGGGCCCCTCGGCACCCGCACTGCCTCCGGCACTGCCCCAGCCGCCGGCATGCCCGCAGGGCCCATGAATTTGCCTACCAGTCCCTGTAGGCCTCCAGAGGGAGAAGCCACCTGGGGGGCCCCTCCGGCCCTGGGTCCACCCTCCCTCCCAACACCGCCTGCCCTTTAGAACACTGAGGCATCCCAGGACACTGTCAGGGACATGGACAGTGGGGGGTAGGGGAGCTCCCAGAGCTCCACGGCAGCCACAGGACAGCCAAGAGGAAGGCCCTGGAGACAGGCAGGTCATGGGGAAAGGTGGGGAAGGGAGGGAAGGGGGAGAGCAGTCTGAGGGGGTGGACACGGCACTGGGAGGTGGGTGGTGGTGGTGGTGGGGTTACCTGTAGGAGGTATTCACAATAAATGCATGGGCACCACAGTCACTGCCGTTATTCCGTATCATGGGCCTGGGGATGGGGGTGGGAGCGCCTGCGCCCGTAGTGGGCTCGCCGGGCTCTAGCTGCGCTCCTGGCCATGCACATCCACAGCCGGGCAGCCAGGTACACCTCTGTGGTCTGGACGCGCAAGAGGTCTGTGTCTGAGCAGTACCACCCTGCGAAGACTGCTAGGTGCATCCCACAGGCGCCCAACCATCCCAGCTCCATGGTGAACAGTGCCCCGGGTGGGGTGCAGCCACAACTGTTATAAGCTGGTGCATATGAGCTGCCCAGACAACCTCACAGGTGCCTATGCGAGTCTGAGCTCTGGCCTGCACTACTTCAGCTATGAGGCGAGCGCCCACGACTGCCGGCTGCATGCGAAGATGCTGGGCTTGCATCCATTTCCTGATGGGCGCATCCCGGAGATGAGGTGTTCGCATTTGGGGTGGTCCATGGCGGAGACCATGTCTGCTCTCTCTGTGTGCAGCCTGGCTGCCTACACGGCCTGTCTGGCGGAGGGGAGCCCTGCCCTGGTGGTGTCATTCTTTGGCTGTGGAGCTTGGTCACCTTCTGTGGCCCCCAGCTGCTGACTATGGCTTGTCTGAACCCACTGGGGTTGAGCTGGTGGAGCTGGCTGGTGTGTGGTCCCAATTTGATGTCCAGGTGGGGCTCACCATGCAGGATCCCTTTGAGACGTACTACCTCATCACCCACCACATGTCTGCGCTGGGCTACCATCGGGGCATGCTCCAGTGGCCCCACTACATGCACCTGATGGTCCACCTAGCCCTGAGCCCCTTCGTTGCCCCCTGAAGCTGACTGTGAGGCCCCCTGTGCCTTCCGGGCCCTGGATGCTGGCCCCGCTTTGAGCTCCCACCTCCGCCCTGACCCCATGGGTCACTGCCCGCTTCCTCCATGATGTCCTGGGCTCACTGCTGTGCTGGCTGGTTCCTGGGGTTCTGCTGCCCCTGCCTGTGGCTCTGGGGCCCCTCCACATCCCAACCCCATCTGCCTCTGCAACCGTTGTTCCCCTTCATGGCTGCCTTCTCCTGTGGCTGTGTCCTGATCTCCAAGCCAGCTCCCAGCACCCCGGGTGCTGCTGTCCTTCATCGTCCGGCCGCACTCCCTCCTGTGCCCATGCCCTCCCCAGATTGACACTGTGACCGTGGCATTCTGGGGCCCCCAGACTGTGCCTCCCATTGTCCTCCGGGGGGGTTGGATTACCTGCTCAGCTCTTCGGCTCTGGCTCACCTCCATCCTGTTCATTGCACCCTCTCTGGTGCCTGGGGTCCCTGTCTGCCTCCTGGACCATTCCCAGGCCGCTCCCTGTCTGTGTGGCCTCCCCCTGTGCCTGTGCTCTGCCCCTGAGTGGTCCCCCCATGCCTGGGCTGCCTGTGTAGTTGTGGGGTTGCCCATGCTGCCTGTGCTGTTGTCGGGGTTCTGGATGCCATTCCCCATGTCCTGTCCTGCCCCCCGGGCCGGTCCCCCCCACTTCCCTGGCCCCGGGTCCCACCTCCCCCCTTTGTCCGTTGTGCCGTGTGTGTTGGCCATCCCGTTGTGTTTCCCCTTCACTTCCTTTCCCATGTGGGTGTGTATGCGCCCGGGCGTCTGTTTATGCTGTGTGTTCTTCTGTGACCTCGCTTTCTCTGTGCCTGTTGTGTGTACCGCCTCAGCAGCTCTTCTCCCTCCACCCCCTCCCTTCCCGTTTCCCTTGTGTGGGTGTTTCCTTTTGACCCTTCTGGCTTTGTTTGCCCTCAGTCGGCCATGTCTGCCTCCCGCCCCTCCCCGGTGCCTTCTGGGTGTTTTGACCATAGCCCGGAATTGGCGTCACATCTGTTGCACTGCCCCGGGCCGTGGTCTGTTGGTCCGATTCCCTGACATGGTCCCGCTCCTGTCATGTCTGTTTGGGGCCTTCCTGGACCATGGGGGGTGGTTGGTCGGCTCGCCACCACTGGGAATACACTGTGGTGATTCGAGGGCCCATAACATCTGAAAACACCCAATATTGCCAGGTGGTTGAGTCTAGAACAACTCCATACCACCCTCAAGGAGATGGGCAGGTGAAGAGATTTAACTGAACACTGTTGGATATGTTAGAAACTGTTCCTGAGCATGAAAAAGGGAACTGGAATGATTATTTAAATAAGCGTTATATGCTTACCATTGCACTCATAATAGTACAGAATTGTTGCCTTTTTAGCTCTTGTATGGGCGGACTCCTCTGTTACCTGTAGGTCTTTTGTCTGGATTGATGGGAGACACCAGACCAGATAAATATAGTGGGGATTATGTAACTCAGTACTAGAGAGCACAAATGCAAGAAGCTTTTTCTATAGCCAATAAAAATGCTAAGAAGATAGCTGATAAGAGCAAACATTATCAAGATGAAACAGCCCACAGCACCTCTCTCTCTCCTGGAGATTGGGTCGTTGTTCAAAATTTGTCAGAGCATGGGAGCTCTGTGAAATTGTGAGCTTATTGGGAGAAACAAATCCATTGTACTTAAGACGTTGTAGGATCAACCGGTGTATGAAGTAACTCCTGAGGGGCAACAAGGAAGGGCACAGATGTTGCATCATAATCTTTTGCTTCCCTGTGACTATTTGCCTATTGATGATAAACTTTCAAAACAGAAAAGAAAGAAGATGCAAGTAAAAACCACATGCTGTAACTGCCCAGGAACAGGACTCTTCAAACAGTTCAGAAGATGAGTCTGAGATGAGTTCACTATCTGCAATATAAGCACGGGACACAAGCCACTAACACTAATGAACAATTTGTTAAGATTTCTCAATCAGTAATAAGTAACCCATTATAACCTGATGCAGAGGTTATTGCCCTACAAATATGGATAGTACTCAGACCGCTGATGTTCATGATGCACCCATATGCACAAATATGGATAGTACTCAGACCACTGATGTTCATGATGCACCTATCATGAACATCGGTGGTCTGAGTACTATTCATATTTGTAGAGCAATAAACCTCCTGAGGATTTAGTAGTTTTTTATTATAATGAAAGGAATTTTAGTACTTCTAGGGCCCCAGGTGCATCATCAACAGAGGGAGAGGGGAACCCTAATCATGACTACTTCACGAGGGTGAGAAAGGAAGCAAAAATATTCACTTATGATTAGCTTGGAACTCAAAACTATTATTACAGGAATCTGCATATTAGTTCAGTCAATCAAAATGTGATCTCGGGATATCAGATAGTACAGTATTTAGTTTCAGTTGTTTTAGGATCAATAACATACTAAACATGAGTAGGGAGATTAATATATGTGTATATAATGTATATTAAAATTGTAACATTTAGACAACTAGTAAGCTTTGGTTAGTTCTGGTGTATGTCAGAGGAAAAGGGTAATATTTGCGAATAGGTTTATTTTGTGATAATAGAAATATCAGGATGACATTTTTTTGTGGGGGGAATAATATAGTAATGGTAAGTGATATGTTAGTTTACATATTTATACATTGTAATTGTAAGTGGCACATTAGTTTACATATTGATTCTTTTTATCTGAGCAATTGTGACAGACAGACAGACAGACAGACAGACTGATGTGGTAAGCAACAAAACAGTGATACACTCAAAGAAGCTCCGGATCCTAGTAGGATGCTGACAGTCATAAACAATATATAGGAATTATAAAGAGAAAATGACTGTAAACAGAGATTTATTGATTAGCTAAACGTTTCGGCTTCGCTGTGAATCCAAACGTTGCATCACGTGTATCCATCTCAAAGAAACTACAAGTTTCAAAAGCAGCACTACAAGCAGGACCTATAAAATCAAGCAAATCATCACCTGCACATCGAGCAATATAATTTATGTGATACAATGTATACATAATGGATGTCTCATGCAATATGTGGGGGAAACCACCACGGACCTCCGTACCCAGTTCAGAAATCACAAGTCAGCCATCATCACTAAGAAAGTGGAACAGCCTGTTGCTAGACATTTTAATTCAGAATATCACACACTTGCTTACCTAGAAATCTTCCCTATAGAAAAACCTTCCAACCCAAAACTACTGGACACCAGGGAAAACTTCTGGATCTACAGATTTGACACCCTCACACCCAACAGCATTAACTTAGAAGATAACATGTAAACCCCTATATTTTCTTGTATGTGCGACTGCATTCCTTAGCTCACCTTAGAACTCTCTTTGCCCTCAGAGTTCTAAGAACTGTCAGCTGTACTCACAATACACTTTATTTCAAAAATCAACTGAGCTACTGATGAGGGCAGAAGACGAAACATTATATATATATATATATATATATATATATAAAAATATTCAGTTTTTACCCCACCATTTCCAAATGGCTCAGGGTGACTTACAAAGCAAATAAAAAACAACATCTAATACATATAAAACAGCATAAAAACCCAGCCCCCCAACTTTTCCCCTCCTCAACCCCAGCACAACCCTCCAAAACCCTCCCCAATTGCCCCCTCAGACTCCTACCCCAAACCGACCCACCACCCCCTCATCCCCTATCCCTGCTCACCAAATGCCTTAACGAATAGAAAGGTCTTCATCACCTCTGGAACATGCCCAGGCTCAGGCTCAAATGAACCTCTGGGGGAAGGGAGTTCCATAGCATTGGGGCAGCAACCGAGAACGTCTCCTTGCAAGCCCTAGCTGTATGAGCAAGACAAACAAGAGATGGTACCCACAGGGAGGCACTCCCGGCAGATTGCAGAAGGCACAATGGGGCATGGAAGGACAGGCGGTCTCTTAGATATGTGAGGTCCAGACATTTAGGGTTTTAAAAGTCAAAAACAGCACCTTCAATTGTGCCCAGAAAGCTATAGGGAGCCAGTGCAGACTTCGGAGCACCGTTGTAATGTGCACCCAGTGCTTAACCCCCCAAAGGGGACAAGCTGCCACATTCCATACCAGCTGAAGTTTCTGAACAGTCATTAAGGGCAGCCCCACACAAAGCATGTTGCAGTAGTCTAGCTTCGAGGAGATTAAAACATGGACAACAGTGACCAGAGGATAACCAATGGGACACTGTAATACCAGGGTACAAGATATATCAAAAGGACAGAGGAGATCATATTAGTGGTGGGGTGGCTCTGTATGTTAAGGACAGCATTGAGGCAAGTAGAATAAAAATTGTACAGGATGCAAACTGTTCCCTTGAATCCCTATGGATTGAAATTCCAGGTATCAAACAGAAGAGTATAGCAGTGGGGCTATACTATCACCCCCCTGACCAGAATAGAAATACTGATTATGTAATGCTACCAGAGATTAAACATACTACTAAAACTGGGAACGTAATAATAATGGGTGACTTCAACTACCCCAATATTGACTGGGTGAATGCCTCATCGGAGCGGGATGTGGAGGTAAAATTTCTGGATGCCATAAATGACTGCTTTTTAGAGCAATTGGTTCCGGAACCAATGAGGAGAGGAGCTACTTTAGATCTAGTCCTAAGTGGCACACAGGAACTAGTGCAAGGAGTAACTGTGGCTGAGCCACTAGGCAATAGCGATCATAATATAATCAAATTTGACATCGTTGCTGGAGGGAGAAAGTTAATTAAAAATTCAGCACTGGCTTTTAACTTTAAAAAGGGAGACTATGCCAAAATGAGGAAGCTAGTTAGAAAGAAACTAAAAGGCACAATTGAAAGGACTACATGTTTGCAAGAGGCATGGAGGCTGTTGAAAAGCACCATCTTGGAAGCCCATAGTACATGCACACCACAAGTTTAAAAAGGTAGCAGGAGGACTAAACATCTACCACTGTGGCTAAATGGAGATGCAAAGGAGGCTATTAGAGCCAAAAAGGTATCCTTTAAG
>QEPC01000553.1:156716-180145 GCA_003113815.1 Sphenodon punctatus
CAGCGCCGGCTGTGGCTGCCGGCTTCAGACACTGTAGGCCTTCTGGGGAACTTCTGGGTTTCCCCGGAAGGCCTACAGCGTCTGAAGCGGCAGCCACAGCCAGCGCTGAGGCCGCCGGACCGCCGCCGCCGCCACCCGGAGCTGAACTGAAGGTACTGGATCGGATCCTGGGAACTTGTAGTAGGGTGATCCCTGGGGGGGGGCTGTTAAACACCCCCCCCCAGGGATCAGGTCTAATACTTACCGGCTGCTGTGCTGGGACGCCGCGGCCGCTGGTGCTGGGGGGGGGCCTCTGGGTTGAACTTGCCGGCATTGCAACGGAGGGGAATTTTTTTTAAAAAATCCAGGCTGGGCAGGGTGGGTGGGGGGTGTCCCCCCTTCCACCCATGCAGCCTGGACTCAGGGAGGTTGTTGGTGGGTTTTTTTTACATTGCAGCCATTCATTTAAATGGCCGCAATGTAAAAAAAAATCCGGTACCCGGAATCCGGTAACCAGACCGGATTACTGGGTTGAATCCGATAATGCCAGTATGCCCAGTACCGGCATTATCGGATACCGGAAATTCCGGTAGTCCCGCCGCTACCGCTTACCCCCTAAGCAACAATTGTACTTCTAAACCAACACTCCCTTGGTTTTTGCAACACTCAAAGAAGCAAGATAGCTGAGAATTGTTTTGATCCCTTGACCCCTGGCTTATGGACCTGGCACAATGCTGCACCACTCTGCAGATGCAGAGGTTGCTTGGATTCCAAGATCAGGGCCCCATGCAAAGGACTGGAAGTGAACCTTCAACGGCCAGCAGCAAAAAAAATAAATCTAAACATACAGTCTTTTTCTCTCCCATTCGCTGACAGCAGTACTACAGGTGATTTGAACCCAAGACCTCTTGCTCCCTAAGCAAGTTGGGCTAACCTCAGTGACCCAAGGGTAGAGGACACCATACAGTGGTAAAGACAGCAACAGCTGAACTATACCAGCATTAACTCCAGGACTGAAAAGCAGCATGGACACCAGCAGAAGAACGGACATTCTGTCACATTCCCCATGTAGAATCAACCATGTTTGTTGACATGGTTCTGCATGGTTGTTATCTAACAATGATAACAGATGCAAATCTCACATAGGTTGAATTCTGGATATGTAGCTAGCATAAAAAGACATCTCTGCCAATGTCTGTTGGGGGCTACCCAATAGTCTCCACTCACCAGCTATTTCCTGGATGATATCCTTTGGTGCAATGCACCTGGTAGTGAGATATCAGCTTTAGGCTGGCAGCCCCAGAATAGAAATTTCTGGGACTGTATGGGCAAAATTTCATTCCAAAGAGATCCAACTGTGAAAGCATTGCCTCTCTGTTCAGTCAGTCCCTTATCTCACCTGTTTGTTGTTCCTTCTTCTACACTGTCACCCATGCTCACCAGAAACACCATAGAAACAAGCAGGGACTAGACTGGTCTTTCACATGAATCCACGTCTCTATGATCCATATACTGGTAGCAGGGCAGTGTGCATTTCGAGATGCCACAGTGGTTACTTGTTAGCTGCAAATATATAGCCCTTTTTACATGGGCAGCACCCACGCATGAACACCCAGAAATCTGGGTGTTCATGCGTGGGTGCCACTTATGTAACCTCCATGGCGGGGGTGTGGAGGGGGGGTGCATGCATTTGCGCAGACGGATGCGCACCCACCTCCACCCATCCCCCATACACAGAGCAACCGTCGAAAACGGCGGTTGCTCCATGCGTGTTGATGGGTGGAGGTGGGTATAGATGGGTGTGTGTCCATCTACACCCATGATGTCTGTTAACACCCTGTGAAGTATACATGTGCACACAGACAAATACACAAACCTTTGACAACATACACACTTGCTAACAACACCTGCAAATGTTTCCCACAGCAACTACAGTACAGATACATATGCAAACACACAACTACACAAGACCACACATCTATAGATATAGTGGGACTGAATAAGGACAATGTTCCAAATAATTACAGAGTCCTTGAGCTTAGAAAAGAGATGACTGAGGTAAATTTTATAAAAAATATTCCAACAAAAATGAACAAGGATATGGAATTCCATCTGAGGAGAGGCTCCATAGGTTAGGCAGTGGCATAGCAAGCTATGTCAGGCCCTGGATCATGTTCCAAGTATGGTCCCTCTAAGTGTATGGGGGTCAGGGTCTGCCCTCCCAGGGTTCCCAGCCAGCCTCAGACTCCTCCTGCAAGGTTGTGGCACTACCCTGGCTTCCAGTGAGACCCCCTGGAGTGCCAGTAACACCACCAGTAATGGAGTTTTTAAGAGTCACTGGGGCCAGCACGCCACCTCTGCCCACTCTGAAAATTTCCTTCTTGGTGGGGCCCTTTGCAGGTTGCTTGAGCACTGCTGTGGGGGCAGAGTGTCGGCCCTGCTGCCTCCCCTGCAGACTCTAAAAATTTTCTAGTGTTGATCAGGCTACCTGCAGGGGTCCCTCCTAAAATTCGGGGCCTGGGATCAGCTGAGCCCCCTCAGTCCATGGTAGCTATGTCCCTGAGGTCTTCAGCTTGGAGAAGAGACTACTGAGAGGGAATATGATAGAAGCTTACAGAATTATGAGTGGTGCGGAAGAAATAAATATAGAGCTATTATTATTTACCCTCTATAATAATACTAGAACTAGGGGACTTTCTATTAAACTAATTATTAATTATTCTTATTATTCTTATTATTATTATTTATTATTATTATTATCAGCATTTATATAGCACAAGCAATGTACCTGGCGCTTTACAAAGAATAAATAGACACGGTCCCTGCCCGAGAGCTTACAATCTAAAGACAGGGGGAGGGGAGACAGGGAAGGGAGAACAGAGTGAGAGACAAGGGATGCGATATTCATGAGGATGCGAGAGCTCAGGTGGCAGCAAATTTAAAACTAAGAAAAGGAAGTTCTTTTTCACTCAGTGCACAACTAACTTATGAAACTTGTTGCCAGAGGATGTTGTTATGGCCAGTAGCATAAATGAGTTTTTAAAAAGATCGGATAAGCCATTGGAGGATTGATTCATAAATAAATGGCTAACTATAACCTCTGACTTTCAGGGGCTCAGATTGAACAACAGGGAATGGATCACTCCATTATGACCAGTTATGCACTCCTCTGAAGCTACTGAAGGTGGCCTGGCCACTGTCAGAGACAGGATGCTGGGATAGATGGACCATTGGTCTGACCTAGTATGGCACTTCTTATGTTCTTATAAGATAATGAATGGTGCAGATTTAATGTTCTAGCAGGGAGCATAGACAAATGTGCCCTGCAGCAGGCCCTGACAGAGGGAAAGGCTGCTGACTAGGAGGATCACAGTGGGAGGAATGTTAAAAAAAGTAGGAGGGTCCATAGCAGATATGTCTAGAGTTCACTGGAAAGGTTCATAATAGCAATTCCTAAGCTTTTGCCTGTGTGACCCCATTTTGAGACTTACATAGAATCCCCTGACCCCAGACAGCATCAAAGCCATGCCAAGTATAGCAATATCAATCATGCTGCAGCCCCATTTGCATATGGCATGATCCCACTTGGGGTCCTCCTGGCATGGGCACTAGAAGGGAGAGCAAGGGAGGGCCATTGCACCCTCTGATTTCTGCTCCTTCCAAGCCCTTCGGGTGGGGGATGTAGCCACATCAGAATGGTGCATGGCTAAAAGGCTGTCCTGCCCCCTTCCTATGGCATCATGCCCCTTCTTCAAGTGCCATGACATCACTATGCTCAGAAAGGGGGTGTGGGCACCTCAGAAAAGGGTGGGAGATGAGTACTTTCACCAAGCCTGTGTCTGACAGGGCCATGCCCCTTGTCAAGGGCTGTGATGCTCATGTCAGGTCGGGCAGGGGTGATGGGGCTCTCCTGCCCTACCCTGTTTAAAGTACATTCTGCCAGCACCTTGGGTCTTGACCCACAGTTTAGGAGCCTCAGACCTAGGGAACTTGGGCTTTAACCGATTTCTCTGACTGGGAACTGTTCTGTACATGCTCATTGAAAGAAATCTGGTACCCCAGTATATCCTAATAGCTGGGGGGGGGGCACTACTCACAGTCCCCTATTTAAGTTGAATTCATAAGTTTTGCAATCCATTTCTTGAGTTTATATTGGTTTTTTATTTACACAGATGTTACATGCAGTTATTGTTTTACTCTTCATATTTCAATATATATTAAGAATGAAAATTCTTGTAGTTTTGGGGGACCCGTTACAATTGTACCCCCATTTAGAGTTGTCAGTTGTCTCTTATTTTAAGGGAGAATCCCTTATTTCAGAGTCCTACATCTCTCTACAACATATGTTTTGTGGGGGACACTGGTTGGGAAGTGATTAAGGGGGAGGGAAGATGAGTGGGATATGAGTTTGGATGGGTGGGAATGTCACAGCCCCCAGGTGAGGGGGATTATATACGTGGGAGTGGTGAGTGGGAATTCTATGGCCCTGAAGTAAGAGGGGGGATACAAACATGGAGAGTGGGTAACATTGGGTGTTCTTAGGCATACAGGAAGTAGGTTGGAGCCCCAGAGCAGGTGCATGGGTGACCCAAACCAGAACTGCATGCACCCATGGGTTTTGCTGTGTTCAGACAGACAGCCCAGCGTGTGGGGAAAACTGCACACAGACGGCAAACATGCCTTCTCCCTGCCCCAGGAAAGCCCCAGGTTGGGAACACACTGACTAGCAGGCCAAACCCCTGGTCCAACCCACTCCACTCACAACCCCATGCCCCACCTAGGTGGGTGCCCATCCCTAGCCAGAAGCCCAGATCCAGGAACCATGGAAACGGGACACAGCAGCAGTCAATAACCCCATACCAGCCACAGCCCCAGGAGCAGCCCTGCCCAGCTGCAAATCCCTGGGGTGGCAGAGTCGCGTGGCCAAACGCCAGCACAGAGTCAACTCCGGAAACCCCACGACACACACACACAATGCCCATGTCCAGAATATATCAAAATGACAGAGTAAGTCAAGCTGGTGGTGGAGTGCCTCTAAAGGCAGCATTGAGTCAAGAAGGATTAAAATCTTACAGGAAGAAAACTGGACTTTGAAATCTCTATGAATAGAAATTCCATGTGTAATGGGGAAGTCTATAGCAGTGGGGCTATACTATCACCCCCCCTGACCAGGATGGTGAGACTGACTACAAAATGCTAACAGGGGTTAAATAGGCTACTAAAGTCAGAAACATAATAATAATGGGTAATTTCATTTACAATAATAAGAATTATTGTATTAATTATGTATTTATTATTAATTAGTATTAGTATTAGTATTAATAATAATAATAATAATAATAATAATAATAATAATAATAATAAAAACCCTAAAAAGAGCAGTTGCAAGGATTAAATGTCTGCAAGAGGCATGGAGACTATTTAAAAATACCATCTTGGAAGCCAAGCTTAAATGTGTTCCACAATTTAAAATAGGTAGCAAGAAGACCAAATGTCTGCCAGCGTGGCTAAATGGTGAGGTGAAGGAGGCTATTAGAGTTTAAAGGGTATCCTTTAAAAATGGAAAGCTAGTCCTAATGAGGAAAATAGGAAAGAGCATAAACAACACTGACAAATTAGATGTAAATTGTAAATAAGGCAGGCTGAGAGAGAATTTGAAGAGAGACTTGCTAAAGAGACAAGAACTAATAATATTATTTTTTTTTAAGTGCATCTGTTAGAGAGTTGGTTGAGCCATTAGATGACAAGAGGGTTAAAGGGGCATTCAGGGAGGATAAGGCCATTGCAGAGAAGCTGAATGAATTATTTGTTTCCGTCTTTACTGCAGATGATGTTAAGGAGATACCCACGCCAGAACTGTTCTTTGTAGGTGATGTATCAGAAGAGCTGTCACAAATCAACATGACTCTGGAAGAGGATCTAGAGCAAACTGACAAACTAAATAGTAACAAATTACCAGGACCAGATGGTATTTACCCCAGAGTTCTGAAGGAACTCAAGTATGAAATTACAGACCTACTACTGGTAATTTGTAACCTATCCCTAAAATCTGCCACCGTACCTGAGGACTGGAGTGTGGCAGAAATAACACCAATATTTTAGAAGGGCTCCAGAGGTGATCCTGAAAACTACAGACTGGTGAGCCTGATGTCTGTGCCAAGCAAAATGGTGGAAACTGTTATTAAGAATAGAATTACTGGGCATATTGATAAACATAGCTTAATGGGGAAGTGTTAACATGAATTTAGCAAAGGGAAGTCGTGCCTCACTAACCTATTGGAATTTTTGAAGGGTGTAAATAAGCATGTGGATAAGGGGGAGCCAGTCAATATAGTGTATCTGGAGTTTCAGAAGGCATTTTATAAAGTCTCTCATGAGAGACTCTTGAGTAAATTAAAAAGTCATGGGATAGGAGGCAGTGTCCTATTGTGGATTGGTAACTGGTTAAATGATAGGAAACAAAGAGAGTAGGACTAAATGGTCAGTTTCCCAATGAAAAGAAGTAAATAGTGGGGTGCCCTAGGGATTTGTACTGGGACCAGTGTTGTTTAGTGTATTCATTAATGATCTGGAAAAAGGAGTAAAGGCTGAGGCAATTAAATTTGCAGATGACACAAGTTATTCAAGGTAGTTAAAACATGAGCAGACTGAAGAATTGCAGGAGGATCTTGGGAGACTGGGTTACTGGGTATCCAGATGGCAGATGAAATTTAGGCCCTTTTCACATGAGACGTCTCCACCTTCTCCACACAGTTTTGCTGCGTGGAGAGGGGTGGAGGTGCCCATGTGAATGCCATGGGGGATGGGTGGGGTGTATGCACACTCCCACACTGCACCCCCCCTCTACCCATCACCCACGCATGGAGCAATGGGCTCCAATGCCCAATGCTCTGTCAGTGGAGATGAGCGTGCACCCGTGGGAATGGGCGCACACCCACCACTACCCACCGCAGCCACATATCCATCCCACCCACCCACCGCGGTCTATTTAAAGAGAGTCATTATGTGGACAAGTGCAAAGTGATGCACATAGGGAAAAATAATCCAAACCTTATGCATACAATGGCCGTTTTTACACAGACACACCACCACCAGCACCGCTAATTGCTCAGGTGGGTGAGCAGAGGAGGCATCCATGTAAACGGCCGGTGGTGGGTTGGGGGATGGGTGTCCACTTGGTGTTCATCCGTGTGAACACCGAGCAAGATCGGTGGGAGTGCATGCACGCTCCTGCGCAACACCTACCTCCACCCATCATCCACTCATCTCCACCCACAGAGCCCCCCGGAAAAATGGATGAGGCCCCATGGGTGGAGGTGGGTGTGTGTCTGTGTAAAAGGACACCCACCCACCTCCACCCACCATGCCGAAACACCTATCCCCCCACACACCCCTGTCTGTGTAAAAGGGGCCAATGCTGGGTTCTAAATTAGGAGTTACCACTCAGGAAAAGGACCTTAGAGTAACTGTGAGTGATGCATTGAAACTCTGACACTCTGGTCAGTGTGCAGCGGCAGTCAAAAAAGCAAAGAGAATGTTAGGAAATATTTATAAAGGAACAGAGAATAAAACTGAAAAAGCTTTAGAAAGAATGTTCTAACTACCCAGACTTAGAAACCACACGATAAATAAAAAGAACTCAAATTTTGTGTTACACATTTTCATAAACTTGGAGGGATGGAGCCAGGAATTTTTGAGCAGAGGTGATGGTGACATTAGGATTCAAAATGGTGGTAAAACCAGAAGGCTCTTGCTGAACAAGCTTTTTCACAACCAGATGAAATAATGGGTGTTCTGAAACCTAGTTCTGGGATAGAACAATGCAGCATGCAACTTGGCCACCATAAATACTTCAGCACTGTGTGTTCTGTGGGGAAGGATTTTAAGAGGCACAAAGGGACTTTTTCCCACATGAAAGAAGGACAACCCATGACTGAAGCTTTCATGAAGAGGTCTTAAAGGAAGTAGAATTGCAGCAATTTACAACCTCTGAGGTGCCAGCCATGTTTGGCTCTTGCAAATTGCTGTACACAAATACACTCACACACACACACACATCTTGGAGGACATCAATGAGTCCCCCTGTCTCTGCCTTGTACTAACCCTTAGGGAGTGCTCTTCTTCCATGCATCCCTCTGGAGAGCCACTTCCTCTCAGACAGTAACAAAAGAGATTGTTTCAAGAACTTATTCCAAAACACTGTAACTAAGACCCATCTGCTGTTCTTTCCATTGTTTACAGTCTTTAACGAGTTCATAACGAGGAGTGAGCATTCTAAACAAATAAGCAGCTCTGCTTATATAAAGAATCAAGATGCATCAAAAACTTGGTTGGCTGGTGGACAGTGGACACATACAGGTTCTTCAATCTGCAAAGAGAGAGTACAACAAGTTGACAAGTGTTGACTGCCTTTTATTTGAGACAATAAGCAGACGAGGCAGAAGTTCTGGGACAATAAGCAAAATATCTGGGACACTGTGGGCAACAGTAATATCGATGAGAGGAAAAGAAATTGGTATGTTCCTTCAAAGAACCAGTCTATTCCAAATGCAAGGCTGCCCACAGCAATCTTAACAATAGACATAGGGCATTTTCAGCCAAGACACTCTCCACCCACTACCCACCCACAGCCCACCCATTATACATGTTGCAGGGCTGCAGTGTTCCCCTATGGGTGCCCTGTAACATGTATAATGGGTGGGAGGTGGGTGGGTAGTGGATGGAGAGTGTCTTGTCTGAAAATGCCCATATTTAAAAAGGGATCCAGAGGTGATCCTGGAAACTACAGACCAGAAAGCTTGACATCTGTGCCGGGCAAAATGGTGGAAACTAATCATTAAAAACAGAATCACTGGGTATGTTGATAAACATGGCTTAATGGGGAAGAGTCAACATGGATTTAGCAAAGGTAAGTCATGCCTCACTAAACTGTTGGAATTCTTTGAGGGTGTAAATAAGCATGTGGACAAGGGAGACCCAGTAGATATAGTGTACCTGGATTTCCAGAAAGCATTTCATAAGGTCCCACATAAAAGACTCTTGAGAAAATTAAAAACTCATGGGATAGGAGGAAGTGTCTTACTATGGATTGGTAACTGGTTAAAGGATAGGAAGCAAAGAGCAGGACAGAATGGTCAGTTTTCACAATGGAGAGATGTAAAAAGTGGTGTGCCCCAAGGATCTGTATTGGGACCGGTGCTGTTTAATACTATTCATTAATGATCTGGAAAAGGGCATTAAGAGTGAGATGATCATAATTTGCAGATGACACCAAGTTATTCAAGGTAGTTAAAACACGAGCAGACTGAAGAACTGCAACAGGATCTTATGAGACTGGGTGCCTGGGCATCTAAATGGCAGATGGGATTTAATGTGGACAAGTGTAAAAGCTGTCTCTTATACACATCTAGATGTGTATAAGAGACAGCTATGATGCTGGGTACTGAGCTAGGAGTTACCACTCAGGAAAAGGATCTGGGAGTGATTGTGGACAATACACTGAAATCCTCAGCCCAGTGTGCAGCAGCAGTCAAAAAAGCAAACAGAATGTTAAGAGTTATTCACAAAGGGATAGAGAATAAAACTGAGGACGTCATAATGCTCCTATACAAATCGATGGTGCAATAACACCTGGAATACAGTGTGCAGTTCTAGTCGCGCCATCTCAAAAAAGACCAGTGCCGGCCCTAGGCTGAGGGCACCTGGGGCAATGCCCTGCCCCTGCTCTCCCCTGTCCCCAGTGCCACTGACAGTAGCACTCACTAGCACTACTGTCAGTGGCACCGGGGACAGGGGAGAGCAGGGGCAGGGCATGCCATGCACTCTGACTTACACCCCTTACACCTCCCCTGCTCTGGGTATCCTCGCTTTTCTCCCTTTTCCCTCGTGAGAATTCCCCCTCGCCTTCTCCAGTCTGGGAAACCCTTTCCCTGATACGGAGGACTTTCCCCTGGATTGTGCCCTGTCCCCCCTGTGGCGTGATAGTATGGTGCATGGTTGGGCCACAGAGTATCTTGGAGTCAGCCCTGTGCCCTATGATGAAGTAGGTCTGACCCCTTGTGGGTCTATAGGCCAAAACACTACCCTGATGGGCATTTTTATACCTCTGGTATTGACAGGGAGGGACCCCAAGATTGGCCCTGAGTGTGTGGGGGTGAGGAGCCTTGTTCCCTTTCCCGGTTCTCCCTTCCATTCCTTCCCTACCCCTGTGACAGATTCACCGGCCTTCCTGCCCTCCTGGGAAACCTCGGAGGGTTATGGATATCTCCAAGGAGGTAGGGGATATGGTGCGAGCTGTTCAAACTCTAGCCCTTGAAATGAAGAACCTGCATGACAAACATATTGCCCTTGCAGCTACAGTCTATGCCAACCAACCCCCAGCCAGGGTGGGCCCTGCACCACCAGGAGTTGCTGCCGCGGACCGAACACCCCCTACCCCCGCAGCAGCCTCGCCTTTGCCCCGCGAGCCAAAGGATCCCAAGATTGCACCATTTGTGGGGGGTCGACGACAGTTTCAGTCCTTTCTGTCCTTATGTAAACTTACCTTTACCTTGCAACCCGCTACGTATTCCTCAGATGCCTTAAAGGTGGCATTTGTTATTGGCCATCTGGGTGGTCTGGCCTTGGAATGGGCCACTACCCTCTTGCAAGGAAACAGCCCCCTTTTGTCTAATTATGAGGACTTTCTTAAAGAGTTGAACTTCCTTTTTGATCATCCCCATCGGTTAAAGGACGCCCAGACAGCAATTATGTGCCTGCGCCAGGGACGGGGAGGGTTCGTGGAATACATTACCCAATTCCAACACTTAGCGTTGGAATTGCAATGGCAAAAAGAAGTACTTGTCGTCCTTTTTCGCAAAGGCCTACAGGATGAGATTAAAGATCAGTTGATGTATACCACCTTACCTGATACTTGGGAGAATCTTGCGGTCCTAGCGGTACAAATAGAAGAACGCCTCAATGGACGACGCCAAGAGCGACGCCTTAAAAGTAGAGCATATACCCCGTGACCCTCCCTGGTGCTCACTGTGTTCCTGGAAGGGGGTACAAGTGGGGACACAGAACCCATGCAGCTAGGGGCGTCTCGAGGACCATTAACGACAGAGGAGCGAGAGCGACGCCGAAGAACGAAGGTTTGCTTTTACTGTGGGGACCCGACACACTTCATCTTAGAGTGCCCACTTCTACCCTCCTCCCGAAAGGATCTGGGAAACACTCGAGTCCAGGGGGGAAAGGGGCCCCCCCGGACTTAAGGCTTCTTCCCATTGCAACCATAGCCCCTACCACCCATATCTGTCTCCCCGTAACTGTGCAGTGGAGCCCGAGCCGCTCCATAGTGGCCTGGACCCTTGTGGACTCTGGAGCCTCTGGAAACTTTCTCGATTATTCCTTTGCCCATCGCTTTGATATTTCCATTCAAGACAAAGACCACCCAGAGCCGGTGCATGTGATTGATGGATCTCCTTTAATTTCAGGCCCGGTAACGATCTCCACTGTCCCTTTATCCTGCAAGATAGGGTGTCATCAGGAACACTTGAGTTTTGACATCGTATGCACCCCTCTTTTTATTATGGTCTTGGGACTCCCATGGCTACAACGGCACGATCCCCACATCTCCTGGAAATGACACACCTTGCAATTTACTTCCATGTAATGCCGCCAACAGTGTCCGCTGCCCCCACCGGCAGAGACTTCCTCTGTCTGCCTTGGGACCACCGTCCCCCCTCCTAGTGCCCGCGTACCCTTGGAATATCAAGACTTGGAAGATGTCTTTAGTAAAGCTAGTGCCACCGAACTCCCTCCACATCGGAGCTATGACTGCCCCATTGACCTGCTCCCAGGACAAGAGCCCCCATTTGGCCATATCTACACCCTCCCCCCCCCCCAGAATTAAAGGCCTTGCATCTGTATCTTGATGAAAGTCTACAGAATGGATTTATCCAACACTCCACGTCTCCTGCAGGGGCACCCATCTTTTTCATCCCCAAGAAGGATGGGGGGCTTCACCCCTGCATTGATTATCGGGGTTAAATACTATAACCATAGATATCCGCTGCCACTCATCCCCGAATTACTCAACTGACTACAAGGAGCCCGGTTCTTTACAAAACTAGGCTTAAGGGGGGCTTACAACCTTGTTCGCATACGCCCCAGGGATTAATGGAAAACGGCCTTCCGGACCAGATACGGGCATTTCGAATATCTTGTGATGCCATTTGGTCTGGAAAATGCCCCCGCCACCTTCCAGCACCTGATTAACGACATTCTTCGAGAGCTACTAGACCTGTTTGTTGTTGCTTACTTGGAAGACATCTTGATTTATTCCTCATCCTTATCCGAGCACATTTCGCATGTTCGCCAAGTCTTGAAACGCCTCCAAAGGCATAAGCTGTTCTGCAAACTGGAAAAATGTGCCTTTCACCTTACACAGGTGGACTTCCTTGGCTTTGTGATTTCAGAGTCGGGGGTTAGGATGGATCCCCAGAAGGTTGAAGCCATTCTTCATTGTCCTCCCCCAAGCCGTGAAACCGCTGCAATGTTTTCTCGGGAGTACGAACTACTACCGGTACTATATTCCACAGTATGCAGAGCTTACAACACCACTCACCCGGCTTCTAAAAAAGGGACAGGAGTACATCTGGGGGAAGGAAAAACAGCAGAGTTTTATTGCCCTCAAGCACACCTTTACCGTCGCCCCCTTGTTGCAACATCCCGACTTTGAGAAACCATTCCAAGTAGAAGCAGACGCATCCAGTAATGGCATAGGAGCGGTCTTGTTACAACAAAAAAATAGTGAAGGGGCCATGCTCCCATGTGCCTATTATTCCCAGGAACTTTCAATCGCCAAAAGGAACTACACTATCTTTGACAGGGAATTATTGGCAATTAAAAATGCCTTTGAAACCTGGCGCCATTTTCTTGAAGGCGCTCCACACCCCGTGACAGTAGTCATGGATCATAAAAGTCTGACATACCTTAAGACAGCTCAAATTGCCAATGCGCGACATGCGCGGTGGGCACTTTTCTTCGCCAGGTTTCAGTTTGTCATCATTTATCACCCAGGACAGTTGAATATTCTAGCTGATGCGCTATCACGCTATCATGACCACCACCACCCCCGATCAAAAGAACAAAGCCTCCGGGCCTCTCCTCTCCCCCCAGGTCTTTGAGGCAACCTATTTGACCACCGCCGAGTTGGAACAAGCCACACGGAAAGAACTTTCTCCATGCCCAGACTCCATGTATACCCAACAGGGGGGGGATATACCTGAAGGATGGTTGTATTGTTGTACCCCCTTCATGTCAATTCTAGATCCTTCAAACTCATCACGCCGCCCCCTTGACAGGTCACCCAGGATGGGATCTCACCTACCAGCTGATCAAACGTTGCTTCTGGTGGCCATCCATGCAAAAGGATATTCAGAAATTTGTAGATCAATGTACTATCTGCGCCCGAACTAAGTGCCCACAATTAGCCCCTTTGGGACTCCTTCATATTGAGAAACCCCCTGCGGGGCCCTGGCAATGTGTCGGCATAGATTTTATTGTTGACCTCCCCCCCTCTAAGGGATACACTACCATCTGTGTCGTCGGAGACCATTTCACAAAAATGGCCCACTTTATTGCCTGTAAGGGTCTCCCCTCGGCAGCTCAGATGACCTGACTATTCATTAGACACATTATGAAATTGCACGGATGGCCTTTAACTATCATCAGTGATCGAGGAACACAATTTACATCTCGATTTTGGATGGCATTATTTAAAGCCTTACAGGTGGAGTTGCAATGTACCACCGCCTATCATCCACAAGCAAACGGGCAAATTGAACACACCAACCAGAGTCTGGAACAATACTTACATTGTTACACCAACTATTTACAAGACGACTGGTACAATTGGTTGCCCCTTGCTGAATTCGCACACAATAATGCCCCAAACGCCTCCATCGGCAACTCTCCTTTCTTTCTGTCCTATGGGTTCCACCCGCAAATCGCTGTCCCTGACCTCCCTTTGATCAATGTCCCGGTGGCCGGAGCTCTAGCACAACAAATCCAGATGCACCAGGAGACCGCTCATGCCCTTTTATGCCAAGGCCGGCAGTGTTATAAAACGTACGCGGATCGGCACCATCGGGACGCCCCCCTTTTGGAACCCAGGGCTTATGTGTGGGTCGACAATTGCCACTACCCCTCCGCATGACCTTCCAAGAAATTGGACGCACGCTATATTGGCCCCTTTCCCATCCTTCGCCGCATCAATAATGTCAAGTATAAAGTAAAATTACCTTCCACCCTGCGTATCCACCCCACATTTCATGTGTCACTCTTGAAACCAGCCCACGATCCCCCCCCGCCCCATGCCAGAGACAGACACTACAACCACCCCCACAGGTGATGAAGAGTATGAGGTCCAAGCCATCTTCAATTTCAAGATTAATCGTGGGCGCCTACTGTAACTTCTCGACTGGAAAGGATTTGGTCCCGATGAGCGGTCTTGGGAACCGGCATCTATGATTAACGCTCCTCGTCTTCTCCGTCTCTTTAATTTACGGCACCCAGAAAAATCTGGTCCACTGTGGGGGCTTCAACTGGGGGCTTGATGAGGGGGTGGTGTCAGGGGGACATGGGGAAGACGCCGCCAACACCCATCAAGGATCCCTGATGTGGGGGCGGCAGCCCCGCCGCAGACACCGGCACCACAAATGGAGCCCCAACCCCCCCCCACAACGCAAACAACATGTGCTGCCAGACGCCAGCTCCACCCACGGGGGCTGGCACGTTGGATGCAGCCCCACCCCCTGAGGCCCAAGCTCCACCCAGGGCGGCAACGCAACAGCCTGTGCTGCGCCACTCAGCACGCTTGCAGGCACAAGAGGGGCGGGGCTCTGAGGATAAAAGCCGGCGCCTTTGACAACACGGCACCAGTGAACGGAGATTCCTAAGAGACTGGCCCCCGAACGTTGAGTATACTTTTGCTTGTTCCTGTGACTTCTTGAGTTGGTTGTTGTATTTTCTTGCTCCCATCCCCATCCTACCTGCGTGTGAGTGATTGAGTGTGTGGGTGCGTGAAGAGTGTGTGTATATTCCCCCCCCCCTCCCTTACACACACCCCTCCCCTGCTCTGGGTATCCTCGCTCTTCTCCCTTTTCCCTCATGAGAATTCCCCCTCACCTTCTCCAGTCTGGGAAACCCTTTCCCTGAAACGGAGGACTTTCCCCTGGATTGTGCCCTGTCCCCCCTGTGGAGTGATAGTAAGATGCATGGTTGGGCCACAGAGTATCTTGGAGTCAGACCTGTGCCCTATGATGAAGTAGGTCTGACCCCTTGTGGGTCTATAGGCCAAAACACTACCCTGAAAGGCATTTTTATACCTCTGGTATTGACAGGGCGGGACCCCAAGATTGGCCCTGAGTGTGTGGGGGTGAGGAGACTCGTTCCCTTTCCTGGTTCTCCCTTCCATTCCTTCCCTACCCCCGTGACAGATCCAGATATTGGATGTCGATATTAGAGAGTTTATTTATGCATTTTTTCATCTGTTCTTTGAGCCTTTAGGTCAAGGGTGGGGAACCTTCTCCCTCCCGTGGACCATTTTGAAAATCAGTACAAGCTCCAAGGGCTAGAAATGAGTTGGGGATGAGAATCCTTCAGAGGTGTGCTCAAGATTCAGCAAAAGAAAGGGAGGTCTAGATAATGGACTTGTGCTATGGATCTATCCCTGGACCCTTATCCTTGTGTCATGCCCTCATCTCTGCTCCCTTCCCCTGAACTCATTCCTTCAGTGTTTGAGGGCAACCACTGGATGCATAGGCCAGACCTAGGAACTGGAAAGGGGGGAAATAAAATAAAGCCAGAGGTCAGGGGCTAGAGGTTGTCCAGCCTGCTTCAGGTTATATTACATCAGGGGTTCCCGAAGTGGGCTCACCACTTTGCTCCATGGGCTCCTGAAGAGACTGAATCTGCCTAATTAAACATGTAAATTTCCCATGTTTGGGGTCACAAGGATTGTTTTTATTATTTATTTCTTTTGTCTCTCTGTGTGGTCACAGCCTGAATAATTTGAGAACCACTATACCGCAGTCATATTTTCAAGCTTTTCTCTGCAGCCAGGAAGGTTGGAATAAAACCCTCGCTTTTTAAAAAGCCAATATTTTTTCATTTGTATTTAGAGTCTTGGGATTTTCAGTATTTAAGAAATCCCCACCTCTGTCCCTGAAATCACGAGAGCTGGCAATCCTGAAATCCAGACAGCAAGTTCTCTTGCTGCTCCCCAAAATCTTCTGCCTTTTGAAAACAGACAAAACTTGTAACTCCACTTTAACACTTCTTATGAATGTTGCAGGGCTGTGCAACCCTGCAACATGCATAAGAAATGTTAAAGTGGTGTTAAAATGGAGTTAGCATCATGTCTGTTTTCACCTTCTTACGTGCTGGGATGTTGAGAAAAGGAGCTTGTGTAAGAGTGCCATCTGGTGACTTCTCTCACAACATTCTCATCTATGGTCCCACAACTCTGCACTAGATTGCACTAGATTTTCTTAGATTGTAAACCTGCTGGGGCGAGGACCGTGTCTTTTTCTTACAGTTGTAAAGTGCCAGGTACATTGCTTGTTCTATATAAATGCTTAATAATAATAAATAATAATAGATATCGAGTGTGTGTGTGTCTCTGACACCACATTCTACCAGCCGCATTGCCAGAGACCAAGTCCTGCCTTTGCTCTGAATTTTCTGCCAGTCCAAAGGTTAAACTAAGCCCCTTACCTTGAGCTGCATTGGTTTTCAATTAAGACAAGCTTGATGAGAGGGACGGGATGGAAGCACACTGGTACCACACCCTGAAGTTCAGTGGTATCCCAGAAAACTAAGAATTTTCTTAATTTACATTAAAACATGAGTAAAATAATAACTGTAGGTAACATGCATAAGAGTACAAGTATAATCTCCAGAAAATTGATTTCAATACTTGTGAGAGTAGGATAATAGGTGCCCAGCTGTTAGGATGTACCAGAGCCCCAAATTTAATTTCTCCTAGCAGGCGTGGCTGTAGATATGCATTGAACGTGTTTGGTGAGAGCAAATGCTGTTTTGTGGGGAGAAGAGAGGGTGTGGTGAACTTTTCGGCCTTCCCTTAGCATGCCTCTGCTCAATGCCATGACAAGGCCTCTCTGAGATGGCATGTGACAGGTTTCCTCCATCTCATTTTGAAAATAGGTCTCAGAGTAGGACTGGATTTCACCTGGTCTCAGGAGTCAGTTTGACAGGGAACAAACGCCTCTGTTGATCTGCAGAGCCAGTGTGATCTGGGCACTGGGCAGCGAACATGCAGGCCTAGCCTGTGCTGACCTCCTTCGGTCAGATCTTTAACATGGAGAGGCCATTGGCCAGACTCATCTGTCCCAGGGCTCTCTGTTGTTACTGTCCTTAGTGGTACTGAGAGGGTTACTATTTCTGAGTGTTTGACCTTGAGTTTCAGGGTTTTCAAGCATCGTCTCCAGGGTTAAGCCAATAATTCTCTGGGTCAGTCACCTATCTCTTTATGTTTTACCTGCCTTCACATGTGCAGGAAGAGCGAGGGGGAAGCTGTGTTATCCAGCCCCAGTTGCCATGGGGAAGCGCCTGCTTTGGTTGCAGTTAGAGAAGGTACCATTGCCCTGGGAGCATCTCTATGTATGGACTATGGGGCTGCCTATTTACCCTTGCACCCCATGCTCTGCACCCAGCCCCTATGCCATGTGTCCTACAACTACCTCTTGCCCCTATCTTTTTATTAGCCAAACAGAAATGTTCCTTACATTTGCATAAATTGACACGAACCAAATACATGTGAAGTAATGCAAATTAGCACTGTCAGGGATCCTTTCCTGGGAGAGGTGGCATCATGCCTAGCTACTCACTGAGTCTCTGACCCAAGGGCAGGTTTTCAAAAGTTCTTAACTCCCATTTACATACCTAGTCCTGATGTTTGAATTCGCTAAAGTGGTAAGAGAGTTAAAATAAAACTATCTTCCATTAGTGCCTACCCAGAAGCCCGTGCAAGCTCTTCTTCCAGCCAAGCTCTACTGCCTCCACAGCCAGCTCAGGCCTCACCAGCAGCAGTACTGATGACATCTGAACTGGGCCGGACCGCTGCTGCTGCTGCTGCTATTCCAGTCCAGCGTGTGTGCTTGCTACTGCTTTAGTTTGGGGTGCTGGTCTATTCAACAAGGGGGCAGAGGGACAGAAAGGCAGGTGGCCTGCAGTTCAGGCCATTTTTAGATGTGCGCGGTGGTTCCCGTGCTTGTTTTCCAAAAGACCCGGCAGCCCGATTTACATGTGATGCCACCACCGAATACACGCATGCGCGGGCAATGCACATCCATTTCCAGCCACAAACTGACTGGGTCAGAGATCGAGACTGGTCATACGCGGCCAGAAATGGATGCGCATTGCCCGCACATGTGCGTATTCGGTGGCGGCGTCACGTGTAAATTGGACTGACGGGTCTTTTGGAAAACAAGCGCGGACACCACCGTGCACGTCTAAAAATGAAGTTGCTTGGGCCCTGCTATGGACCAGATAACAAGCTCAGGGCTCAGCTGGAGGTCAATTTTTGAAAGTGCTCAGTTCCCACTTACCCAGAAGTCTGAGCTCTATAAAAATTTGTCCTGAGGTAACACAGCTGTGGCCTACAATAGGCCTGTGCTCCATTTTATGTTATTTTATGTGGCTACAAGAAGTCCACAAATATTCCTTAAACTTGTTTAATCTCTTTTTAAACCAGTCTAGTAAGGTAAGTTCTGCAGCCAACTTAACCCAACCCTGTACAGTGAGCAGTTGCTGCAGTGTTAAAGTTCCCATCCCTGACAGGACACTGGGATAGCTACCCACAAGCCTCTGTGCTGATCCTGGTGCTATAAACAGCAATGGGGCAGGTAGGCAATCCCACTGGAGCGGTACTCTGCACACAGGAAAACATTATTTTCAATTTGGTGCAGCAGAGCAGACCTCCCACCTGCCCTAGGTTTCGTGGGGTGCCAATTCTATATGCGTCTATGGAGCTGGGTGTCTGGTCTCACCTCCAGAAGGGGAAGGGACCAGTTAGGATGGTCCGCCCTCGGAGGCTGATGGAACCCCAGCGGTTCCAGGAGGTCCTGAGGGAGCTTACCCTGGATGTGGACGGTCACTCTGTGGATGAGCTGGTCCGGCATTGGAACATCTTGCTGGAGGAGGCCATTGACAGGGTGGCTCCGAGGCGCCTTCTGCCTCGGTCTCGTCACCGCAGGACCCCTTGGTTTACTGAGGGGCTGCGGTGTATGAAGCGTGTGGGCAGGAGGCTAGAGCGACGCTGGCGTCGGACTCGGTCTGTCTCCGATCGTCTTCTCCATAGGGCCCATTTGCGGTCCTATGTGGAGGCTGTGAGGACGGCGAGGAAGGAATTCCTCGCCGTCCTCATAGCGTCTGCGAAGTCGCGTCCAGCGGAGCTGTTTCGGGTGGTGCGGGGGCTGGTTAGTCCGGCCTCCCTCCGCCTGGATGGGGACTTGTCCCGGGCCCGCTGTGAGGAGTTTGTCATCTACTTCGCAGACAAGATCGCTCGGATTCAGGCCGATTTCGACGCTGGGTTGATAGCAGTAGGGGAAGAGCGCGGGGGGGCGGAGGGTCCGTCTGGTCCATCTTTATGGGGTGAGTTTCAGGAAGTGACGCCGGCCGATGTGGTGGATGTCCTGGGGTCTGTGAGGGCCACGTGTTGTCAACTAGATCCGTGCCCGTCCTGGTTAATAAAAGCTTCCGGGGAGACGTTGGGGACGGTGCTGGCGAGGGTGGTGAATGCGTCCCTTCGGCAGGGGAGGTTGTCGCCTTGCTTAAAAGAGGCTGTGGTGCGCCCCCTGCTGAAAAAACCATCGTTGGACGTGGACGCGCTCGCCAGCTACCGACCTGTCTCTAACCTTCCCTTTTTAGGGAAGGTTATTGAGCGGGCAGTGGCGCTCCAGCTCCAGGGTCATCTAGATAATATCGGGCTCCTTGACCCGTTTCAATCTGGGTTCCGCCCCGGCTATGGCACCGAGACGGCGTTGGTGGCCTTGGTGGACGACCTCCGCCGGGAGATGGATGCGGGATGTTCGACATTTCTCATCCTGCTCGATCTCTCGGCCGCTTTTGACACCGTGGACCATGGGCTGCTGTTGAGACGACTGCGTGACCGGGGGGGTCTGGACGGGACTGTTCTTGAATGGTTCCGTTCATTCCTCTCGGGGAGGAGCCAACGGGTGGTGTTGGGGGAAGAAACATCGAGCCCCCGCGCCTTACCGTGTGGCGTTCCGCAGGGATCGATCTTGTCTCCATTATTATTTAACATCTATATGCAGCCCTTGGGGGAGGTCGTGAGAGGGTTCGGGGTGCGATGTCACCAGTATGCTGATGATACTCAGCTGTACCTCTCGTTTTCTACCGACCCAGACCCTGCTGTCTCGGTGCTATCCCAATGTTTGGAGGCCGTGGCGGATTGGATGCGACAGAGCAGACTGAAACTCAACCCAGATAAGACGGAGGTAATGGTGGTGGGGAGGGCGAAGGGGGTGGTGGCCCCCCTGATTGGGGGGGTTTGCCCCCCTGTAGCTCAGCAGGTCCGGAGTCTGGGGGTCATATTGGACGCAGGCCTGCGGCTGGAGCAGCAGGTGGAGGCAGTCGCGAAGGCTGCCTTCCGCCAGCTTTATCTGGTACGTAGGCTGCGTCCGTATGTCTCTGGCCCGGACCTGGCCTCCCTCATCCATGCCTTCGTCACCTCGCGACTCGACTACTGTAACGCGCTCTACGTGGGGCTTCCCTTGTTCCTGGCCCGGAGGCTGCAGCTGGTGCAGAATGCGGCGGCCCGTCTTCTTACGGGGACGGGTCGCCGGGAGCACATTACACCGGTGCTCCGAGCGCTGCACTGGCTGCCGATAGTGTGCCGGGCCAGGTTCAAGGTCCTAGTAATGATCTATAAAGCCCTATACGGCCTTGGCCCCTCTTACCTTAGGGACCGCCTCGCCCTTCGCGCCCCGGAACGACTCCTGCGGTCTGCCGGGGGTGCCCTCCTGGAGGTCCCCCGTGTTAAGCGGGGGGCCACGATGGAGCGGGCATTCTCGGTGGTAGGGCCGCGGCTGTGGAACTCCCTTCCGGAGGAAGCTCGCCTGGCCCCAAGCCTTTTGACATTTCGGCGGAACTGTAAGACCTGGCTGTTTGCCCAGGCCTTTGGGAGGGAGGGGGGGGTGTGATTTTTAATCCCCCACCTGTATATTTATTTTTATACCACCCTGTTTTATTGATATGTTTTATAATTGTATTTTAAATGTTTTAAATGGTTTTTATTGTTGTAAACCGCCCCGAGCTGCTGTGCAGGATGGGGCGGTATAAAAATCTACTAAATAAAATAAATAAAATAAATAAATATATTAGTGTAGCAGGAGCTGACCTGAGCGCATCGGCACCTGGCCTGGGAATGTTTGGATAGCAACAGACAGTGTGATGGCCCTGGTCCTGCGGGGACTCACCCAACCCTGAGGGGCCACCCCATTATAGTTAGGGAGCTGTGGTGTTTGGAGCAGAGGTGGTTTGAAAGAACTGTTCTGTTTTAACAAACATTCCTACAAAAACAGAACGATTCCCCCTTATTTTGACTGGCATTCTGAGTGGAAACATTTCCCATCAGAATTCTAGCTGAAATAATAATAATTTTAAAATTGTCATGTACATGTGCAAAATGACTGCTGCCCATATCCAAAATGACAGCAATGGCAGCCTCACTATTTTGGATATGGGGGCAGACATTGTGCATGAACATGGCATTTTAAAATTATTATTATTTCATCCATTCCGATCAGAATCGGGCATTTTGTACATTCCAGTTGAAAATCAGAATTGACAAAATTGCATTTGATTCTGATTGGAAATCAGAATGGACAGAATTTCTTTTTCAGCCTGTTTGGAAATTGGTGATTTTTTTAGCCCACCCTTAATATTTACATAAATGCATGCAAATTTATTCAAATTAGCATTGTCCAATTTTCTTCTCTCAGTCAGGTGGCAACCCTAAGCAAGGCCACAGCCTATGTTTTCTCCCTGCAATGTCTCCTCTTTCCACCCTCTCTGCTCTTTAATAGCTGCCCTTTAGAATGTCATAGTGAGGAGAGAAACTTGTGATGATGAGAAAAAAAGAGGCTCCAATACAAGCACTTTCACAAGGTCTTTGGCCAGTTTGTAACCTCCCTACAGCTGCCCAATGATCTCTCAGGCTTTGCATAAGAGCAGAGTTTCCTTTTGAGAGCTTGCCCTGTTCAGCTTTGCTGCAGCCTGCCACACTCATAACCCTGCCAACATCTGCAACTCCTTAGCATGTGACATTCTTTCTCCTTCTTCTTGGTTGTTGCTAACACAACCCCATCTCTGCTGCCGGATTGCATGTGTTATTCAGAAGGCAGCTTGCTACAGACCAATGAACCAAGGATACATCCCTGACGTTACTTACTTTATGCCTTGTCTGGCTGCAGGACAGAGACTTGCTGCTTCTGGTGGATCCTGCCTTGCTCTGCCTTTCAGTCTCGAAAGGGTTAACATTGCAGTACCTGAGCACTGGATGGATACGAAAAAACCAGTCCTTCCTCTTCCTCCATGTTTTCCATGAACTAGTCTTCTATGAATTCTTGAAATTTCATGAAGGAGTGAGGGAACTATTAATTTGAAGGTAAAACTTTCATACTTTTATCTAGCAGTTTTGGAAGCTCTTGCCACCCAGAAGCAGCCATTTTTTCAAGGAGGTCTCTCCCCATCTTCCATGGTGACTGTCCACAGACAGGGTTGCCATTCCTTTAGCCTTCCCATTGTGGGGGTGGGATGATTCTGCTAGGAGACCATGATTCAATTTATCTGGTTTACCAGGGGCCACCTCAGCGAACCCAGAGAAATCAGGACTTCCCCCAGCTCCCTGAGACTCTGGGTCAAACCTCAGAGCCTCCAGGCAAAACCTGGATAGGTAGCAACCCTACATCAGTTCACAGCCATCTCTTCCTACTCACCTATACGTTTTATCATTATTCCCACAACATCATGCCTCTGTTCTAAGAAGACTCATAAACGTTATGGAAATCAGTGTGTTTTTTACCTCAAGACAGCTCTTTCACTTTAAACTCCTAAAGACGATAAGGCCTAAAGAGTTTTTACCTCAGTGTAGTACATTGAAGGTCACCCTGTACTTCAGACTGTTCTTTACTTCAACTCACCACACTGGAATAAAATCTACCTTGCCTGCTCTTCATGAAGATATCTACCTTGATGCCAAGAATATGCCAAAGCAGCCGAGTCCATCTTGCCCCCTCACCTTCTCACACCTTCATACACTCCATACACACATATCCCTTGAAGGCTATCCAGCTTTTGAACACCAGAACATTGATGCCACAATGGAAGCCAGACATAGGGTGTTTTCAGACATTACGGGC